>JAWWNH010000105.1:9720000-10040000 GCA_034641385.1 Darevskia mixta
CAGGGAGCCATTCCTTCACGCTATTTAAGGCTCGGCTGTGTAAATAGATATTCATTTGATTGTGTCCTCCAATGTACTACCTCCAGGGCTCCCCCTCCTCCCCACTTACGGTCTCATTGCCTCCTTTGATGTACGGGTGGAAATATTTATATATTTGGGTTGGTGTGTTTCATATGGATTTAGGAGATGAAATGAGGATAGTTGATGGGAGAAAGCGAAGAACTGCACTAAGGGCAAAATGCAATCTCCTTTATGATTTATGTGCATACCAGGCTCTCCCATGACCACAGTGGCCCTAGATTACGTGGGGCTGAGTTTTGTGCTTGTATGCATTCAGACGGAATATGTAGCAACCATAGACTGAGATGCCATTTTCAGAGCAAAAAGATGCCTCTTCAGAATCACCACTTAGCTGATTTAATACATGGCCACCTACTTTTCATATATATTCACAGCAAGGTGCTGTAGCATGGCCAATAGTGAAGGAGGATGGGAGCTGGGTTCCAGCAACATCGGGAAGGCACTCCATTATGTAACCCTACACTCGAGTTTGCCTCAGTTAACACATGTAGTCTGTTTCCAAGCATTTGGGCAATGTGTGTTGTCCCTTCAGCCGGGCCAGCCCCAATGTACCCAGCCTATTAACAGGAAAAATAACTGGGTACTGAACAAAAGGGGCATAAGAAAAACTTACACCCAGTTAACAGTGGCCCATTAAAGTACGCTTCTAGCAGAGTTAAAAGAAAAATAAACGCAACAGAAACTGACGGCTGAAAAACAAGCCACCAGAAGTGAAAAGACACTTTTCTAGCCTAGACTTTAATTCTAAGTAAATGAAGTCAGAACTCCTTGTTGGCTGCTAGCCTTCTCTCAGAAACTCTTTTTAAACTAATCCAAACACGCTTTATCAGTGAACTCATACTTTCACAATCCCAACCCCAAACACTCCCACAAACTCCAACTCCCAGCTACTCCTCAACAACCAACCCAATACAGAAGCTAGGAGCACAAACTGCTTTGCAACAGAGCCTTATATACACGGAGTAACGCCCACGCTTTGGGCAATTAAGAACAAAACACCGGCACCTGTTTCTTCTATTTCTTAAACAGACACTATTGACATCAGACCGGCTCAGGTATAATTTGATCATTAACATGAATAAAACCCAACACCTATAACTAGGGATTTATTTACATGAACGGGGGCAGAGCAATCTTAACAGGTGGGAAGAGGCTGTGGCAGAGGAACTGCCATAGATAAGGCCTGCCAGGTTTGGGCCCAGCTAGGCTGTAAGCAGAGCTGGTGACATTTTCTGGTTCCCTTGTGGGCTTTCCCCTTCTACAATTTCTCTCCCATTGGTTGTTATGGGAGGGAGATTCACTACACCAGCCTCAGAGCCACACAGATTTCCTCCCATTTATAAGGAGCATGCCAGAACAAGGGGGCTCTGGATCCTGCAGATCCAAGTCATATCTTGATCTGCCTTGGCACACTAATTTCCTCTTCCCTTACACTGTCACAGCACTAACAGTGGAAGAGAAATGGCCACACAGCTTTCCACAGCCCCAATGAGGAGACCTCCAATGGTGGACTGTAAGAATAAGATTGTGTCCTGAATTAGAATCTCAAGAGATGAATGAGCTCCTGGACAGTTGGGATAGTTGGAAGAACTTGGGCCAGATTTTGTTAAGCTTGGTATAAGCAAGCAGTTAAACAATGGGAAAGTTGTTGCTTTTGCAATATAATTAAACTAAGAAATTAAGTAGACAGATACATGGTACATCTGCACAATGTTGATTTGGGAAAAATCCCTCAGTTAATGTAAGATATCCTTGGTGGTCCTATAAAAAAACCCAATTACTACACTTTCTTAATATCTTTGTAACATTTACATATTTATTTTTAACACTGTTTGAAAAACCCACAATTCTTTGATTAAAACAAACAACTTCAAAAGGATGTTTGTTTATCAAGCCCCTAGGGACAGGCTTATTTGGGGAAGGCTGACAATTTTTATGTGTACCCAAGATAAAAAAAAATGATCAGCTATTTGTTGATATTTTTATTTAAGTTGCATGCTCTGTGTAGAAATCATGACAATGCTTTTGTTACAGAAGATAACCCGTTAAAAAAAAATTAAAATACTTCCATGCATACAAACTAAAGCGGTCAACAATTTTGGGGTGGAAAAGATTAATTTGAAAATGCCCATTTTTCATGTTAAATCTCTTTGTTAATACTTTTGACCAACTTTACTTCAAAGTACCAATTACTGTAAACCTGGCGTTAAAGGCTTAAGTGGCTACTAATATCATACAGAATAATTTGAGTAGCTCATCAGAATGGAAATGATTTTTATCTTAACATACAGCTATTCATCAGTCATCCTCGCTATAATGCAGGCTCCATAGTTATTGCTAGTTGTAAAATGAGAGTTTTGCCTAGATGACTGCAGCTATTCATTTCAAGACCCCATGCATTTACTTCCAGTGGGATCAGATTGTATAGAATTTTTTTGACCTGTCCTCTTATTATGAATCCGTGTCTTTGTGGGGCATACACTCTGCCCAGGATTACAGTGGAGAAATTTTTTTACAAATAAATAATATATATTAAATTTTGTTTTCAATTCCATACTGTTATGGGCACACCAAATCTCCATGCAATGAGAAGCTTCCTGGGTGAAGCCTTAGGTTTCCTCTGGCGTATTGGCATTTCATAATATTTATGCTTATTTCCAAATGTACAGATTGAGAATAGGTGCAGGTAAAGCATTAAACAGTCTGGCTAATGTCCCAAAGTTCACAGCTCCCACATCAGATCTGGGAATGGGGCAGCCAGCACCTTAAGATGCTTCCAGAGACATCCCAGCTCTCCAACCTGCACTTTCTTCACACGTGTGGTTTGATTGTATCATCCGCAGCCAAAGCAGGGAGGAGGCGGGGAAGAGAGCTAGGCCCATTTCTCCACAATGACTCTCCTTTTTCAGCACAGCCTCTGCCCATTTCCTTAGCTGTTGTTAAGAGCTGCTATTGAGAGCCATCAGCTGGTCTCCTCAACAAAGGGACTTTGCCAGGACTGTCAAAAAAATAACCCAACTTTGCCAGGACTGTCAAAAAAATAACCCAGGTAACCTGCACTGATGGAAGAAGCCCCATTCACAGAAACCAAATAATTGCTGATTTGGAAGAGACTCAACCCCAAATGGTAGGGCCGGCTCAATCCCTTTTGGCACAAAATGGTATTTTTGCTGGCCAGGGGAGAAGGGGTAAGTGAATTGGAAACACTGGAAACAAGGTTGGGAGGAGACCAGTAGTGCCTCTTATTCAAGAGGCTGCTGTAGAGGCAGCATGCGCATGGGCTACTGAGAAGGTAGTAGATCCAGCCTTCAAGCAGTGCGCCTTGGGTCAGCATGTGATGCTATGGTATCATTAGCTGGGTTGCCTGGATGGAGAGATTGGTGTGGGTGTGAACAAGCTCTGTCTTTTTTCTGGCCAGAATGGAGTCTACCATACAAATCTAATCACTTCTGCTTCTGGCTCCACTCCTGGCTCCTGGCAGGTTGCTTACAAGGGAATGCAGCCCTCAGCTGCCCCTGATATATTGAGTCCAAACAGACTTATTCTCAGCTAAATGTGTATAGGATTGCAGACATAGGCACAACAATGACAATGGACACTTAAGTCAGTATGGGCACTCCAGTGCAGTCATTCAAGTACTTGACACATACACACTGCATCTAGTGTGAGTATGCGAAAGCCTTGCTTGATAGCTACCGGTACTTCCCTGAGCTTGGAATCCTAGGAATTGCGACTTTCTTGTGCTATGTTGCAGTTTCCCTGGGCAAGCAACTAAATGGCAAATGCACACGTCTTTCCATTAGTCACCCACTCAGAGCCGTCTTTCCCATAGGACTTAGTGGTGCGTTGCACCAGGGCGCCAGCCTCTCAGGGGCACCGCAGCTAGTGGGGGAGCTGCGCGGCTTTGCCGGTGGCCTCCCCTTTCCCTGCACCCGCCAGCTGCTCCCCGTCAACCATATGGCTGGCTGGCATGCAGCTTGCCTCCGAAGCCTCCGTGGGAGGAGAGCAATCCCTGCAGAGGCTTAGGATGGAAGCTGCGCCCCGCCAACTATATGGCTGGCGGGCGCGCAGCTTCCCTCCCAAGCCTTTGCGGGGATTGCTCTCCTGCAGCAGCATGGGGGAAAGTTGCGGGGGCCCCCCCCATGGCTGGCAGTGCACAGCTTCACCCCCCCCCCACTATCCATGGTAATTTGGTGGCACTGGGCGGATATTAGCACCCCGGCACTGCCCTGGCCTTTAGCGAGGGGAGGAGGACGAAGCAAAAAAGGAGCAACACGCGGTGATGAGGATGAGGTGTGTGTGTTTAGAAATGAAATAAAGGGGAGCAAGTAAGGGGGTACAAACGATGGCAGGCTCGGGGGTGGCCTGAAAAGGGAATGCAAGCCGAGTGGGTTTCGAAGGAGGCGACGAGGCGGCAAAGAGAGGCTGCCGCCCCTGGAGCTGGGCAAACGGGGCGGTGGGGTCTGAGAGAGAAAAGTGGGGAAGGGGTTTCATATTCATTTTAACTATAACGTGGAGAGTAGTGATGTATGGAAGTGAGAGCTGGACCATCAAGAAGACTGATCGCCGAAGAATGGATGCTTTTGAATTGCAATTCCATTGCAATCATGGAATCACGACACCGCAATCATGGAATCACGACACCGCAATCATGGAATCACGATACCGCAATCATGAAATCACGATACCGCAATCATGAAATCACGAGAATGCAATCATGAAATCACGACAATGCAATCACGAAATCACGACACCGCAATCACGACACCATAATCACAAAATCACGATACCGCAATCATTGAATCACGATACCGCAATCATTGAATCATGATACTGCAATCATGGAATCACGATACCGCAATCATGAAATCATGATACGGCAATCACGAAATCACGACACCGACACTGCACTCATGGAATCACGACACCGCAATTATGAAATCACGATACCGCAATCATGAAATCACGACACCGCAATCATGGAATCACGACACCGTAATCGCAAAATCACGATACCGCAATCATTGAATCACGATACCGCAATCATTGAATCATGATACGGCAATCATGGAATCACGATACCGCAATCATGGAATCATGATACGGCAATCACGAAATCACGACACCACAATCATGAAATCACGACACCGCAAATCATGGAATCACGACACCGCAATCATGGAATCACGACACCGTAATCATAAAATCATGATACCACAATCATGAAATCATGATACCACAATCATGAAATTGAAACTCATGATATCACAATCATGGAATTGAAAATCATGATGTTGCAATCATGAAATCATAATGAAATCAGTGCGTAATCATGAAATCACGATATATCATTTCATGTAGACATCGTGAATTGTGCAATCACGATTTCATGATTGTATGATTTCATGATGCCTGTGGAATGATATGATTGCATGAAACCGTATTGGCCCGAATATAAGTTGCACTCCCCCCCAAATTCCGACCTTGAAAAGTTAAAGTGTGGCTTATATTTGGAACCGAGTGCTGCACGATCGCCTCCCAACACTACCACCCTGAACGGGGGCGGGGAGCGCCGGCTTGGGGAGGTAGTGCTTGGAGGCGTTGGTACCGGGAGGTACTGTTCAAGCATCCCAAGGCTTCACAGCCAGGGCATAGATAATGGTTTGCCTCCCCTCCCTCAAACAAGGTTTCCCCAGCGCAAAAAAGAGCTGTAAAGCTCTTTGCCTTGCTTAGGGAGCAAGGTTCTCTCTGTGCACCAGGCTCTGAATGCTCTTGCAAAATTTCATGCGGCCTTCCGAGTTCCCACAAAATCTTGTGGGAGCATCCCAGACCCAACACATAGAGACAGGCCCGTCTTTAAGGCTTGACTGAGTGGTGCGGTGTGCCATGGCTTTCTGCGTGGTGCCTCCTCCAAGGAGACCCAAGGAGACACCAGAGTCGGCGGAGAGTGGTGGATCCGCTGCTGGACACCCCTGCTCCCTCAACTCAGGATCTGGCGCACGCATGAGCCACAGGGATGCTGCAGAGTTGAGGGAGCAGGGGCGCCCAGCAGCGGGTCCGCTGCTCTCCGCCAACTCTGGGATACGGGGGGGGGGGTGCCGGAGGGAACTTCGCACCACAGCGCCGGATATGCTTAAGACGGCCCTGCACCCACTTGCCGCATGTTATAGTAATGTTCTTTGCTTCTATGACAGGTGAAAACCAGTAGGGTTTGCTTTGCAGATCATACTGTTTTTTGTTAATTTTCCCTGTCAGAGAAAGGAATATGTCTGCACTTGGGGACTTCTCAGTATCTTTTCCTGTGCACTGGATTTTCTCTCCAATCCCCTTAAGCGCAAGGAGAAGGAAGTAAAGGCATGGGTTATTGCCCTTCTTGGTGAGGCAGGTAAGGGAATGTTTGCCCTCCAAACCAAAATTTGGATTACCATCCTTTGAAAAGCAAACGAACAATTATAATGCTGAAGTTTCCATTCCAAATAGGATGGCTGCATGAAATTCCAGGTGGCTGTGGTTAGGTTTACTTTATACCATTTCCGATAAAGATTTAGACATGACTCAGAGTGGCAAATTGAAGCATGCCCATGTAAATCACACTCATATTTGTGGTTTACCCTACCCTTTAATAACTTATTGAATGTTTATTTTGTTTCCATTGCTGGTAGTGATGTGATTACTTAGATCTACTGCAGGTATGAATGTCAATGGTGAAAAGATATGACTGAAAGCCATTATTAATAAGACTATCTGGTAAATAGATTTGAACCTGCATGGCAGATATATAAATAGCATTAAAATGTATTCTTGGCAATCACAGAGTTCCTGGCTTTTTATTAGGTATAGTGGAAAAAAGCTCCATGTGTATTTATTAGAGCTACAGACTAAAATACACCTACGGTCTTTTTTGCTGAATTCCAGAGTCAAATGCTGCAATTCTTCACCTAGTTATCCATGCATAAGTTTTGTTGAAAGTCAATGGACTTGCCGAAGCAGAATTAATAGGAGGATCACACCTTAAAAGAAACACAAAATGAAAAGAATTAGATAATTATAGGTGTGGAAAGACCCATAAGGCAATTTCATCCAACCCTCTGACCCCAGAGAGAATCCTCTACCTGTTAGCTCCACCCTTCTAGATTAACCCATGCAAGCTAGACCAGGGATTCTCAAACCGTCTATCCCCAGGGCCCACTTGAGACAGCTGAAAATGACTGAAGCCCACCAGACACAAAATGGTGGTGCAGAGGCCAGGGCCAGATTTAGGTTTGATGAGGCCCTAACCTACTGAAGGTAATGGGGCCCTTTATATGTCCAGTTGTCCTTTGTCAATGTAGGCACCCTATATAAAGAAATGAACAAACCAGTGATATTTTAGGGAGCAGGAAGGCAGGCGGGGCCCATTACTTACATCATAGGAGCCTACACAACACAAAACACTGTTGCTGCATGTAGGTTTTATTTTATTTCCTTTTTATCTTATATTTTGGAAATGTACATCCAGTTTTTTTCCCTTTAATTTTTTGGGGGGCCCCCAAGAGAGTGGGGCTCTAAGCTATATAGCTTGTTTAGCTTATACGTAAATCCGGCACTGGCAGAGGCTGAGCCAGACACAAAATGATGGCAGAGGGAGGCAGAGTTTGGCATAATCAGCTGGCAGTTACTGATATCATTTTCTGCTCCTATCTAATCCATCTTTAGAAATTGCTAAATTCATTGCCACAGAGTTTTCCTTGGGACAAAAAACGGTGACAGCGATAGGGCTGGGCAATATATTAATATACATTGAAACCAGTTTCAAGTCCATATCATGATATTGGTTTCATAATGTTTGAACTGGTAATATATTGTGAATCATGTGTGTGTGTCTGTGTGCAAAAATCACAATGAGGGGAAAACTGTGAAGCCAGCCAATGCCTCTACATAGTTCCATCCTTATTTCAGACATTGTGATATATTGGTATATCGCAATGTTTAGCTGGTGATATATTGCTGTGTTGAAAACCAGGTATCGCCCAGCCCTAGACAGTGAGAAATGGTTTGCTTGGCACAGTTGGGCAAAAACCACCCCACTCATTCATATTCTAGAAGGGCTTATTCCCTGAATTCAGAAAAATAATTTGCAGATGTGTACAGACACACATTTCAAGAAAGCATGGAGCATTGTTGTAAACCAACCTGGTGAAGGGTGGTGTAAGAAATCAGTAATAATAATAATAATAATAATAATAATAATAATAATAAATGCACAGCAACTGGCTGCTGCCAGAGCCAGGATGCTGGACTTGATGGATGAACAGCTAAATAAGGAACTTACTAAATACATTTTTAAAAGTCATAAACTGCTGATTTACAAGATGTGATAGATATCCTTGAGTGACATTAGATCAAGTGCCAAATATTGTACCTCATCTTGGCACTGGTATGTGGATGTCCATCATGGAAAATTCAACCTGGCAGTAGATTTTGGTTTATGTATATTCAAATGTTTTAATAAACTGCAAAAGCACTTCACCCATTGGGACTGGGTCTCCCTTTAGTGATCCGTTTCCAGCAGAAAAGATTCTGCAGGGTGTGTAAGGTCTACGGCAATGACCCTGGTGAGTTTATATGATGCTTATTTCTCTCCTTCATTATGCTGATGATTGAGACTGAACTCTTTTAAAGACCACTGGGACATGGGGAGAGGAGGCTTCATTAAGATGCACAATATTCATTCACCAAGAAAGCATATAAGAAAATTGAAATGAAAATGCAAGTTTGTCAGGTTGATGTTTTAACTGGTGCAGATGCTGCTGGTTGAGAATGTTTACCAAGACACTGCTGGTTGACGATGGCTATCAAGTTGTGTGCCTTCTGTCCTCAAAGGGTATAACATTCTTTTAGGTTGTGCCTACAGCACAGAAGTCCATTATTGCAGCAATCCAGGGGGTGATATTGCCAGGAGATATTTTCAGGCAGTACATTTTTTGAGGACAGCTCTGTGGTGATAACATTATATGATTTCTTAAGACTATGAGAATGAGAGAAGTTAATCAACAACTACAGCACACAATATTGTGTGTAAGTGTACAAAAGATTTGCCAAATGTGTGGATGAGAGGTGATATAATAGACATATTTTTTTTATTAAAAAAAAAAACCCCAACACAACTTTTGATGAAATCCCTTGCCAAAAGTCCAAAGCTTCAGAAGCAGGGAAGAAGACAACATTAGCCAAAATGTGCAAGGGGATAAATTAACTGTTTTGAGAATTGAGAGGGAGTAAGTGGGTAAAATTCCGTGTAATGAAACAAGTGCTGTTTAATTTAGAAATGATTTTGGGTGCTTCCAGATGACCTGTTTATTGATTTGTTTGCAAGGATATTCAATAATGTTGGCTATTGAATGAGCACATCCTCAGATGTTTGTGGGGTGGTTAAATGATGTTGCACCAAAACAAATGTTAGCTCACACATTTCTCCAACACTTTCCTTGCAGTGTAAAAACTCTTATCTTTTTGGGGAAGGGGGTTTGTTGCATGTGAGTTCCCAATCAACTACAGTTGTGCAATCTGAATTTGCCGATATGTGATTGAATCCTGCCCCCAAATAGCGACAATCTGGAAGCACCCATGGTGTCATGGCAAACAGTTTGGGCTGCCTCATCTAAAAAATTGATAACATAGAGCTGGAGACTGTGCAGACAAACTATGCTTTTAAAAACAAGGACTGTATCTATTTTATCATTGTATAGCATTGTATAGCTCTTAATAGGTACCTAATCCACCCACCCACCCCAATAAATGCAATTTCTGACTCTTCTCGGCAGTGTCCCTCTAGGGGTAATCCCTCTGTGTCTGTTCAAGGTAGGGGGAAGAACCACCCATACTTAACATATGCTAATTCGTTACTACAAGATGTGATAATGGCCACTAACTCAGTTTAGAACTTTAGATACCTTTTTAAAAGGGACTGGATAGATTTGTGAAAGATAGTTCTGTTGATTACTTTTAGTCATAATGACTAGTCAAATCTCTATATTCAAAAGTACCAGTTGGTGGGGAGGGAGGGAGGGAGAATAATAGTAATTATTCAAAATATAACAGTCATGAAGAACTAGGAAGTTAAAACTAATAATTAATGGGGAGCCCCACAAAATATGGTTGCTTGTTATAAGTCCTGCTTGTGGGCTTCTCATAGACATCTGGTTGGCTACTGTGAGAACAAAATATTGGATTAAATGGGCCACTGGCCTGATCCAGCAGGCTCTGAATGTGAGAGTAAAAGAGGCCCACTGTAACAAAGGCATACAGTGCTATTAAAAAAATACATATCAGGCAGGGGAAAAATATGGAAGCTGATCACAAATATGTATTTTCCCAGCAGCCTTTGAGATTGCCTGATCTGGATGTCACCTCTTCAGATTCGTTGATTGCATGGAATCTCTCAAAACAAATGAACCAAAGTAAGGCATTTTGTGAGCAATGGGAGAGGGGATACCATGGCATCAAGAGGAAGGCTTTGATGAGCATCATAGCTTGTCATACTTATAGCCATTTTAGTATATATGGAATATATATTTGTATGGGCTGAGAGTGCCTTGAGTAATGTCTGAGGTGCCCATCACCACCATTAAGCTGTCTCCTGATTAATGGTCAGCCTGCAGCAAAATAAATACCGAAGTGTCAAAACAAGCAAAAAAGAAAGAAAGAAAAGTCTCAGCAATCACATGCCCTGCTTATATGAATGAACATGCCTACTTACTGAGTTTGATCTTCCCAAATATTTCTAAATCTTCTGCCCAAATGATGGTTAGTTAAAGCCGAACAGATTTTTATGTAGTCTCAAACTGCAGAGCCTATTGAAAACTCATTATCTTCAAATAGGATTACACTCTCTTAATATGAGAGCATGCACATTAGAATATCTCATAAAAATCAAAAGTTCCAATTTGCTCACCATATGTAAATCCAATTCAAAGTATTTCCATAACATACATCCTGCTAGATGTTGCACTATTTGTATGTCACTCTAGAATGGATTAATGCCATGACAGTCTAGCCTGAGTTTTTCTGCATTTGGTGTTTTTAAACAGTTTATATTTGTTATCATATCAAAGACAGGCTTGCAGTTTTCAAAAGGAAGAAGAGAACACAGCGCCCAAGGCTCTTCCAGCATTACATTTCTTATTCCATTTTATCTTTCTTGGTTTTGACTAATGTCAGTAACAGCTACTGGTAATAAACTGCTTGTTACAGCTTGCTCTTGCCTTCAAGCAGTGGCTTTGATACATTGTCAGCCAATTGGAAGCATTTCCTGATTACATTTCCAAATTGCTTGTTTATTGATCGAAAGTTAATAAAGCAAAAGACAACTTTATGGGCTTAAATTAAATGAAGGTTTCCTTTGATGTTCAAATTATCCAATCAACCAATGTGCAGTGAAATGTAAGCATTTGAAAGTTGTATCTGGAAAGGAAGAAATGTGCTAGATAAAGGGATTCTAGCAAAGGCATTGTATTGAAGGGCTAATGAAAAATAGTCTTCAGTTACTAGATAGATATTTCACTCATTTTCAGTCTAGGAGGGAACTGTGGATTTTTTTAAAGCAGAAAAAATGCAAAAAGCACATGCAATTTGACTAATTATGATTCCTGCATCTTTGATTAGCAGTCATAAATAAAAATGTTCTCAAACAAAATCCTGCCAGAGTAATGTGCTAATGACCATTTAGTTAATTCAGATAAGTAACCCAGGTGTATCAGTCTGCCAGGTGATGAGAGGAACACACTCCTCCCTTGTTTCTCTGGATTCCTGATCAGGTGCAAAAGTGTGGTAGGATTTTCAGCACCGTTTGGCAGAATAATGAGGTTGACCAACTTTTTAATCTTTTAGTCAGGTTTTCAACCTTTTTGAGTCCACGGCTCCCTTGACCAACTCCATTCTTTCTGAGGCACTCCTGTGGGACTCAGGAGCCCTATTATGTCACCCCTTGCCTGAAAAGCTGGCAGCCTCTCACCCTTTTTCAAACACACTCCCTTGTAGAGTGTTCCCTCAGCCTCCTCTCCCCTTCCCTCTCCTTGGGAGTCCTCTGGCCTCTGAGCTGCGCCGCCCCCCCCCCCGCCCCAAAGAGAGGTGCCTCCTCATACTGCCTCACAGGGGCCTGAGACTTGTCTGACTATTCCCAACAGCAAGTGCTGGTGGATTGGCTGGCTGGGCTCCCTCGCCTGCTTGCTTGCTTACGCTGAGGCTGTCTCAGCTCCTGAAAACCAGCACCCCCTGGCCAGCCCCAGAGGCACCATTCGCCCATGGAGCTTGTGGTTGCAACAAACAGCTATGCAAGCCTTTGGGAGGCAGAGATGTGAGAGGGCATCAGAGGAGGGAGGGAAGGAAAGAGGGACAGAGGCCAGTGCTGCCCGCAGCACCCCTGACCATCATTCAAGGCACCCCAGGGTGCCACGGCACACTGGTAGAAAACAACTGCTTTAAGTGGTTATAAGCAAGCTAGGTTGCAGCTTTGTAGTGGTCATTTGTATGAACATTTCGGCTGTGATCCTGAGCATGCGTAAGTGGGAGTAAGTCCCATTGAACTCAATGGGATTTACTTCTGAGCAAGCAGGGGTGTACTGTTAGTGAATTCATTTTTTTTTTTAAGTTGGAATTCAGCTGAATTTGTGTGAGAGCCATCAGTTGTTAGAACCCAAGTGACGTTAACAAAATATAAGTGGTCAATAGCAAGGTATGTATTGTGAAAACTCTGCCCAGTGAAGTGTAACTTTCCCTACCAACAACTCTTTGCTGTGTCCTGGGTTCAAAACTACTGGCTGGATTCAACTAATAGGTCCCACCAGCGGAAGCCCATGCAAGAGGGGAAAGCAGAAATGCTTGTGCTTACAGAGAGATCTCCTTACATCTGGAGTTAGGGCTTGGCAGAGTGCCCAAGGCTCGGTCCAGGAGAATGGCCCAATAATTATGGGATGCATGAAGGGGACCAGGGTTATGCAAGTCTTCATGTATAGCATGGTCTATTTTCTATCCTGACATTGTGATGTCAACTGCTGCGTGGCTGAAAAGTAAGTCTCAGCTATGCATGGTTTGAAGGCTCAATGACACCTGTACATTAAAAAGACTGAACATGGCTCAAATTGCATTTCTAGAATCACACTTCTTCAAAGACCTTATTTTCAGTATCAGTTAAATGTTTTGCAACAGTATACTGTATATACACATTATATACATTTAGGGCACAAGCTGCAGTGGGTTATATTTTACTGAAACCTGGACAAATAAGAGTGACAGGTTTGATGTGGCATCTATTCTATAGCTCAGTCTAAAAGCAAAATATTAGCAGCTTAATGCTGTGATTTAAATGCATATGACGAGGGTAATCTTAGAATATACACTTTCTCGGAAAGTGTATAATTATACCAAAGCTGAATACATTATGTGTTTTCTCGGCTTTATCCTCCACAGGAGCGCACAGTTCAGACAAAAGGGGCAAGACTGACCAGAGAATAAAAGCATACAGCTTCAGGTAATTTTCCTAAATTCACTACTAATGGAACATTTAGAATATATGCCAAAATCATAAGAGCAAAGTCTGCTGGATGGCAGGCTAGCAAAAGTACGTTTTTGCTATGCTCCTGTTGCTTTTATGGATTTAGCAAAGCAAATGCTTTGTATGTTACTTTCATGCCTTCCTTGCAAGCCATGTTATGTACATGTGTCTGTTTGGGTGTGTGAACATAGAATCATAGAATTGCAAAGTTGAAAGTGACTCCAAGGGTCATTTAGTCCAACCCCCTACAATGCATGAATCAGATAGTCACCCAACCTCTGCATAAAAACCTCCAAGGAAGGAGAGCCTACCACCTCTGTTCCACTGTTGAACAGCTCTTACTGTCAGAAAGTTCTTCCTGATGTTTACTCAGAATCTCCTTTCTTGTAACTTGAATCAATTGGTTCGGGTCCTACCCTCCAGAGCAGGAAAAAACAAGCTTGCTCCACCTTCCATGTGACAGCACTTTAGATATTTGAATATGGCTATCACATCTCCCATCAGTTTCCTCTTTTCTAGGCTAAACATGCCCAACTCCCTCAACCATTCTTCATAAGGCTTGGTTACCGAACCCTTGATCTATTTCATGTTAGGGGCCAAATGATAATGCCATACCACTGGGAACTAGAAACACTGCAGTTTTGTCTGTTTCAACAGCGTAACACCCATTGCTAAATAATCCCTCTGCATATGGGACTGGAGAAATGTTACTAGGAACTGGCATGTGTACACAGTTAGTCACCATTCACTTCTAAGACTGTAGCAGGGCTTTTCCTAGCTCTCTGTGGTTTGTAGTAACACTTCTACATGAGTTTGTCCATCTGTCTACAGTTTTCAGGAATTTATTTGTATGAAATGTCCCTTACCACTTGTCCCAGTGATTTAGCAACTAAAGATACAAATAAGAAAACCATGCTGCGGGCCCAGGTACAGTGACCTCAAGGCCACTCAAGTCCGGTGTGCAGGAAGCAGTAAAAATGACATAACATCATGGGATTGAAATGACCACCACTTTATCGATTACAGATAGGCATTGGGTATGTATCCTGAATCAACCAACCTAACTGCTGATTGATTACTTCATCAGAGTTGATCCTGGGTTAAGGATTCCCCCAGGATGCACATCAAATACAGCGATCCCTCCAGGATGCCATTTGGGGAGTTCTATGGACACGGGTGGCGCTGTGGGTTAAACCACAGAGCCTAGGGCTTGCTGATCAGAAGGTCGGCGGTTCAAATCCCCGCGACGGGGTGAGCTCCCATTGTTTGGTCTCTGGTGGGAAGGTAAACAGCGTTTTCGTGCGCTGCTCTGGTTCACCAGAAGCTGGCCACATGACCCAGAAGCTGTACGTCAGCTCTCTCGGCCAGTAAAGCGAGATGAGCACCGCAACCCCAGAGTCGTCCGCGACTGGACTTAACAGTCAGGGGTCCCTTTACCTTTACCTTTATGGCCTATTAACCACCAGCTGAGCATTCAGACAGAGACCTTCTCCCTGTACCCCTTTTACCGGTGTACCCTGATAACTGGATCATGAAGGGGGGGTTAGGGATCCTTCTGATCCCGTTTGTTTAGACTAAGGATCTGGCCCAATGCTGAATTACACCAGAAAGTTGTGACAGTAGCTATGAGGTAGGCAAAACCCACAGACAGGCCCAATTGGTCTGCAGGTAAATTCCTCCCTGGCCCTGAATACGGTGACCAATCAATTCCATGCACAGGGGCAAAACATGCAGGGTGGGTATTTTGCTGACTGTGGTGCTGACTTCAAGTGCAGTCACTTAAATGAGTTGGAGGTGGACGTCTGCCCCTACGTCTTGCCTTCTTTTATTGGCCATGATTGGCCCATTTAATTCAAATTGCTGCAGAGTGCCAACAATCCCTGCCACCAGCTGAGGCTGATGACTCCATCAGCCAGTCGCACAGGAAAGGATTTTGGCTCTCCATGGCTGTGCCAGGCTGCAACAGCTGCCGCAAAAATGATAAGTGGTGTTTAGAAGAAATCATTGTGCTGGAATTGACACAGGAACAGGGAGATAGAAGAAATTTGATTTCGCTTGCATTTTAATGAGGAATTAGGACTGTCCCCCCGTCACACTTCAAAATTTGCACTTCTGTGAATTTTGTGATGCAGTTCTACATCTAAACAATGTATACAGAAAAATAATAATCTATTGTTCCCAGTTCTTAGACATGAAAGCAACTCTTGAAAAATAGTTTTGTTGAATCTGGCTCAGTCTGATCAAAGTGTCATCTTAAACTGCTTGTCCTTTTGATGTAAGTTCATGCAATGTCCACATATACCCTGAAGTAAAACACAGCTAACAAGTCAAGCCTAGATGGCTTAAACCAGGGAGGGTGGGAATCCTTTGAATGCTATTACAGTATTTGTCACAGAACAAGCTAAGCAGACTTACCATTTCCTCTATATACCAGGGTTGGAGAGCCTGTGGGCTTCCACATATTGTTGGACTGCTGCGCCCATCAGCCCCAACCAGCATGGTCAATAGTCAAGGATGGTGGAAATTGTAGTCCAGCAACATATGGAGGGCACCGGATTGGCTACCATTTCTAAAAAGTATTCCCGATGTACTGTATCAGCCTCTCTCCTTTAAATGACTAGGCAGACAAAGCAGGCACTATTGCACTAGTGTCTGAAAGACATCTGTCCATTGTGGGAACAGGATCTTGGCCTAGATGAGACTTTTGTTTGATCCAGCAGGGCTCTTCTCTTGTTTTTATGTTCTCTAAAAAGCGTGAGATTCTTGAGCAAATGGAAATTAAAGCACCTTAGCTGAAATGGGACCAATATATACCAAGTAGAAATTTCAGGGAATTTACCAATGTACTATTTTTTCTAAGTCATATATTTTCACAAACTAAGCTACCGATCTAGGTATTTTGGATACTGCTTATGCTGTTCCCTCCCCCTCCCCACCACATTCTTTTTCAAACAGCAGATTAAAGCATTCAGTCCAGAAGCAATTTTTCATGTCAAAATCTCTGTTAATTGACTTACTGAATATGGGTATGAGGCATGAGCCTTTTCTTTTTTTTTACTTAATTGAGCCCTAAGCATCCATTTTTAAAATAAAAAGTAAATATCCCCTGTGACTGTTTAGCTACCAAATAGCATTATTGTTAATAATTTCATAGTGGCAGCTCCGCAATTAAAGAAGACACGCCAGTCTTTCTTCGTGAAACTGTAGGTATGTTTTGCATGCCATTAGCTGCGCTAAATTGCCATGGCCTTGCTGTTACCTTATGCAGCTTTGGAAATAATAATCAGCCATCCTTAACGCAAATTTTCTCTACCTGTTCTCCGCCATCTTCTTGGGTCATTTTAAGTGGGCAAAAGCCCTCAATGGGAACATTAGCTTTGTAACGTTTGGACTTTCTTTCCTAATTGGTAGTGCTGTGCTGAAGAATTATTCTGTGTTTTTTCCAGTCATTCTCCATCAATGAATGAAAAAAGAAAATTATATATTCAATTACCAGGGACGGAGGGGGAGATGATGGCAAAATCCTTGTGGGTAGGGTGTTGGGTCTTCTGATTACCTTTTGAGGGGTTTTGTAAGTGTCCTCTTTTTCATTCTACAAATCATCTCTCTGGTGGGCAGCTTTCTGCAGGTTTGCCAGAGCTTCCTGAAAACCATATGATGCCTTCAGAGTGGCTTTCCAAGAAGCACAAGAAGCAAGGGAGGCTATCTAACATGCTCTTGATAGCTGTTGATTGTCACTCTTTTTTCAATGAACTAAAGTTTTGTTTTTTGTTTTACTTTAAAAGAAATCAAGGTGAAGCAAACCAAAATCAGTAAGTCAATCTTTGCAATGCATAGCTGAACTATGGAACTCACTCCCACAGGAGGAAGTGATGGCCATCGACTTGGATAGCTTTAAAAGATTACTGGCCAAATTAATGGATGATAAGGAATGACTACTAGCCATGATGACTATGCTCTGCCTCCACAGTTAGCAATGCTTCTGAATACCAGTTGCTGGAAACCACAGGCGGGGAGAATTTCTGTTGCGCTCAGGCCCTACAGATTCAGCATTCTGAGCATGCTCAGTCTTCACTGGGCTGTTTTTGAGGTTCCCCTTTCAGAGTTTTTTCTAAGGCTTTGTTGTAATTCTGCAAACCCTGTGGTATGTGGGGTCACCTAGGCAGAGCAGTGTTGCTCACCAGGCTTCCAAGTGCCATGTGTTGCCAATGGTCACCAAAAGGGGAGGACCAAAGCAGCAGAGAGCTGGCACGGTGTACGTGTGGTGGCTGGGCCATTAGGTTTGCTCTGCTGCTGAGCCCACACTATGCCCAGCTCCCCTAAGCCTGCTGACACCTCCGTCTTATAGATGTGGATGGAACTAGTTTGGTTGCATAAGAATCTGAACTCTCACCTGAACTTCACAAATATTAGTTTATACGATGTCTGGGGTTCTTTTGCTTTCATTTTTCTCTGACTTTCCCCAAGCCTTTAGGATAGGATGGAGTGGATCCAGAAAAAAAAAACTGAATTCAACAACTTGTCCTTTGAAATAGAATAATAATGTTAATAAGTATGCCAAAGGCCATCTCGTTAAACCATCTAGAATCAGGCCATTTCAGTATAATCTACAGTGGTACCTCAGGTTACGTTCGCACCCCAAAAAGTCCGTAAGCTGAGTGGCGATATCGTGCATGCGTGAAAGCGTGATATCGCGCTTCTGGCAATGTGCGAACTTCACAGAACACTTCTGCGCATGCACGCGCGGCGAAACCCGGAAGTAAACGCTTCCAGGTTTGCCGCGTTCACAACATGAAAAAACACAACCCGCAGCTATCGTAACCCAAGGTATGACTGTATTCCTTTTCTCAATTCATCCAGTAGGATATTGGTGGTTTAAAAAACAACAACATTTCTTTTTTATATTATTATAAACCAATATTATTATAAAGCAATATAAACCTATTGCTATTTACATGTCTCTGGTAAATCAATTTTTTATTGCCATCTTTACTGCTTTTCATATACCACAGATTAGTATTAAATATGCTTATATCTTAATTATTTACCATTTTAAAAACCTTTTCATTTACATGAAACTGTTTAAAAATGGCAAATTATGTCTATATTTCCTGCCAGTAAAGTTAATAATGATGAACAAAATCTTCACTTTTAACTGCAAGTCAAATGTGCATCATAGTCAAGACTGTAGCTATGTTTAATTTTAAAACAAGTGAAATACCAGAGGCAGTTTGAAATTCAGACCATTAATTGGATTCCAATTTTGTTTAATTTTAGCGACAGTAAACTGGTGACAGAAGCTATTGCATGCAACATTAACCTTTCGCCTCTTACATAACAAACTCGCCCGGGGTCTCCACTTGAAGGTATTTCCAATTACAGTATTGTCAATATAACTTTGCCAGGCTAGGCCACACACAATACTGTATTTTCTCTGTGTGTACATATATCTCTATATATAGACAGAAGGGAGTTTTCTGATGGTTGACCCATGCTGGCTGGAAATCTTTCATTGCTTCTTTATGCCATATCTAAAAATTATTCTGACAAAACAATTCACTAGCAGCGGTGAAGTTAGGCAAATTTAAACTCTGCGCTGAATGGTCATGCTGTTGTCTGTCTGTCCCCCATGTTTATATGGTAATATGTATTACATTACTTTCTTTGGTATGAGCTGAGTCTTTTGGCTGCATTCAGGTAGCTTCCACATGAATAACAGCTGTTATGTGTGTAGGCTCTTCTGCCCATTGATGAAGCCGTAGAATCACATGCTCAATGAAATCCTAGTGAGTTAGCAATATCTACCTTCACCAGCTCTTGCTGGCCCTCAGTGAAGATTGGATGTGAGTTAATTTCAAGTCAGAAAAAGAAATAATGACTTGTGGTCAGGCATTGACCCAGGGTTCTGCGACCTTGGAGGACTGACTGGTCACTTCAGTTTCACATTCATGGTAGCTCTGTGCAGATTGCCAAAATGGGTAGTGAAGTATATGCAGAGTGGTGATGAAGGAAATCAGGATTGTACCTCCTGGCAGTGTCCCCAACCTTTATGTGTTGATTGTAACTTCTGTATAGAGGTTTGTTTATGTCAATGCCAATGGGCTTAGCCTCTGAGCTATATATAGATATAAAACATGCATTATGGGGGTTGCGGTTGTGGTGATAGGCCTCTCTGTAGTATTTGTGTTCAGTGCATGGAGGGAGAGCCAAGTGGCCCAATTTCAGTATCCACGCAAGCCTATCTCCCCATTGTGACCATCTGTGCAAAGTTCTTGATGATCACATTTGAAGATTTAGGGATAGGGTGTTCCTGGAGCTGAGCCCCACATTTAGTTTGGCTTTCAATTCATTTTAATTATGGACTAAAACATGTACATATGCTTTATAGCATATTGTTAATCTATCAGAAGCCTTTGTAGTAGGATCAAATATAAATCTAAATGGGTAAATAATGAGTTGAAAGCGACAATATAATAAAATAAATTATGCATTGAACTTTTCCTTTATACCTGGATTTTTGGATAATCGGCTATTAAAATGCAAAGTATGCCTGTTAAATATACACACTTTGCTGCAGAATGTGCAAGTTTTACCATAAAACACCATAAAATGAAAAAGCATTGCCTTCTTCACAGAATGAAGACACAACATAATTAATAACAATAAATTGTAAAGAAAATGTTCTGTGTGGTTGCTGTTGTTGTTTTAAGAATGTTATGAGGGGAACTGTTGTACTTAACACACACTGTCCAGGCTTCAATTAGATTTTATGGTTTGGGGATGTCAGATTATTCAGGGTTATTAAAAAGGTTCATACTGATCCTAGCCATTGTTTCCTCTCTCCCACCCCCACCCCCCCCTCTAGATTTCTTCATGGCACCTCTGCTTTTCGACTCAGATTGTAGAACACAAGCAACATCATTTGCTGCTGCTCCATATGTTTGTAGTACACGTCTGTTAACCTTAGGCACATAAGCATGCTCCATACTGGCAAAAACAGAGAGGTTTGTCAGAGGCTAATTGACAGTATCGTTGCAACAAATCAGCCTTAACAGCAAACACACGTGATTTAAGCGCTGGCATTTCTGCACTTTGATAACAGACATATTCAGGCTCTCGATTATGATGGATGTGCCCAACAGGGATAAATTACCTCTCTCCACAGCATGACTGTGCCTCCGAGACAGATGCTTTGCCTTATGTACTTTTATCTTTGGCTATACCAACTAGTATCATAACAGAAAAAATATTCATGTCTTCTTGCCATATACAAAGCAAGATGCTTCACCCCTAATCTCTTTTCCCACTGATCAAGGAGCCATTGCACTAAAGCCTAAATTTGTGGGCAGGGACACAGCTGACTTCATCTTCATAGAAAGTGGCCTTATATTGTGTCAGACCATTGGCACATCTGACTCAGGATGGCCTATGGGATGATGCTCACTGGCAGTGGCTCTTTGAGGTTTCAGACTGGAGCCTTTTCTAGTTCTGTCAGGAGATGCCAGGAACCTGACCCAGGCGTACTGTCTGCATGCCCATAGAATCATAGAATTGTAAGCTCTAAGGGAAAATATGCCTGTTGTTTTTGTCCATGGAGTTTTCTTGGCAGGGATACTGGAGTGGCTTTCCGGTTCCTGTTCCAGGTGGACCACGCTTAGTCAAAACTCTCCACTATGACCTGTCTTGGGTGGCCCTGCATGGCATAGCTTATAGCTTCTCTGAGTTATTCAAGCCCCTTCGTCACAACAAAGCAGTGATCCATGAAGGAGAAAGATCCTGATGTTGGGAAAGATTGAGGGCACAAGGAGAAGGGGACGACAGAGGACGAGATGGTTGGACAGTTTTCTCGAAGCTACTAACATGAGTTTGACCAAACTGCGGGACGCAGTGGAAGACAGGAGCCATGGGGTCACGAAGAGTCGGACACGACTAAATGACTAAACAACAACAACAACAAAGAATATTCCAATATTCTTCAGAAGTTTCACTTTCACATCTATGTGACAAAAATGCCTCCTGCTTCACTTTGGAATGATCCACTATAAATGTGTGCCTTATGTTGTTGATTATGTAAGCCAGGGGTGGAGAACCAGAGGGACTCATCCCTTCATGTGGACTGCACACCAGTGGTGAGTAGGGTCAGATGTGAAAGTAGGCGGAGCCACAGGTATGACTCTTATCTAGGTACAGTTGGTTACATTCCAGCCATGTGAAAACAAACAATAGAACTTGGAGGTTTCTACATGCCTATCTTTCTCCACCCAAGCAAACAAGAAACATGATGAGAGATCAAGAACACAACACAACCAGGTGAGGAGGGTGGAGAGAAGGACTAGTGGGAAGTGTGGCCTAGGGAGGAAGTGTTCTAAGGGCCAGATAAAGAGGCTGGAAACGGCACATCTAGCTTTCAGCTCAGAGATTCCTCATGCTTGATCTAGGGTCTCCTCAGTGGTTGTTCAGCTGTGGTAACAAACATGTAGTGATAGAAATCACACATACACAGCACCATGTATGTTTGACAATATCATGTAGTTACAAACACACGTGTGTGTCCTAGTTCAGGCAACTAACCACAAAACACCAGTCACATAGTGAATATATGATCTAACAGATGACCAGGATTAAAACTGGGAGAAAAGACGTTGACCTTTTCCACCTAATCACTTGACCCAAGATGGCAGCTGTGTCTCCTGCAAATTACAGTAGAATTTTCCAGAAAACGGTCAAACTTCATATTGTTTTATTACTCAAGTGTTGTTGTGAGGTTAAAACAGAAAGGAGGAGAACCTTGAGCTCCTTAGAGAAAAGGTGGGATGTAACTGTAATGATAGATAGATATAGATGCATTACTGGGCTGCTTTTGTAATACATGAGCTCCCATTTCATATTTGAGTATATTGACACAATCAGTGTTTTGTTTTTTTAAGTCCTGGACTATATGAAACGGGAGCCAACCCAGCAGTGGAATATTCTGCAATCTTTGTGCCAAGATTAACCAGGCATAATGAAAGTTTTCATTTCTTTTGTTTTCAATGACATGTCCAGAGAAGCTGATTAGTGTAGGAATGTTATCCCTGGACATCACCCCACTTGCTGCACCACCATGGAGAATAACATGATCCTGTATAATTTGACATTGTTGAGCAAAGTTCCACACACACTCCAGCTGGGAACATGTGTTCAGTTGTTTATTAGCAACAGGTGCCTCGTGCTCCTGTTTTTCCAGGCTGTTTGTTCAAAGATGATTTCATTTATTGGCTAGCAACCTGATTCCACTTAATGGAGCTTTAATTTTAAATGGTTTTTTTGGGTCTAGCAGTCTTATAATGTGCATCAGTCTTTAGTTCAAACCCTCAGTGCAGTTCATGTCACATTATTCTATCAGAAGCTGGGGTAGGGGAAGAGTTAAAAGAAAGACAACCACAAATTGGATGCATTGTTGTGGCCTACAGAGTTACAGAGTGATCCAAACCCCTGATCTGCCTCAATGGACAGGGTCTCCCTCTGCCCAACCAAGCTCTGCTGGCCTCCATCAGTGAGATATGTTCCAATGTGTCCACTCAAAGGGCAGGTGAGCAGAAGCTACGGATAGTGTTAACTAGTGTAACCCCATCCCCCAAACTGGGTGTTTCATGGGTGGGAAGAGGGTGTAGTTGGGCAACTATAGAATTGGCTCAGGATTTATCATAAATAAATATTTGGGACTTATTATTTTTATTTATTTATTTGAATTTATATACCGCCCTATACCCAGAGTAGGGTTCACATAACTACTACTACTAGTAGTAATAATAATTTTAAAGGATGTGCAAATAGGGTTGCTGAACAAGACTTGTAGTCCAGGGTTTCCCATACTTGGGTCTCCAGCTGTTTTTGGATTACAACTCCCTTCATCCCTAGCTAGCAGGACCAGTGGTCAGGGATGATGGTAACTGTAGTCCAAAAACAGCTGGAGACTCAAGTTTAGAAAACCCAACGTAGTCCAAGGGTGGGTTACCTATGGCCCTCTTGATGTTGCTGGATGCTATTTATTATCCATGACCATTTGCCATGCTGGCTGAGATGGCTAGGAACCAGAAGTCTAAGAGCAGCAACAGTGAGTAGGCCATGGCTGTTGGAGAGCTGTGTTCCCTTTGACAATAGCTGAGCAGCTTCTTGTGTTATGTAGAAGCACGAGTCCTACCACACAAGAGTTCTATGGAACTCTTGCACAAGCATTTGTGGAAGAGCACTAGAGTCTTTTCCTTCTGGCCACATGCTGTGAATCCAACCCAATGTAAACAACTACCAGCTATTATTTGCCCATAGGATCTGGTGACCAGAAATGGGTTATCACTGTATAAGGAGGAAGAGGAGGAGGAAGAGAATCTACTCTGAATAATATCCACAATATTGCTCTAGAGAGATTTTGAACTACTGGCCCATATATGGCAATGTGCTGTGGGTGGGACAGGTCTGATATGCACCTGGTGTCCCCTAGGAACTACTTGCTTCCACATTCCAGCCAGCAGAAGTCACAGCTGCTGCACACCTGCATTTGTGTAGGGGGAGCTGCCTTCTTGACTGAAGTAACTAGGAAACGTCTGGGGTGCATAAGAGCTCTGGGTCAGGGTGACAAAACAGTTGGAGCCTATTAATTTTGCTTAGAAGCACATTGAACCAAGTAAACATATTTAGGGTTGTATCAAAATCCTATACATGTCTTCTGAGAAGTCTGATTGAGTTCACTGGGGCTTACTCTCTTGGTAGGTGGATACAGGATTGCAGTTTTCATTTTCATTCCCCTCCCCCTTTTAGCTTGGTAGGTGGAGTTATAATAATAAAAAAATACTTTGTGGAAGAGACTGTAGTACCCGCCACCCCCGTTTTCAAAACCCTCCTTATTGGTTTGCAATATCACCCAGATTAAGTAAGCTCTGGTATATGTATAGTTGGGTGGAGAAATACTTGGAAGGCAGAGATGTGAAACAATTATAGCTTTAGTTCTTGCCTTGGTCATAGCACATTTTAATGACACCCCCCCCCCCAACACACACACCAAACTGGAAGAAGCTCAGCAAAATTCTAATTTCATTAATAAATAATCAACTGTGTATTATTTCAATAAATAAATGAATGTTTATACAGTAAAGAGTACAAATGTTTTGTGCATACATGCTGACCTACTTCTCTCAGTCCTCCTTGGCTTTTCCCAAAGAATTGTTTTTAAAAATTAATAACGTCAAAACATTTCTGTTTATAACATCTTATCAATAGCTGTTAAATCTATAAAATAATTCAATCGTCTGCCTTGGGAATGTTTAATCAAGCTTGATATTTGCTTTAAATTAGCACTGTCAAATGTACATTTTGCAAAATCTCCCAAATCATGAAAGATTTATCATTCAAAATATATTTGGATTATTCTCCAGCTAATCATCAAGATAAAAAAAGAACCCCAGCAGTACAGTTAAGTGGAACAATTAACTGGATTTAAAAATGATAATTTTCATATGTTATTCAACAGAGTAGGAAGCAGCTACTTCATTTTAGGGATATATTAGGAACACAATCTAAAGAACATCAGGAGATTATTTCTTTGGGGCCATTCCAGATAATCAGTTCTTAATATGATAAACACGTGCTAACTTG
This sequence comes from Darevskia mixta, assembly GCA_034641385.1. Taxonomy (NCBI): domain Eukaryota; kingdom Metazoa; phylum Chordata; class Lepidosauria; order Squamata; family Lacertidae; genus Darevskia; species Darevskia mixta. The sequence goes on from JAWWNH010000105.1 coordinate 9,745,244, forward strand.
TCATTTGTGGGGTAAGATTTAAATATCATCTCTCAAGAAAATGCCCATTTTGCTGCTGGTCAAAGGCCATGTTTCTGTCAGCTATCTCTTCCACTGCTATTTTGAGTGCTTTATGGAATGTGGTGATGGGACCTACTGGACAGTGTCTGTGACATCAATAATGATAAGTAATCTACTTCTCTGTCCCATGCATGCACCCTTATGAATGCTACCTGGTCGGCTGTTGCCATACAACACTAGCCCTGTGTGTGTGTGTGTGTGTGTGTGTGTGTGTGTGTGTGTGTGTGTTAAGCCAAGCAATGTCCCTTAGGAATGTTTTATATTTGTTGGAAGCTGCCCAGAGTGGCAGGGGCAACCCAGTCAGATGGGCAGGGTGTAAGAAAGAATTTATGTTGTTGTTGGTGGTGGTGGTAGTAGAAGAGGGGTGGGCAGGCCTCCCCCAGAAGAGTAGCTCTCCCTTCAGCTCTGCCTCCACTCCTGTATCTTTGTCATTACTTCAAGGAAAAGCACTTTTCATATTTCAATTACAATTCTAACACTGGAAATAAAAAAGCAAGGCTAACAATCCTAAGCATGCTTACTTAGAAGGTAACTCCATCAAATTCAATAGGATGTTAATATGATATATGCCATTCATTTCCTTCAAAAATGCGAAAAAATCTGACCTTGCTAGAAAAGCACTTTGTATGTATTTTCCCTAGCACGGCTACTCTTTGGGCTCCTCCTCCCAAAGCTGTTGTTAAACTTTCTCAGCCTCAAACTACACAGAACATTAATCATGTGCACTTGTTTTCCCTTTTCAACTTTCCCTTTTAAACTCAAGCATTCACCCACATCTCTGATGAGGAACTGGGAGAGGATCGTTCCTTTCTTCTCCTCTGATTTTCTATCTCCATATGAAACTTCCCAAGCTGCTTTTGGCCCTATGGAGAGAAATGATATGGCTCTGCAGCTTTGTTGTCAAGTTGGCTGGAAAAACCCCTCTTTCTTCAATCCTTTTTCACCAGCGAGCTGGACTTTCCAGCTCCGGGAAATGTGGTGTAGAGTCCAAAATATATTCTGGGAAAGAGGTGGGAGTAAACAGCTTGCACATGGACATTTAATATTGTTACATTTCTATTGTAAACTGATTCTTGTTGGAGGATTAAATATTGTTCCTATCATGCCCAAGGCTTACCAAGAAGAGAAGCAGGAAAAGGGAGAGTCCTACTAAAGAAACAGGCCCATCTTCTCCAGACGTACAGAAAGAAGGTTTATGGCATTCAGATTTTCAGAAGGCGGAAACAAGATCTTCACAATATTACAACTTATCTTTTGCACACGTTTCTTATGTGAAACACCCTCCCATCAGAGGTCAAAGGGATCAGCAACTACATAACATTTAGAAAATACCTGAAGGCAGCCCTGTTTAGGGAAGTTTTTAATCTGTAACATGTTAATGTATTTTAATATTTGCTGGAAGCCGCCCAGAGTGGCTGGGGAGACCCAGCCAGATGGGCACGGTACAAATAATAAATTATTATTATTATTATTATGAAACTGATCAAACTCACTACTCCTACAGTACATTGCCCTCTACTCAGTGCTGTATTTCCTTGGTGGAAACTATATGATGGATGGCTGAGCTGTAAAGAGGGATGTGCTATGGCCAGGGTTTATGGCTTCTCGGTCAGTGGTGGCGACACTGAGGTGCATTTGGCAGTGCAGGACAGCACTTCCAGTTTCGCATCAAGTAACAAAATCGGATGTGCAGCCCTGTCATGATATTTACTTTTGGTGTGCCTGTCTATACTTTTGGTGTGCCTAGTTTCACACACCTCATTCACTTCTGTCCTTCTTGGTTAAATAAATTCTCTGACTTTTACCCTGCATTCTTTCTATGAAAGGTCAACTTTTAAAAGAGGGTACAGTATTTGGATTCAGAGCAGCGAATTGAACAGTCTATCATTTTCCTGCAGGTTTTCTCACACGTTGTGGGGAAATGTGGAATGGATAAGCAAATGCCAGTACTTTTGCTTCACCACCCAGGTTTCATAGTCCCCCTCCCCTCCAGCATCAAGGTTGGTGGGAGAAGAAGGGTTATACACATTTCAAACTATGAAGACAAATCTAATTTGCACATTTAACTCAAATGAACAATTTAATGGGTTTGATCCAGACTTGGTCATACTTACAGTAGACCCATTGAAATAAATGAGATTTAAATTAATCCGGATTTAAACCTAGGCATACATCAGTGCATAGTTAGATAAATCAGTTGCAGTTTACATCTGTTGAACATATGGCATTTATTCTACAGTTGTTAGTCCCAAATAACTAACTCACAAATGTGGAAAATTTGGAGTCAGAATTGGATTCCATCAGTGATTAATGATAAAAAGGGTAGGAGCCTATGATGTTTGGAAAACATACTGCATGTGGATGTCCTTTCACTTGACCATCTATGACAACACATTTCCAGGCTTATCTCCACACTCAGGGGTGAGATGGGACAAGACATGTGTCTGTTCTTTAATAGCTAGTTTTTTCAGGTTTAGCAAAAAAGAGTGAAGGTTGCATAGATGGTCTCTAGACTGCATGTGACCCATAGAAAGTCATGGTAAACATGGGGGTGTGTTTTAAGAGGAGGGTGGTTTGTATTGTATGACAGTTGCGGTGGATTAACTGACACAAGATAGTATAGGGTGCATGATGATAGTGTTTCTGGTGCCTTCTGCTTTCTTTAAAGTCGATAGGATCATTAATGAGCAGTGGACTACCAGGGAGAGCAGAGCAGACCTGGTGTGCCTTTGGTCATCTTGATAACAGGCTTTGGTTCCTTTTCTTGTGGTTTGTTTTTAAAGCATGTAGCTGAGAGGGGCTACCATTAAACGGTGATGGAAAAGGAGAGCCATGATGCGTATAGTTCTGATGTGTATCTCCACCCACATCGTCTAGCCCGGACACTGAGATCCAGCTCTGATGGCCTTCTGGTGGTTCCCTCACTGCAAGAAGTGAGGTTACAGAGAACCAGGTAGAGGGCCTTTTCAGTAGTCGTGTCCGCCCTGCGGAATGCCCTCCCACCAGTTGTCAAACAGATAAACAGCTATGTGATTTTTAAATCACATATGAAAGCAGCCCTGTTTACTATTTTTTGTTGAGAGCTGCCCAGAGTGGTTGGGGCAACCCAGTACAGTGCCAGCTTTATACTCAACAATTCTGCTATTCCAATAAAAACAATATTTCTGAATGTACATTTTTATAAGGATTAACTCTGTTCCATACAAAATACATTCCCCATTGTCTTCAAATAAAAGCATTATAATGCTATCATTTTCCTCACATGATTCTATCACACCTCTGTATTTCTTTCTGAGATAATTGACAAAATACTTGGGAGGACTGCAAAGGACCATGTGCTTTAGATCCATAGCTGTTATAAGAAGCCAAGACTTACAGAGAGAGGCTGTCTTCTCTGTGTTTATTTTGTAAGATCTGTTAAGTTGAGATTACCTTTCCAGTATTTACTGGAAATTTGCTGTGAACAGTTAAGGATTCAGTTGTGGGATTTGTTTGTTACACTGCATCATCATCATCCTTTATTATAGTCATAGTAACAGTAATATAAGGTAAAGGTAAAGGGACCCCTGACCATCAGGTCCAGTCGTGTCCGACTCTGGGGTTGCGTGCTCATCTCGCTCTATAGGCCGAGGGAGCCGGCGTTTGTCCAAAGACAGCCTCCGGGTCATGTGGCCAGCATGACAAAGCTGCTTCTGGCGAACCAGAGCAGCGCACGGAAACGCCGTTTACCTTCCCGCCGGAGCGGTCCCTATTTATCTACTTGCACTTTAACATGCTTTCGAACTGCTAGGTGGGCAGGAGCTGGGACCGAGCAACGGGAGCTCACCCCGTCGCAGGGATTCGAACTGCTGACCTTCTGATCAGCAAGCCTGTGGTTTAACCCACAGCGCCACCTGGTCCCTAACAGTAATCTAGGCAGTCATATTTCTGGTGCTCTCAAATACATTACTTCTTGCTCTAATGGATTCAATATAAATACTATTCCCTTCCTTCCATCTTCTTCCTTGCAGTCCAAAACAATTGCAAGTCCCTTGATTCACAGCTGGGTGTGCTTTGCCGATCCTAACAGGCTAGCTAAGCTTTGCACTTTTAAATTATTTAGATCTGCCAGAGAACTCTGAATCTGTTTCATCTTAGCCTTATATATTACACTATTTTTTCATCATACAATATTTCCATTAGTCATCACAGACATGCTTGTGGGCTAACACATCCCCCTCGTTCACCTTATGGCACTGGAAATTCTGCCTTGGGCTTCCAAAATTATAAAATGTCCGCAGGGACCTTGATTCTTCCAGACCTGCTCACAGGATTCCCTGGCTTGCCTGGAGAAACAAGAGCGCGCCCTGATAGTTAAGATTATGGACATATCGGATTTCCTAAATGCATTACATATGAAAGGAAAAGTCTTTCTGCTGTTGGAACTACACTTTACGTTATAACAAGCTCCCAGTCTTTAAAACAAATACATAGATACAAAAGGAAACAATAAAAAGTATGTGCTGTGAAACATGAAATAGTGTCTGAGGGGAACGTTTGGATTCCTGTACATCAGATGCATAGAAATTTGCTTATACTTCATATACATTTCCTGTGATTGAGATGCTATTAGTATACTCAGTGGCAAAGTGAATTGTATTTGCAAGGAACAATATTATGTGTTTCTACATGCAGAAAGTGACCATTTTGGGCACATCCAATTGAAGGGTGACCCTTGACACGCCATCCTCAACGCGAAGGTTGTTTTGGACCCGAAAGAGAGAGGAAAGGTAATGGAGTGTAAAGTAAATGGTAAAAAATGTAAAGGGCCCCTGGATGGTTAAATCCAGTCAAAGGCAACTATGGGGTGCAGTGCTCATCTCGCTTTAGGCCGAGGGAGCCGGAGTTTGTCCACAGACAGCTTTCCGGGTCATGTGATCAGCATGACTAAACCGCTTCTGGCGCAACGGGACAGAGAGACGAGTGCCAGAGCGCATGGAAATGCTGTTTTCCATCCCGCCACAGTGGTACACATTTATCTACTTGCACTGCTAGGTTTCAAACTGCTAGGTTGGCAGAAGATGGGACAGAACAGGAGCTCACCCCGTTGTGTGGATTTGAACTGCCAATCTTCCATTTTGCAAGCCCAAGAGGCTCAGTGGTTTGAGGGCATAATGGGGCGGGCTTATGCATGCTCCACCGATGCATGCTTTGACCTGGAACACAACTCCCACAGAAACAGAGCGTTGTGTGTACACTGCTATCGGTAGGGATGGAGGGGAAACAAGCTAGTTAGCATTTTAATGCAACTCTATCAAACTGGCATTCCAAAAATAACACGTGAACTAAAACATGGGACACCTTTGAAATGCACTCTCCTCCATATTTTGTGATGCAGGTCTCCAGCCAAATACTGCATACAAAATTGGTGTGTAAGTGAAAAGTGCATGCAGAAATGTGTATATTAGTAAAAAGAACATGCACAACTACATTCTGTTATGTAAAAATTACAAATACCAGGCTGAATTGTATATAAGCACACAAAATGCAAACACACACACACAAATCACAATTACATGTGGACATGAGGCAAACCAGACTTACTATTGGAAAAATGAGAAAATGAGAGGAATTGAAATGGACACATTCATCCACCACCAGCTTTCAGTACTGCCAGGAGGGCTCAAATTGTCCACATTGTGGGGTGGTTGTGAATCTCTTTGCTTCCAGCCTCTGGTCCCCTAGGATTCAGAAAGTGCCTACTATAGAAAATGGTGCCAATTCCAGATAATGCTGTCAAAAGTTTTTCATATGGTATCTGAAGTTTGATGCACACTTGACATTTCATCACTCGATGACTTGCTACTCAACGATACACAGCTAAAAGAGTGAACTGCCTTCTATGTCTGTGGGTGTCTAAATTGAGACTAGGTGATATGAAGACTGTTCATGATGTTTGATCTGTGATGGTTGTTTTTATGCATGCAAATTATGACTTGATGTTACAGACAATGATTGATGTACATCTATGGATGGACGGATCTTCCTGACTTGACTGACTGAATTCGGACAATCCATTTAGATTTCACAAAATTTGATTTGTTTTGCCGTTACAATGAAATGTGACATGCGCAGAACTGAATGATACACATCATTTTGGGCAGGTTTCACAAACACGTTTAGCCAAAAATCATGGTAAGCCATGTGTTTGACCCCATCCTATAAGATTATACTTGTGTTTTTTAAAAAAACAAAAACAAAAATCCCATGCCCTCTATTTTCAGTGATCAGGCTCTGGGTGCCATTCCTTTTGCAGCCATGGAGGGAAAGGCACATGGCACACAGATATGTTCTCCAACAGAATGGAATGTTCAGGGAGCTCAGGAGCCTACCAGCATATGCCACCTGAGGCAGTCACCTCACTCTGCCTAATGATAGGAGGCACCCTTGCCTGTGGGGTGGTGGCCTGGGATACTGGGAAGGCGAATCAGAGGATGCAGGGTAGTTTAAGCACTTCTCCCTCCCATCGATAGATCCCACATGGTAAGTTTCTTGGTCAATGTAAGGCTGGGACCACACATTTGCTGAAAACAGCTTGTTCCACCTTAAGGATGAAGAAAGCTGTCACAAAAGCTGCAAGGTGGAGATTCTGGAAACATTTCTGTTGCAAAATCACTTCAGACCTACAGTACCTCACTGATACTGCGCAGCAAGCTTAGCTCGCCCTTTTTATTGAGGAGTCAAGCAGATCTCGCTGAGTATTTTGTCTTTGTCATTTCAAGTCAGCTTCGGCATACAGGTAGATTTTGGCTAAAGAATTGTGCAAGGGAGAAACGATGGAAAAATCACCCTCTCACTTTCTCCTTTATGAAATTATGATGGACTCAATTGTTTATACTTTTAGCACTCAATCTGCTCATAAACTAACAAACATGGCTACAGGATTTCAACATTTACTGCTCTGGGAGGGCGGGGATTAAGGACCATCTGTTTCCACCCTTCTGGCTGATGAATGTGACGTTCTTCATTCACAACAAGGGACACTCAACTGTATAAACATTTCCTTTCACCATGGAAACTCTTAACACACCTTTATGGCTTTTTTTTCGCAACCTGGACGTTTCTGCAACTTCTTGCCTTCTTGGGTTTTATTTTATTTTGGAAAAGATTATCATTTGGCATTTTCTTTGCAGTCCTCTAAGCCACCTTATATATTCTGCATTGGGTATTCTTCATTTAGTGTTTAATTATTAGCATTTATATCTGTTTTCATATCTTTTGCATACCACTCAGCTGTTCAAAGGCAGTATTCCCACACTGCTGGGCTGAAGAGCTGCTGTTTGAAGGCACAAGCAGCGTAGGGAATCCTTCCATGTACTGTTTGCAGGCAAGCCAAACGGTTGGTGATTGGGTACTGTCCGTGTATATTAAACTGATGCTATATTGGAACCTGCTTTATTTGTAATCGTAAAATAATGAGCCCAAGCAGATTAATTCAGAGTCTTCTCAGCAAATTAGGCTCACTTAATACTTTTTCAGTGCTTTTCACATGGCACATGTCCTCTGCAACACATTTGCCCCTTGAAAAGCTGCACCTTCTCTGCACAGGTTTGCTGTGTCAGAGATTACCTGTAGAGGCTGCTTAAGAAACCCTCTTTTAATAAAAACAGCAACAACAACCCAGCAGCTCTCTCTGAAAGCTAAGTTACTCAGCAAGTCTCTCTCCACCTTGGAGATGGTTTTGACAGACTTTCCTCATGTACTTGACAAGATCTTCTGGATAATGGAACTATTAATTAGGTTCTGTAGCAATGCCTAGTTGCAAAAGCAAGACAAAGCTTGGCACCGATTAATTTTTTCCTCCTTATAATTTCAGGTTTGTAATGTTAGGAATACTTCTTACAATAAGCAGTGTGAAATTTCTCTGAAGAGGTCAGGGGTTAAAAAGGAAATGCTATCTGAATTAGAAAAAAATATTGTTAAATGCAAATATGGCTGTTTGACTAGCTATGCTTATCAATGGCAACCAATCACAATACATGAATGTGGCTCAGATCAGCCCAACACTGAAAAGAAACCCTGGAATTTAACTCTCCATTGAGAGGCAGTTTTAGGGGAGCGTGACCAGTTCAGTAGCACTGAGTACTGCTGGGGGCGCCACAACTGATTTAGAATGGAGCATGAGAGCAAGAGGGGCACTGAATTTTGGCATCAAATATTGCTGCTGAAATTGTAGACCCCAAGGTCTGCCACTGCTCCATTCCAACTTGCCTTAAGCATGCTGCATTATATCAGCTAATTGTAGAGTTGATTCACATACTCATGTTCATTGTGATGGGAATGTCACGTTATCCTGTACATGTGTATGTGTGGGGGCATGTGTGTGTGTATGGGTTACCACAGTTCAAAGACATAAGAACATGAGAACAACTCTCCTGGATCAGACCTGTGGCCCATCTAGTCCAGCACCCTGTTATCACAGCGGCCACCCAGATGTTCATGGGAAACCTGCAAGTAGGACCTGAGCTCAATAGGACTCTCCCCTTCTGTGGTTCCCAGCCACTGATATTCAGAAGGAGATTCCCTGCAACAGTGGAGGTAGAACATAGCCATCATGGTTTGTAGCCAATGATAGACTTATGCTCCATGAATCTGCTATATTCAGCGGCCCCATGGGTGGGTCGCTCCGCCCCCGCCACACTGGGTACCGGAGGACCTAGCTATGGCCAAGTACACCTCTGGTCCAGTAATTACAGTGGGTCTACTCTGGGTAGGACTAGCATTGGTTAATTTATATACCACTTCATATTTCAACAGATATCTCTAGCATTTACAAATTCCAACAAAAAGGAATCAATATAAGAAATACAATACACATTCCACATTCAAAACAAAAAAATACTACTGCAGATTATAATCCCACAGGGGATACACATTCTCTTTCAAGTTAATATCATTCAACTTGTTTGAATTCAGTACTGAAATCCAATTGAAACAGAAAATTTGGGATAGCATTCTCAGAATTTGGCACTTTGTTCAGCACTTTCCTAGTCTTCAAAACAAATCACACCTGTGAGAATATTGCAGCAGCATCTGGCCACAGACACTGCAGAAAGTTCTGGATCCCTGTCAGTCTCCTCCTGCCAGCACAGAAAATTGTTTGAATGTTGCCTGTCATCCAGATCTTTATATTCCCCATTGATTCAAGCAATGATGCTGATTCAATCTATATAGCAAAAGCTACCTGCATTTGTTAAGCGCATGGCCATGGTTTTTCTTCTTTGTCATATGCCATGGTTAATAAATGCCAATGCAACCGTGCCTGATCCAACACTGGGTGGTTAATTTTTAGGTAATTGTTCAGATGCAGAAAGACTGAAAAAATACGGCCAATCGAGATGGAATAATCAGAAATCAATGGACATTTGAAGAGATAATGGGGAATATTGAATTCAACCCACTTTAACATCCAAAAGAATTTGGTGAAGGAAGTGTAGGAAAACTACTGAGAACACTGAAACAAAACGGCACGCAAAGTAAAGAATTATTCCTAAAAGGAACTGCTACAAAGGAATAGTTTTATTTGCCTAGTTAACTTACTAGCCCTTGGAAAGCCTGGGGAAAAAATGTGATGCACACCATCAAAAAATGGATTTCTTAAATTACACTTGTATTCTAATTACTCATTTTAGGCCGTGGTTTGGTTGAAGCAGTAAATGATCCTAGACCTTTCTGTCTCAGTAAGAAAAAAATGCCAAGCAACTGATCTGTTGGGGACTGTTAGTCACCAGTGCAGGAATAGCCACTTTTCTAAACGCTGGGTAGAAATGAATTCAATAAAAAGAAAGATAATGACAGATTTATAAAAGTAACGTTCCTTATATAATGGATTTTCTATTCTAATGTTTCTTTACTGTAATCCTTTAAAATTATGCAAAAAAATTATTATTTAAGTGATAGTAAGGAATTCATTAGAAGATTAATAGTTCTGGTTTACCAATTCGCTTACCAGGTCACTTAATTATTTAGTTCATTAATTCTGTAAATGTCAGGCTTGCCATGAACTCTGGTGATTTGCATAAGTAAGGTAATAGTTCTACCAGCAATCATAGTCACACTGAAATTTGGTATCATTTACAGATCTCAATGGGGGGAGGGTAAGACTATGTATTTGTGTGTGTGTCCATCAATGATGGAATACATTGATATAACAAATGTGAGGATTTTACCTAGACATTCAGATATGAGCTGTTTCTATTTCAAAGGCATTGTGAAGAAAACAAGATCAAAGGGTTCCAATAAGGAAAATACCTCTAGGCTTTAGGCCAGAGGTAGAGGTGCTGTCACCCTCCAGATTTTGCCAAGCTACAACTCCTATTACCCCTGAGTACTGGCCATGCTGGTTGGTTGGGGCTGATGGGAGTTGGAGCCCAACAGCATTTGGAGTGTCACAGGTTCCCCTTTAGACTAATACCAGGAAGGAAACAAGGCCTAGGAATAAATAATGTCAAAAACAATATGGGTGTTTGTTTGGGCTGTTAAGGAATTAGTGCACTGACCATGGAGAGAAAGGATGGAATGCCTGTGGGACCTGTTTGCAGAGGTGTTCCGTAGGAAAGTGATAGCATCCGGTAAGGCACAATTGTGGTAGAGGTAAATTCTGAAGTGCAGAAGGTCATCATTATGGCCCTCATAGCCACACCCCCAAGAAGAGTTCAAAACTGCAGGCAGCTGTTTTGATCTAATATACCCAATACAATCCCCTCAAAGAGCAGCAGTACATAGCATAATAAAAGTCATAGAATAGATGTTTATAGAATAAATCCCACTTCTGAAACACAATAAGTTTTAACAAGAAATCTTCAGCAAACTGACATATAACATTTAACTTTTATTCAGGCATGCAAACAGTACTGCAGTGAGGTGTTACTGTCCTAGTGTGAAGTAGGAACCCCATCAAAGAAAAGGGAAGATGTATCCAGCCTCTACTTGACTATTTTCCTCATTCTATGACTTTCTCTGTGCTTATATATCACCCCAAAACTCGAAAACCTCATTACCATCTCACCCACTTGTCAGAGCAAGAAGAGTCTATCAGTTGCCCTGGCACTCAAGCAGATGGCATCATTGCTCCTGTTCTGAAAAAAAAGTCCCTGAGCTGGACTCCTCCGCATTCCCCTTCCACTACACTGCTGGTAAGGAAAAGATAATGATAAAGATAATGATTATGATAGTGGCTGGTGAAGGAAAATGTATTCAGGATGATGAGGAGCAACAAATGGGAAGGGGTGGCTTCATGACTACAGTAGTAGTTGTGGTCCTCAGTCACAGAAAAATGCTGGAATGAGTTATCAAAGCTTATATAATTGTTCATCTTCAGTTATTTAATTGTTATGTTGGAGAAGGGATGGAAGGAATCATTGCACCTCTTGGGAATATAGTGCAATACAATATTGTCTAATTATTTCATTAACTGTAATTAAAATGGATTCAACTGTACGGTGTATTTTCAAAAAATACAGCTCCCTTAAAAAAAACCACCAAATCCTATCATTTAATAAAATATCACATAATCTAAAAGTGCCCATTTTATTTTATTAAAAATGGTTAGTCTCTGGAACATCTTCTAGAGAAACATTTCATTATCAAAAGGGTCCCATTGAAAAGCTGACAGTTCATATAAAAATGATCATCATTTACATCCTGCTAATGACCTCGCATTACTCACACTTAAATTTAACGTATATGATCCTATACAAGCACAAAATAGGCATGTGATTAGCTCTTACAATGGAATTAGTCTAAATAGTCGTCAGATTTTATTTAAAACTCACCAGCAGTTATAAGAGGGGGAAAGCACTATTCTTCAGTGTTGGAAGCACCTCCTTTGATACGTGAGTCTTTCTGCCTACTTAGCAAGCCTGAATGGAGAACATCAGAAGCTGGTCATTATGTACCATGTAAAATAATTTGATGCCCTCTGATGCGTACAGGATAAGTAAAGGCCATCTTAAATAATTTTTATTGTGGAAAGATTTTCTTCCATTACAGATTCTATGCACTGCTAAAATCCCTAGAGGAGTGTGAAATACTCATAAAAGAAAGTGGACTCTTCTATCATTCAGGGGTGGGGGAAGAGAGCGAAGCAAACTCTTCAGTGGCCAGTGCTTCCTATCCATCTCATGCCGTTCAAAGAGTTGCCGCACTGCAGACTCTGTATAACTTTGGGGTGGGGCTGAATTTTGAAATGCTGCTGTTCCTGGATCTTTTTCGGTAGGGTGGCTATGTGTTGTACTTTACAGAAGACAGTCTTATATTTGACAGGGACCAAGACCTGGAGTCTTGTTGAGATGCTTTTGTAACTCTAGTACCAAAAACAAAAGTGGTGATAGGCATAATTCCCAACACAGGTTTCTGTCCAACACTGCCATTCCATTCGCACAACAGAATTCCACTTGCACATTGGAACTTCCCCCTTCTCTTCCCTGCACACCTTCAGCAAATACTCCGGTGGGTTGAGAATCCCTCTCAAGTCAATTTGGGCAGCGGTGCAAAGAGAGGAGCAGAAGGGGAAGTCCTGTTGCACAAGTGGAATGCCATTCACACAGCATTGGATACAACCCATAGTAAAAGGCGAAAGATTTATACGATCTGAAGAGAAACCAGGGTATTATGCACAGATGAAAGCAGCATAAAACAGCACATGTAAAAATGGGAGCTAAAAGCCTGAGAAAATAATAAAAAGTTTGCCTAGTGCTGGAAAACCATTATATATATTCACCTTCCATATATGCCCCAAGGCAATGGACAAAATATAAAAAGGCAGCTAAAAAAGGCACAAAAATAACAGAAGAATTTAGAAACAATACAAAGTGGACATCCCTGGCAGAGACCTATTAATCTAGCTGGGAAAGCTTGTCGGAACAAAAATGTATTCATCAGACTGGGCACCCCACAAGACTTCCTGGTAATAATAATAATAATAATAATAATAATAATAATAATAATAATATATTTATACCCCGCCCATCTGGCTGGGCTTCCCCAGCCACTCTGGCCGGCTTCCAACAGAATATTAAAATACAATAATCTATTAAACATTAAAAGCTTCCCTAAACAGGGCTACCTTCAGATGTCTTCTAAAAGTCTGGTAGTTGCTTTTCTCTTTGACATCTGGTGGGAGGGCGTTCCACAGGGCGGGTGCCACTGCCAAGAAGGCCCTCTGCCTGGTTCCCTGTAACTTGGCTTCTCGCAGTGAAGGAACCGCCAGAAGGCCCTTGGCACTGGACCTCAGTGTCCCGGCAGAACGATGGGGGGTGATAAGAGCATAGCACGAGCACAGCACTACCACCAAATAGTTTCTTTCCTCAGTCACCACTTGCTTCACCTCAAAAGGCTGAGGCACCCCAGGGAGACCTTCTGAAGATGGTCTTGTTGTATGGACAAGCTTGTGTTAGGGAAGACAAACCTGCTGATAGGGCTTGAAAGGCAAGCACTGCCACTTTGCATTGCGACCAGAACAGGACTGCAGTTGTTCCTATTGCCTGATTCTAGTTAGTAGCCCAATGGCTATAATATGCAGTTTCCAAGCAGTTAGCAAGGGAAGTCCCATTTACAGCACATTACACTAATCTAATACCAGAGTAATGGTGGATGGCCGTCTGACCACTGGCTCCACCTGAACTAGTCTACTGCTGCCCCTTCTCTATATTCTGTTCAATAACCCAAACATGTCTTTGATTTGTTCCACATCATAATTATATTCCTAGTTACTGTATAAATAACAACTAAGAATGATTTATATTCTGATCTCCCTCAATAACGACACCCTACCGCCCAGTATAAGGAAGAATAGTCAAGAAAGGGTAATGAAAGTGAGAAGATCAAATGAGAACCATCATGATGATGCTGGGTCAGCTGTCTTGTAGAGGCAACGTAATCTGTTATTCCTTAAATCTCACAAAGCCTTCTGCCTTATTGGCTCTGCATTGTTTTCCCCTGACTGTACTTATGGTAAGTGACCTCTGGCTCTGACCAGCTTAATGCCTGACCTTGGTCTTGATATCCATGCAACCACCTGATCTCTGGCCTTGGGCAAGCACAAAAGTCAGCCTAACATTCTAGTAATTTACAGTAGGAAACAGAGGGCCTGACAGTGACATAACAAGCTTTATTCTGTGCTAACCAGACTACTATTGCAAAACTTTGGTGGATGCAGGGATGAATCTCTGCCAAGAACTTAAAGACATTCTTGCTCTTCTGAGCAATGATTCATAAATGCATATAAGGTGTTGGAAAGATGTAGAAAGCCATCAGTATCCCAATAATTATTATTCTGATGATGCATACCAAGCTCTCACTTAAACCACAGAGCAATATGTTGCCTTGAAGATGTTAATAAAACAGATCATTAGTGAAAGCTGAAAATAGGAAGAGCCAAAGCCTCTGTAGCCTTGAAATGTCCCCACACCCTATTTAACATATTCACCTTCTATTTATCATCATTATAACATGCCCACTTATTTTACCATGCATTCCTCCTACCTTATTTATTCCTAATTTAACTGCATATTAAAATCTCAAATAATATAATAGTTGCCCAGCACATCAGCATCTATTAATCATTACATTATTGAGTTAACGTTCTCTATATCAGAGTCAGAAGCCCTGTCCAGGGGTTTTTCTTCATCCTAGAAAATTAACAATTGGATCAATGATTATATATTCATTTTAAGATGTTAAAACAATTCTAGGGTTGAGAAGTTCTATAGAAAGGAGATGTTGAAGGGCCTTGCTTACAAAATTGTCTTGTCACTGCCTAGCCCATGGCTATTCCTACACTGCTCAAAAAAACATCAATGTGTTCTATCAGCACCATTAAGGTGGCTCACAAGGCTTTCCACATCCTAAGGACATCCTCAGGATGCTTGTGGTCATTGCCATTATAAGATTTCACTCTGCAATCCACCCAAACAATGCAGATGAAAGATGTAGACTCTCTATGGCACAGTTTTGGATCAATTTTAGGGATTGTCTCCAAACGAGTATTGTTCCTCTGCATCAAACCCCATTTCTCCTACTCAGAAATGAACGGATGGTCTGACATAGTCCACCCTACCCATCCACTACAATTTAAGGCTAAGTTTAGCTGTTCTCTAAATCTAATAGGGTTTATGTATAAATACATAATAATGGCTCAATCCACTCACTATTTAAGATTAGGAATATTGTCTCTTAGTGTTCACCATCCTCACTCCATTCTGCTTTATTTTTACATTCGGGTTTTCCAGTATTAATTTTTTACGTTTGGGTTTTCCAGTATTAAATGGGACTTGCCTTACTTTGCATCTTTTTGAGGGGCATAGGAGGGTGGTTACAGCACATTTAAGTACCACTGAGTTCAATGGAACTTACCAGCGCATATAGGATTGCAGACTTCAGTACATATGAACAAAATTGAAACAAAATTGAAAAAAGGGGATTTTGAAAATATCTGTGTTGAAGGGGACACACACACCCTAATCTAACCTCCAGTTGACCTTTCAGAAACATTTGAACTATTTTCATTCAAGGTAAAATACAGAACCACCACTTGTCTTTGATCAATCACCATTCAGAATTGTGTTTCATTGAGATGGCAGCAGAACGAGTGGTCCATTGTCAGCTATCATCCTGGAACTTCTATGCTGCAATGGATATATTCTGTGAGATTTTTTTTTATAATAATAATTGATTAAGAACAATGTTAGTAAGTGTAATACAGGAGGATCCTTTTACCAACTTTCTGAGATATTTCTATCTCAAAGGGCCAATGAATATTAGTTTTGGCTCTCCAAACAGCAACATTCAAAGCAAATGTTAAGTAATGCATAGCTAAATGGAGAGGAGAATGCCAAGGACAACCTCAGTTTACAGTGTGATGGCAGAATTTCGGTATTTGATAAAAGATGCTGCTCCTTGGATGTAACATATTTGTGAAAACTGGAATAAGCATGTTTTAAGCCAGGCTTCTCTTTAATTATTGTCTGAGTTTCACATAAAGTCTGCTTCATCAACTGGATAAATATTTGACTGCTGTTCAGTAAATTGCATTAGTTTACTTTAACTGTATGCTCAGCCTTATTCAGGCATCCTACATTAGGCAATGTAGTGTGTAATGCATCTCTGCAGGTGACCAGAGCTATTCTCTGTATGAGGTAAATTAAAACTCATATTTTAAAAATTAAACATTCTTGCACTTCATGATTTCAATATTTAATTATAACCTGTGTCAGGGCCTAATCTCTGACTGAGTCAGGCATGAAATTAATCAAAAAAAAAAAGGCAAAAGCTTAGCAATCCTTCTACACTGTAAAAATAATGTGATTTTTGTGGCAGCTCTGTAATTCTCAGAGGAAGAATTCGAGGAGAAAGATACCAGTTGGATGGCAAGTTAGAGCAATTGCCAAGAGCTTTGCAAGCCAGGAAATAAGTGATATAATATGGTGGCTACTTTGGCCGGGAATTGATGACAGGTTTGAGGTGGCACTTGAGCATCTTACTACACCTTTTCAGAAGAAAAGGGACTGATGGCAGTCAGAAGCCTTTAAATGTGTTGGCAAGGAAAATAATAAATCAGAGTTGGAGAACCTCAGGTTCAGGGGCCAAATGTGGCTTCCAGGCCTCCTTATTTGACCATTCAGACTGTGCCCAGGCCATGCCTCCTTTGCAGCCCTGCTTGTACCCTCCTTGAATGTTTTTGCCTGGCTGCAGTGTCCTGAACTCTGCTAATGACCGCTCCCCACATCAAATGCAGGGGGCGCCTTTTGCATAGTCACGCACAGCCCCCCCCCATACCATGCGGCTCCCGGCAGTACAGCCTGGATTCGCCGCCCCCCCCTCCGGCTGGACACCTGGAGGTTGCTGCCTACCTCTGCCAGTTATCCAATCCCAGCTGGGGAGGTGTTGCCAGGAGAGAGTTGGCCAGGTAAGGGGAGGGACTGCCCTGTCCACACAATAGAGGGTGGAACTTAGCTGGGAGTTCTCAGTCCATGTGACCCCATGGAATGTTGCTCAGAAGGAAATGTGGCCCTCAGGTTAACAAAAGTTGCCCACCCCTTCCTTAGGAGACTTGAGGGAGGCTTGGAAGCGGCGAGTAGGCTGCATACCATTGCCCCGCGCTCCCAGGCTGCTCTCTGGAAGGGGGAGCCATGCTGCTTTGCTGGCGTCCTTCCCCCTTCCTTAGATGGCTCAGGGGAGGCTTGAGAATGGCGGGCTAGTGGCGTGCCATTGCCCCGCGCTCCTAGGCTGCTTCCTGGGGTGGGGGGGAGCCATGCCACTTTGCCACCCGTAAGGTCACAAATATAAGTCACACTTTAACTTTCCATGGTCAGAATTGGGGGGGGGGGAGTGCAGCTTATATCCGGACCAATGCGGTAAATCTATACTCCTAATACATACCATAGGTATGTCTACCATATCAGCAGAAAGACTTGGGGAAGAAACAATTTATGTATGTGGTAAATACCAGCTGTAAAAAATGGAAGAAAGCATTCCTGCCCTTTTGGAGGGCCAATAGCTCCAGACTGTCATTGACTGCCTGGATGCAGGAGTGGTAGGAGGCACCAGCTGTGGAACTCCAAGGGGGAGAAGGCTCAGAGCCAGGGAATTAATGGTAGGACAACAATGAGTGATCAGAGGGAAAGGAAGGAGCAGACTGGGAAGAGGTGTCGGAAGCAGAAGAGGTAACAGGGTTTAGAGAACAGGAAGAGGCTGTGGTGGAGAGCAGATCAGACTCTGAAGCTGAAGCGGAGGCTGGAGAAGAGGGTGGCCAAGAGGCAGAGTTGAGACAGGCTTCTGAAGAATCTAGGGAGTCTCCCCTTCCTACTGCAACCAGTTCCCCTTCCCCCGGTCTCCTAGAACACGCAAATACATTAAAAGAACACAGATTGGTTGTGTTCAGACACAGTTTGTGACTCCTTGGGAAAGACTCTGGAGAGAAGGATCCTTAGAGAGTGGTGGGAAGGCAGGGACCTTCAGTCCTCTAAACTGCCTCACTGGGACAAAACCTACTGGGAGGAGTTGCTGGGATCACTAGGCCTGTGTTGTTTTGGTTTTTTTG
This sequence comes from Darevskia mixta, assembly GCA_034641385.1. Classification (NCBI taxonomy): domain Eukaryota; kingdom Metazoa; phylum Chordata; class Lepidosauria; order Squamata; family Lacertidae; genus Darevskia; species Darevskia mixta. The sequence goes on from JAWWNH010000105.1 coordinate 9,763,383, forward strand.
AATAAAGAGACTGGTGTGGGTGAGGTGGTGCTTCAACCAATGGTTTAATCCAATGGAAAAGGCTGTCCCTGAAGTTTAGTGACACTGGCAAGTGGTGCTAAGCCCACCTTTGAATCAGGGGATAACAGATTGCTTTTCTTTTTCACCTAACAGTTATACTGGGGAAGGCATTTTAACCCTTTCTATATGTGTCAACTTCCAAGAAGCTTGTGTAGTTGCCAGAAAGGGAAAAGAGTATGCCCTTCTCTTCCATGAGCTGTAGTCCCAAACCAGATCAAATTGCTGTTACTTAAAGAGATGGAGAATCCTAAGCACATAATTAGACATGTGTCTCAAATCTAAAACAGGAATGGAAAACCTGTGGCACTCCAGGTGTTGACTCCAACTCCCATCACCTGGTCATCTACCATGCTTGCTGGGGTTGATGGGAACTGGAATCCAAGAACACAGATTCCTCATCTCTGATAGAGTGTCACTTGTAATTTAACTCTTAGGTACCACCCATTTTGGAACAGCCTTATTAAGATTAATGAAGCAATAGCTGGCTTGAAAGTGCTTCTGGTCTACTTGCCTACATGGCAAGATATTTGCTGGGCATGAATAGCTTGCTTTGAATGGAGGCAGATGTTGTAGAGGGAAATTGAAGGACCTTAGCTTATAACCAGACTCAAATGGAGAAATCTGGAGACTAGAACCAAGTTTGACCTTACAGTGCAATAAGAAAATACCCTAATTGTTTGCACTTGAGAGCACCAGTTCATAAAACATCTGAACTCTTAAGCTTGGGCTTGCATCCATTTCCAGAGCAATATGCTGTGAAAGGGTGGGGGTCTCATTCTGTTTCAGACAGTGGATGAGATCATATTCTGAGGTGTTATGGCTGCAGGCTATCCACACTGGAAAGGCATTACATAATCGTATTTGTCAAAGACGGCTAAAACAAGTGATCATAAATTATACAAAGCGGTGCACAATTAGAATGACAAGGTTTTTCCACCAGACCAATCTGGTGGCTAGAAAGCAGAATTAGTTGTGTTTGTATTAGAAAGAAAATCTTGCTTTTAAAGTATTTTCTTAAAAAATATAACCCAAGCACCCGTGGTTTTCTCAGCACCAGTAAATTGGATGATACAGAACATCTGGCCAAGACCATTCTTCTCCATGAGAATGGCATTAATCTTTCCATTATTATTTTTTTGCTTCCTGGATCTCATAGTGTGAAGTGAGCCACTCCTAAAGTAGCCTATGGACTAATCCTATCATCCTACTACATTGGGCAGTCACTACACCAATATCAATGCCAGAGTAAGGTAATCATGTTCCTATGCACTACAAGCAGCAAATCGAAGAGAAAACAATATCGTTGGAAGCAAAAACGTAACCACTAAATAATGATAGCTACTCTTACAATTCCTGGCCTAAGTTCCCACCACCTATCAGTCAGCTTCCTACTGAACCTATCAATGTAGAGTCACTTGCCATGGAACTCAACCTTCACACACAATGTCATAAGTGCATCCTCGACAGTGTTTCCTGTGGCCCAGTGAACAAGACAGAGATTTATAAGTAGCAGTAGTAGTTGGTGGGGTGGAACACGGGGGCTGAGGTTGCTCACCTGGATTCCCAATGTGGAGGTCACAATCATTAACTGAGAGGGAACAGCAATGGGAAGGTCACTGTGGATACAGTAACCTTGCCCCCACTTCATTCCCAGTAATGACCTCTGCACTGTGAAACCTGGTGAGCAACACCACCCTACCAACTTGTACTAATAGGTAGGCTTCCCAGGAGAAGGGTTCTGCTAGGATGCCCATCCAGCCACACAGATAATATTAATAATGATTCACACAATGTATTTTTCATTGGCATCTGTCTGAGGGGAACAACCACTTTGCAGATATCTGGAGAAAGGAGGACGTTGTGCTTCTAGGACTTCTCTCTTCATCCTTGTTAGTGCTCCAGTGGCAAGGCCATAACCCAGATGTAGACCCTCAGTTCTGGTGGGGCTTTGTAGTCAAGAATCCACTGTTATCCATCCTTATGGGTTCTCCGTCATAAACAGAAAAGGGGTGAAGTAGCCTTCTCTAGCTGTGTAGACCAGGCATCCCCAAACTTCGGTCCTCCAGATGCTTTGGACTACAATTCCCATCATCCCTGACCACTGGTCCTGTTAGCTAGGGATCATGGGAGTTGTAGGCCAAAACATCTGGAGGGCCGCAGTTTGGGGATGCCTGGTGTAGACACTATACCTTTAAAGCACATTCGAAACATATTCTTCTCCTCAAATAACTCTGGGCACTTTCCCATAGACATATGGTTGACTACTGTATGAACAAGATGTCATGGGAATAGATGGGTCTTTGGCCTAGTCCAGTAGTGTTCTTCTTATGTTCTTAGGGAAGTTTTTAATGTTTGATGTTTTATCATGTTTTTAATATTCTGTTGGGAGCTGTCCAGAGTGGCTGGGGAAACCCAGCCAGATGGGTGGGGTATAAATAATAAATTTGTTGTTGTTGTTGTTGTTGTTGTTGTTGTTGTTGTTGTTGTTGTGTCACTTAATCAAACCCTGAGTGACCGCTCATCCACACTTCCATTTGCCCCATGATTGCTATGCACAGATCTGAGAGATTTTTCTTTTGTCCCAACACTTTCCCAGGAAAATCTGTGGTTTACTACTGAATCGGAACAAATGTCAATCTGGGTTTCTATGGATTTATATTTGTTCTGATTCAGTAGTAAACTGCGGGTTTACCAGGGGAAAGCGTCAGGACAAAAGAATAATCTCTCATACCTGTGTCTCGAAATCATGGGGCAAATGGATGAGGCCTGAGGGTAGGATTCTGACTAGCCACTATTCTTCACCTCCAGTGCCCCCAACCCTATTTGATTTTTGCCATTTTCTGTAGCAGTAGCTCCTGTTGGTCTACAGCATATTTAAATATATATTTTGCACCAGAGTAGTTTTGTGCTATGCCAGAGCAAGGAGAGTCAAAATCAATCCCTTCCCACCCAGCAGTTGTAGGGTAGGAATAGTATTGAGGTCTTAGAAGCTTGCCATATTTAATCATTAATCTTAATTTCATAGCTCTTTTCAGAAATAGTTTGTTTTTATGCAGTCACACACAGGGCCGACTTTAGCATATGCGCTGCCAGGGTGCAAAGATCCGCCCAGCACCCTCAAATTTACTTTTATTGAGCTTTTTTTGGGAGGGAAAGTTGTTGACATTTTTTTAGGGGGAAATCGCTCACCTGTAATGATGATGCAGCAGAACAAAACTGCTTTTGTTTCCTGACTCGTCAGAAATATTTGACGTTATGGAGTAACAGAGTGGTGGAGGACGGGGGAGGGGACTTTCGCTCCACTGCTTTTCACTGCCGCCGATTGAGAGGGACCGGTATACAGTAGGTATACTGGCGCCCTCCAGAATTCAGCGCCCAGGTGTCCCACACCCCTTGCACCCCCAGGTAAAGACGGCCCTGGTCACACATATTATGAAAGGTCCTGAGTTACTCCCATCAGACGAATCTAGACTTGAAGGATGTGACTGTACAATTTAGCCTCTAGAATAAAGATTCAAATTCCCTACTCTATTAATTTTACAGCCTTACAGACTTTCAGTGTAGACCATTCGCTTCTTCAGTTATACAGATTCCATTTCCCCCACTGCTGCTGATAGATTTAACAGTGTAAGCAAACACTTCCCTAGTATACCATGATAAAAGACAATCTGGGACGGTGATAATTGTCTAATAATTAAATAATTAGACACTAATTGATTGGCTAGCTTCAGACAAAAAGTGATCTAGATTCTGACATGGCACCTCATTGCAGCAATAGTCTGTTTAATTTAAACTAATGTGAATAGCAGTGTTCTTTGGGTCTTGAGCAGGTCAGCTATCCAGATGAGGCAGACCGTCTATGTGCTCTATCAATTGAGTAAGGACATTCCAACTCTTTCCCAATATTTTCTTCTCTATTAATAGAATTGGACAATTACAGTTCCAGGTCTCCTGTAACCGTCTTTGCTCTAGTGGTTTTCCAAATATTTTCATAATGTGATAGAAAATGTATTTCTGCTTAGTATACCATATAAACCTGGCCATGAAGTAACTTCCTTGGGAAAGTGGAAGGTGTTGGCTTGTGCTTTTATTGCCCTATTTATGGAGCAATTGTTAAACTAAACATTACCCTGTAACCTCATGAATAAGTCATAGAATCAATCTCTGTAGTTAGAAAATGTGTGGTTTGGGGGGTGGCGTGGAGGATAGGGGAGTTTAGTATTTGAACTCCTTTTGGTGACTGAAATGCATAATTAGTGAATGGCAAAGCAAATAATGAAATCAACAGAGCAGCTCGGCAAGCCACAAGAGAGAATGTTGAAACTCAAGCATATTCAAATAATCTACCTGTGTTTTTTCTATTTCTTAGAAACACAGGAAGTTGTCTTATACCAGGCCAGATGATTTGTCCACCTTGCCCAGTATTCCACAGCATACAGAGCCCATTTTCTCAAATGTATGAAGTGCTGAGGCTGCTAGATCAGTCCAAAAGCCCATCTAGTCTAGCATTCTGTTCTCTCTCCCTCTCCACCTGCCGCTGTCCGGGTAAGTGGCAGCAACTGCTGACTAGAGGCTATGTGTGTGGAACCCCCCCTCCCTGCCAGCTGCTGTTGAACCCCCAGTGGCCAACCAAGATGTCTAAAGGAGGCCTCCAAACATGATGTGGGCCCGATAGTCGTCTCCAGCTCATGTTCACTAGCAACTGGCATTCAGAGGCATACACATGAACCAACAATACAGTGTCAAAAGGGTAAAAGATCCAATCAAAGTGGGTGGGATTTACTCCCTACTAGTAATGAATGAGCAAAGAAGGATGAATAGTGTACATGAACATTAATGAGACAATTACTCTCTGTAGCAAGTTGGATTAATTAAGTCATCCCAACCATCTACCACTCCCCAATGTAATATTCTAATATGGCTCAACATCCAAAACAAAATGGTGAATCTATCTTGATATTTCCTACCCTGTACAAGGCTTGTTCTGAACACAAAATAACAGTTGCATGAATACAGAAGCAATTAATCTGTGCTTCAATGATAGAAAGCTGCATTGTGTCCATCTAGTTCAGTATTGTCTATATTGATTGGCAGTGGCTCTCTGGGGTTTAAAACAGGAGTCTTTCCTGGAGATGTAAGGGATTCAACCCAGGATCGTTTGCATACAAAACATGTGTTCTCCCACTGAGCTATGGCATATGGGCAATATACAGGGACAAACAGAGGACAAGACAATGAAGTCAACACTCGTTCTACAGGAACATTCATCTATATGGCCTAATCTTCCCACTAGTTTTTCAGTTGACTATGAGGCCGGAACTACATGTGACGGATGGCCCAGGAATACTACTGACACTTTCATGTGTCAGTAGACTGTGTCCAGTTCTGGGTGCCACAATTTAAGAAGGATATTGACAAGCTGGAATGTGCATAGAGGAGGGCAACCAAAATAATCAAGAGTCTGGAAACCAAGACTTATGAGGAATGGTTGAAGGAGCTGGGAATGTTTAGCCTGGAAAAGAAAAGACTGAGAGAAGATATAATACCAATCTTCAAATATCTAAAGGGCTATCATGTGGAAGATGAAGCCAGCTTCTTTTCTCTTGCTCTAGAGGGTTGGACTGGAACCAATGGATTCAAGTTACAAGAAATGAGATTCTGACTAAACACCAGGAAGAACTTTCTGACAGTAAGAGCCATTTGACAGTGGAACTGATTCCCTTGGGTGGTTGTGGACTCTCTTTCCTTGGAGGTTTCTAAGTAGAAGTTGGGATAGTCATCTGTCAAGGATTCTTTAGTTGAGATTCCTGCATTGCAGGGGGTTGGACTAGATGACCCGTGGGTCCCTTCCAACTCTACATATTGTATCTGTGATTCTATGTCAAATTCTCTTCCTCCTCTGGTATGAAGAGTAATGCTTTTTGTGACATTGTGAGTTTCTCTTCCCACCACTTTAATTATCAGGAGAAAGGTTGGCGGGTAGAACTTTACTGCACCTTCAGCAATAAGCTGCAGCTCTTAGAAGTGTCTGCTTATCTAGTCCCATTTTGGCTGAGTGGGGAGTTGAACCTTGGTCTTCCCAGTCATAGTCTGGCACTCTTAACCACTATAGCACACAGGTTTTCACCAGATCTAAAAAGGTATATAAATGTTTTAAGAAGTATTTGCCTGGTGCTGAAATTGCATCAATGTAGGCTTAAAGAAATCTACAATCCCCCTGTAGCCAACTCGTGCTCCCCTGTAGATGGCAATTAATGGGTCATCAGAAAATATAAGGGGGCTGCCCCCTTCTGCCCCTGTTATTTGAACACTATCCTCCCCCACCCACTGCACAATTGGATGATACTAATTGGGGTGGGAAAATGGCTGTGTTAATGATGTTCTGTCATGGGGTGAACATCCTTACATTTTTAAAATGACATCCTCATATCAAGCATACTGTGTAGTTCCAGCCAAAGGATACTTGGATACCTCTAACCCAAGTACCATAATGTCAATGCCAGGTTTTGAAGATGGTTAAAAAAAAAGCTTTGCTTTCTATGATATGCTATGCCAAGCTGTACAGAGCCACATGTGGATAATAGACACTACAAACATGAATACACACTCTAAACAGGGAACAGACATATCAACGTATATAAAAGTAAAAAAGGGAATTTAGCTGATCTGCTTTGAAAGGTGTGTAAACATCTTCATGCAAATTGGGTCATCCTGGGATCCTTATAGAAAGGCAATATGAACAGAAGGCATCTGCAATCCAATTGAATGATGGCAAAGTGCTTTGACAATGCCTATCTCTCCTCCGAGAGATCACACAAATGATTTCGCTCCATGTCTGACTTGCCAAGTAGAATTCCCTATTCATTCCAACCCCTGCCTCTTGCATTGTTTCACACAGAGTTCCATTCTATTTTGGAGTGCTTTGTGTCTTGTTACATACTTTTGTTGGGCATTGCTTCCAGGCACTTGAAATATGCAGCACACACTTTAAAAAAATGCATTAGCATGTGAGAGATCCCCCAAAACATTGTTTTAGCGCTGCTGATAATTCTGCTGAAATCAGATGTTGCACTATGGAAGTGTAAAAGCCAGCATTTAGCCATTTGCTCTAATGTTATTACTAATTATCTTACCTTCTTTGCTTTATCATGACCAAGACAGCTCTTTCTTTCTTTCTTTCTTTCTTTCTTTTTTGATGTGGCAAAAACACCATAGGGGTGCCTTTTATTTATCCTTTTTAGATGATGCATTTTTCTGCAAGTACCCCATAGGCTGAGACCTACAATTTCCCATGCATTGGTGAGCCATCCAAAGCTGAAACTCTTTCTAGGCTAGGAATGGGGAACCTGTGGCCCTCCAGATGTTGGTGACTACATTTTCCAGCACTGGCTATGCTGGCAAGGGCTGATGGGAATTTGAGACCAACAGCATCTGGACAGGTGTGGCCATAGTTCTCCATCTTTACTGTTGGTTGGCATCTGCCTGTCTCAGGAGACAATGGAGGAGTGCACCTTTGGGGGTGAAGTCAAGCTGCTAGAAGGTTGCAGCGCCTGCTGTGGCTGTAGAGACTGATACGGAAGAGGGGCAGAGGATGCAATCCTCTGGGGCAGAGGATGGAATCCAGTTTTTTCTCTCTGTGCTCCTCCCAGCAGTCATTCCTCCTCTGATCCCTGCTATTAATACATGACCTGACTGTCTCCAGGCACTGCAGACATCTGCAAGGGATTCCCATACGGCAAGGTTGATGTTGCCTGCCTTCATGTCATGTTTGCAGACATCCACAGAGTTGATCTGCCAATGGGCCTGATGCCTGAAGCTAGCTCCCCATAGAGTACATCCTTGGCGATCCTGCCATCTTCCATTCTGCGGACATGACCAAGTCAGTATAGACATTGCTAAGACAGGAGTGCAAACATGCTGGGAATGTGGGTTTGAGAGAGCACATTTTTGTTTGAAACTCCATCCTGCCATGTGATACCCAATTTCTTCCTGGCACAGAGCATGTGGAAGGCACTGAGGCATTGCTTCTGATGGTTGTAAGTTGCCCATGATTCACTTCCATAAAGCAGCGTGCTCAACACGCAAGCCTACTAGACCTTCATCTTGTATTGGATGTTAGCACCACACTCTCCCATACTCTTTCAGAGAGGCGAGCCATTGCCATAACTGCCTTGCCAATGCACTTGTCCAGTTCAGTTGCTGGCGATGGTGGAACCAAGGTAGACAAAATTGTCTACCACCTGAAGTGTGTGATCACTAGTATTGATGCATGGAGTGCTGGTGATGTCCTGACCCAGAATATTGCATGTGTGAAATCTCTGATTTCAGGTGAATGTTTCTCCTGAATATACCACCACAAAATTCTGTCTAGTATTTACTAAGTCTACAGGAAAATCAGCCATTAGGATGGAGGCAGTGGGGTTGCTAAACTTGGGCATTTACTGTTGCTTGTGAATATCTGCTTTCTTGGGCATAGGAGATAAAACAGTCTGCCCAGGCAACTCCCAAGTAAGGAGTGGTTGGTAAGGTATGCAAATAAATGTATAGGCTCAAGTGCAAAGACTGTGGTGCCAATGTGAAGTCATATCTGGCATAGACAGCCAATGTCACCAAATTAAGGTTACCAGATTTTCAACTTCAATGGATTTTGTATGGGGACTGATTTGTAAATCCGGGGACTGTCCCCGGGAAACGGGGACGTCTGGTAACCTTACACCAAATGGCTGCTGCTCTTGTGCTGCCACAGCAGCATACAACAAGGTGACTGTGCCAACAACAATCCTCTCTGGTATATGTGGTTCAGTGACTGCACACAAAACAATTTCATGGATGAAGAGATACTGCAGATGAGGCTAAGATTTAAGATGAAGTGGATGGATAGGGGCCAGCCATCAGATGGCTCACTTATGAACCATACTAATGACTCTTTGGCAAAATAACGACAACAAACCAGTTATGTTAGTGCAGCTTATGAAAGTGAACTATAACCCTATATACTACTAGCCAGCACATTTCTGAATGTGGATCCTTATGTAGACCAAATGGAACAAAAATGGTGGCATAAGTGGAATCTGGGGAACACCAAGGCTTGCCAAAATAAAAATAAAATGGGAACCCCCAGAAACAGCCCAATGAAGACAGAGCATGCCAAGTGACCATAAAATGCAGAAAGACTGTTGAAAGGGAGGGAAGGAAAACTGGGAAGGGGGAAAGCAATGAAGTAACCTAGAATTGAGCATTGCTGGCCATCTAACAGGAACAATCCATAAGGGAATGCAACAAGGGATAAACCATGGATACAGCTTGTGGTTTTTAATGAGCAGAGAACATAATCATGAGTCCCAGTTCAAATGACATGCAAACCCCAAACTCAGCTTAACTCAGTGTGGCATGGTGTGGTACTGAAAAGGACCAGGGATAAGTAAGGCAGCTGTGACCTCCCCTCCAGGACAGAGTTGTGTGAAGCAGGTCACTGTCACAACCTGTTTTCCCCTGATTCCTACTTCCCAAATCATTTCACATCTTGTTCTGCAGGCAGAAGTTTTCGCTTTTGGCCAACCCCAGGGTTATGTGCTTGCTTTCTCATTGAGACCCTGGCAACTTACCAGTCATCATCCCAACCAAGTCCCTGCCTAGCAGAAAGCTGTGTTGCTGCTGTAAGAAAAGCAAATGAAACATTTCATGTGTAATTCATACAATATGCTGACATTCCACACCTCAATCTGTGAGCACAAGGTAAGGCTTTTCCTGAAGAAATGCACGAAGAATGTGACACCTCAGGAATATTTTTTCCATTAAAAAGGAGAAATTCATAGCAATCAAGAAGTCTGCCTAGAAGAGTTCATGGTCAGTTATTGTTGCAAGGACAATATATTCTAGGGGAGTTAAATCAGGCTGATGACTTTTAACAGGTCAAACAACTGATTGCATTTTGCAGCCCAGTTTTTCCTTGTCATTAGTTACAAGACTGTGCGGTTTAAAAGTCAGTTAGTTATCTATGAATAGAGATAACCTTGCATTAATCATAAAGCGAAGCTGAGTGCTATCTCAATTTGACTTATTGTCACATTCTGTGGTCAAAAAAGAGAGTGAAAAATACCTCTTTAACCTTTGCTACTCTCCACCTTTTCTCAAGACTTAAATGCACAGTCATTTTAAATAATAGGCATTAAAGAATATGAACAGCTGTAATAGAAAAGAAGTATTGTAAGCTATGCAAGCAGTGGTGTTTTGCCTCCTCCCCAATGGAGCACCAATGGATGTTAAAGTGCACAGATGTGCATATGAGTGCACACACACAGAGAGACTGACCATTATTCAATTGTAGATTAATGTGACAATTTGGGATTAATGTGTGGGAAACCCAAGATACTAGAAGCCATTTTGTCCAGTTTTGTCACCAAGTGTACACTCTATACGAAATTCTCTTCATATGAGATATCCATGTTCAGTGAACACTTGAAGTAGACACTGGGATTATTTTTGCCCTGATGGCAGGAGGTATGGAGATAACTTCCAGACGTTAAAAGTTGCGTTTATTTAGAATCTCTAATACAATTTCAGGACACACCCTATTCCTGTGGCTAAAATTTGTTTCCACTGTTTTAAATTCTGAATTTTAAATTGTTGTGACCTGCCCTGGGACCTGCTGATGAAGGGCAGGTAATAAATCTAATAATGATGATAATGATAATAATTGGGGAACTTGCAGTATTCTAAACCAGACTGAGAGAGCCTATGCACATGAAACACCTTAAATCGGGAACTACTAGTAGATCTCTAGGTGATTTCGGGTAGATTTGAAAGGATTTCTGACTCTGAATTGTCTAACTATGACCAAGAACTAAAAAAGCTCCTCCTAACCCCAAGTTAGGGTCGCATTTATGCCAAACATTTAAAGCACTCTTACACCACTTTAACAGCCAAGGCTTCTCACAAATAAGTTTGTTAAGGAACTGCTGGGAACTGTAGCTCTGTGAGAGGTCGCCTAACAGCTTTCAGCATCCTTAACAAACTATGGTTTGCAGGATTATTTGGGGGAAGCCATGACTGTTAAAGTGGCATGGGAATACTTTAACTGAATGATGTAAATGTGACCAAGGTTGTTGAAAAATAACACATTTGTGTATGGTGTGGTGGGAGAACCAGAAGTGGATTTCTGGGCTACATGTCTGTACCTTGACCTTTAATGTTTGTCCACCTGACTGAGCCACTATTTTGTACCTGGATCCAGTTAGTGGATCTCATAGTCTATGTGAACCAGATCAAAATACTGCCAGTATTATCCCCAGATTGCATAGATTCTGGTAGTAAGTTCATAACCGAAGCAACATCTGAATCATAGACTTCTCAGCTCATTCACTATGCTGGAGCATCCCATTTTTATTGGAATATTGCTGAAATAAATAAAGGGACCAAATTTGGCAAACATCGACAGCATCAAGACTAATTGTATTCCTCTGATTCAGATGCAGTTATGAACCTCTTTGAAGAAAATGACACTGCCAGTGAGTAATCAGGGGAAATTGTTTATCTTTCAGTTGGTAACAGTGTGACTTGTTCCAAGTAAATGCTCACAAGGTGTGCAGAGTATTATCAAATCATCCATCCTTCTCTGTAGGTGGTGACATCCCTGTTAAGCAGACCCAGTGTTAGCCAACCTAACTTAGGCAATAAGTGCACATCAAATTTAGCAACTTGTAAGAATCAAAAGCTTCTGATAATCAGATAGTTAACCCTTTCACACATTCTGTTTCTTTCAAGCAGAAGACTGAAATTGTGTAATGTAAAGAACACCAGTTGACTGCAGGCCAACAGGAGGTAGATTGGTTTGGGGATAGGGAGCTACTAGAAAAGTGATAATCTTAATGAAAAATAAGATCCATCTGATTTCAGTGATAAATGACACTGAAACAAAGAACAGGCTAATTCTGAGGTGATCTCTACTTCCCTATGGAAAGATACTTTTGCAATTAGCTTTTTAAACAAGCAATATTATTTCTGATTAAAATATATTGAAGAAATCATATTTGAGACATTTGTCCTACTGAATGTTTAAAAAGTGGATGGGCAAAGCAGTCCTATACTCAGTGCTATTTTTTTCTAGGAAAAAAAGTGCCGGAACTCACCATGAACACCTCTCTCGTTCTCTTTGAATGGCAATGGTGCCCACCTGAGAGGTGATGAACCCACCTGAGAGGTGCCGGAACTGAGTTCCAGTGCGTTCTGGCTGAAAAAGAATCCCTGCCTACACTTAGTATTTACATTATGGCAGGGATGGGAGATGACATTGTTATGGTGCATCTGGCTTTTCACCAGCATTGTGGGGCTTCTGCCAAATCCTAATGCCTCTCAGCTGCTGTAGCTCCAATATAGGATTCTGCCCACCAAGTGTTTTAAGTTTGTTCATAATTTAATGCTTTTTTGACCCACCACTTCAACATCTTAAAATTCAATTAAAAGGTGCTCTTGTATTATCCTTCTATATAGGACACAAAAAGCTGGTAAAATCCATAGATGTTGAGGACCACCCATGCAGAAATGAAATATTTAACTACAAGGATATCTTGTATTTGGGAACTTATTTGCTGACATTTAATTCTCTGATCCTTTCAGTCCATACAAAATGATTTGCACACAGAAAACGTAAGTAAATGCTTTACAAATTGACTTTTTGAATATTCTGTGGATGTCACAAATAGATTTTGTTGTCGGTGTTTTCTGCTCCGCAATGTTTTTGGTTTGCTTTTTTTATCAAGTAAAAAGCACTTTGTGAGCACTAATCCTCTTAAAAAGGATTCTTTAGTTTGCTTCAACAAAAAAACAATAAGAGGATATAGGTGTACAGTTTCTAGTAATACATAGGAAAACTCATGTATATTAATTATCACTATTAATTCAACTTGGGCAAGGGATTAATTATAACAGTTATTATAAAGTAGCCCTCCATAATTATATGCTGTGTCCAAGTGTTCTAAAAAAGAAATCTAACCAATCTGCCAACTTTTTTTGTTGAGAAAGGGGGAGAAGTGGTACAGATTTCATTGGTTAAAAATGCAGTCTCATGTCATTCTAAATCACATTAAGAATCAGTTGAAGTTAAGGAGTGGGTGTTGAACTGTCAGGTTTTAGAAAGAAGAGAAAAACTTGAGACAAGGTTTTCGCGCTTACAAATTCAGATGGAAGGATTTAATCAGCCACTTTCCATGTGCTTCACTGACTACGTGAAATTCTGTCTATCATATACAGATACAGTGGTGTATGTCTGGTGTGTGTTTCATGGCTCCACCTAATTGGATCACTCCAGCACCAGCATCAGACTATGCAATTAGTAAACTGGACAATAACCAAATTTGGATCCATGTTGTTCGATCTGTAGATCATGTCATCTTTCTGTGTGAATAATCCATAGTATACATTCAATGGTACTGGAAAGTTATTACTTCACAATCATTCTCCTATGTTTAAAAGCAACTAGAGCTTCTTTTCTTTGAAAAAATGTTTAGGGATACTCTCATTTTAACTCAAGAAAACCACCATTTTATAGTTCAAATCAGGAAAAATAAATACAGTAAATGGACAAAAGTAGAAAGATTCACAAAATGTTTAGGGATATGCGTACCCCTGCATCCCCCCAGACAAAAGCACTGGGTGTATATATATGCATGCATGTATGATTCTGAATTGTAAATTAAGAATTTACTAGATTTTTTTTCTAAGAGAAACTGAAGTCACATTCTGAAAGTTTAAATATTGGAAACAGAATTTGTTCTCACTAATATGCCAAAAGGATATGATCCTTCAGGTGTTTCTCCTATACAAGCCCTACAGAAATAAATGGCAAGCAGTGTATAAGGAAGACCCCCTAGGCTGCTGGGCAGTTTCTGTGAATTTCAATGAAGCCTGCACATATGCCTAGAGTTCTAGAATATATCCCTTTGGGTCTGTGAGAACAGGATGCTGAACTAGATGGACCATTGGCTTGATCCAGCAGGCTTCTCTTATGTTCTCACTATAGCACATTTAGAAGAGCAATGTGTTTTGCCAGCTTTTGAAAGAAAGTGGTTTCTATCAAGGGATCATGCTCGTTTGTGTGGCAAAACTAATAAAGGCAGTAAACCACAGAGCATTCCAAAGTGGTTTAAACAATGGGCACAGAGAAAAAAATGCTGTACTTTAGCTTATTAACTTGCACTGAGGGGTATGCACGCACCTCACACTGGAAAAAGCGAAAAGTAGGTGAAACATTTAATTCTATGAGAGGCAAGAACAACCAGAATGGAATGCAATTATTACTCTCCTTTTGATTTATTGGCCCTTCACAAATTAACACCACCCAATCAGCATGGCTGATAAAATAAGTGCAGAGGTGATTACTTGAACAAATACAGTATGTTGAAAAACTATATATAATCAACAGCCTGATCTTTGGGCCAATGGGTTTTTGTTGGCAGAGTTACTTAAGAAAAAGCATGTCTGGATCATTTTCTTTTTAGTGTTACCCTAGTTGTAAAATGGTACATATCTCCTCCCCCCCTCACATATACCTTCTTTTGACCAATCAAATTGTATTTTTTCATATTTAGGGGTAGAAGTTAGTTGAATATATTTCTTTAATATCTTGCACATCACCAGAACATAGCAAAGCCAGATGGCTGTGTTTTATGGCCAACATTTGAAAATAAAAAATAAAAGTATTTTAATGACAGTTTAATCATGCATGAGAGTATTTTGGATTAGAAGAAAATGTCTAAGGCACCAATCACCTGCAAATCATGAATTGCCTAGTGAGAAAGAATGCCAGAAACAACGGCCCATTGTGCATGCTTTCCTGGAATCCGAAGTAGGCCTTTGACACTGTAGAAATGGAAGGAGTGTTGAAAGCTGCAGACAATGAAGGCATAGAGGGGACAGATACACTACATAATAACCCCCAAATACCTCTACGTTATTTGAACAGCAGCATTTAAGCTCAGCTTGACAAATCAAGTGAAGAGATCAAACTGAGGAAGTGTTAGGCGAGCAGCTACAGTTTCATTGAAATCCTTCAAGTCTTGCCAGGATAAACGTTTAGAAATATTGAAGACCACTGTACGTGCATTGTAACATTTGAGTCACCTTCAGGTTTACAGATGAAAGTGTTTAATGTTCGTTGCAAGTGTTGTGGTCAGAGAATTCAAGCACAACAGGGACAGGGTCCATCATCTGTCTGTCTCATTGGAACATGGCAGCCTTTCAGTCCTAGTGGACAGATTGAGAATGCTGCAATCCTACATCTCATTCCACTTGTAGTCAGGAAACAATCCTAGATGATCTTACCCTGCTTGCCAGTAGTAGGTTGTTCCTACAGCCACAGGGGCATAGTCTGTGCCTCCAAACCATATGGATTAACAGAACTGGGATTCACAGCTGTACTGCTATGTGGTATTCATGAGGTCTCCCCAAGGTCTACTTCAATGCAATGTCTTTGGGACCAGTGAAGTGTAAGTGAATAATGGACTGCAACATTTAAAATATTGTGGAAATGCCTGCCATATTTGTTTGAAAGACCGAATCATCTTGAAAACTGTTAACAAAAACCACCTTCTTTATACATACACACATACCTCTACATTGTAAAAATAAATTAAAGCAGTTTACACTAATGTAAAATTTAAAATTGGAGACTGTCAACTAATTGCCTGCATAAGCTTGGTGGCATAGAAAACTTTTCAGCATGTGTTTAAAGGTTAAAACAGAAGGTGCCTGCTGAATCTCTACTGGCAGAGCATTCACAGAACTGGGTCAATGACACTAGAGGCTCGGTTTCTTGTTGCTATCAGATCAGCATCACCAACTTAGGGGACAGCTAACGATGCTCCTGCAGATGATCTCAGTGACTGAGCTGAGGGTATTGGGGTTTAGGGGGTCACTAAGGTACCCTGGGGGACGCTGGTGGCGTTGTGGGTTTTACCACAGAGCCTAGTGCTTGCTGATCAGAAGATCGGCGGTTCGAATCCCCGCGATGGGGTGAGCTCCTGTTGCTCGGTCCCAGCTCCTGCCCACCTAAGCAGTTCGAAGCACATCAAAAGTGCAAGTAGATAAATAGGTACCGCTCCGGCGGGAAGGTAAACGGCGTTTCTGTGCGCTGCTCTGGTTTGCCAGAAGCGGCCTTGTCATGCTGGCCACATGATCCGGAAGCTGTACGCCAGCTCCCTCGGCCAGTAACGCGAGATGAGCGCCGCAACCCCAGAGTCGGACATGACTGGACCTAATGGTCAGGGGTCCCTTTACCTTTAAGGTACCCTGGACCTAAGTTGTTCGGGACTTCGTAAATTAATAAAGGACCTTGAACCTGCCTCAGTAGTAGATTGTGCCAGATGTCAGCAATATGCCCCCATTAGAGGTCCGGCCGCTGTATTCTGCTAGAGCTTCCAAACCGGGTCCAAATTGTTATTTTGATAAATACAGTATATTCTAAAGCCCACCCGTTGCAAACCTGATGCCCTACCAATGTTTTGCACTGCAATTTCCATTAACCCCCACCAGTATGAAGTAAGGGCACCAAGCTGGCAAGGGCTGTTATAGCCCTGTTCAGATATTGCATGGACACACGGGAGTGGGAAGTAGTCCTGCATACCCCAAAGTCATGTTCACCTTTTTATTATTAATTTTTTGTAACACACATACTGAAGTGTTGTTGTTTTTTAACAACATCAGTGGGGTCTCTGGCTGCATAAAAGGAACTCTTTCACATGTCATGGGCTATTTCAGAGGATTGTGGGTTCTTGGTCCAATTTCAAGGAACCCCTTCAGTGAACTGCATTTAATAATGGGGGGGGGACTACGGGCAATATTGGAATACTTATATTTAAGGGAGCGTGGGAGAACCAGTTTGTTTGTGAATTAGTGGGCTTGCTTGCTTGATTATGAAGCTTTCACATTATTTCTAGCAAAGGACAAAAGGATCTGGCAAAGGCACTGTAACACAAGCAACAAAGTACATCAGAGGATAAAAATCAAGATGCCTGCCTTGCAACATCTTTTGGCTAAAAAGCAGGTATATAAAATAATTGTCCTATGTAAGGATCCATGTAGACAGGTCCATGTTTAATTCAGGTTACCAGTTCCTAAGTGTGCCACTGGTATGCCAAAGCGACAGGCTAATGGTTGGAAACATAAGAGCTGGTAACCAAGTTTAAATCAAGTGCTGTCCATATGGAACCCAGAAGGGACATATTTATTTGACCCACCCAGTATCACATTGAAATCAGGCCTTATATTTTAAACTTTGCCCAGTAAAGCAATTCTTATATCAAGGAAGCCACAGCCACAACTGTGCTATAATATGTATGCACTATTACTACATTATATGGTATACCACACCACAGCCATAACAATGATAATTTTGTGTATTCACCATAATGAAATTATATAATACACAGCAACCCATAGCATATGCTCTGGGATAGTACAACATATTGAACTCAGGAGGAATTATTTCCAAGTAATAATCACACAAGGCACATCTGTGTATTTCACTGGGGGTTGAATGGAGTTCAAAAGCACATTTAGCTCCGTAATGCTCAGCTACCACTGAACTCAACACCACTTAAAAAAGAAAAGAAACAGTATGTGTGTAAAGACTGAGAAGGTAATCATCACTAAGGGGAATTGTATAGTAGTTAGTTATTGGATTCAGTGGCTTGTCAGTAATCAGCACCTAGCAATTTGCATTGTGTTAGCTATTGTATAGCATTTGTGTAATTTATTTCTTCAGACATTATTATTATTAATCATCATCATCATATAAATAAGATGCATGTTTTAATGATATAGAGCTTAAGAAACAAGCTAGGTCAGTGTGACAAATCTGCAATCATCATTAGGAAGGAATTTATTTATTTTTTTCTAGATACCTCATTGGAGACTCCAGTTCATTTTTCAAAGAGAACATTTTAAGTTTCAAAACACTGAAAACTGAAAATGGGGCCTAAGTTGGAAAATATGATTAAAAACACATACAACACAACCAGTTGAGAAAGTTGGGAATTCAAATGTGAATTTTATAGCCTGGGCTCATCTCCATAAAATCACACAAGACTATACTTCTTCGTTTAAACATTAATGTAAGTCAAACAAACTCCTTTAAGGAATGCTTAATGTGTTCATCTTTGTATACAACAAAGTCATTCATAAAAGTTATGCTTTTTCAACCTTGCTGGTTAAAGGAGAATGTGAATAGCTTTCACCACAGGAACTCACTGAGGTAGCAAAACTCTTGAGTGTTGCATGTTTCCTAGAAATTACAGGTTATTGGAACTGGATCTTTTTTGCTCACTTCAGAAGCAATTAACTGGTTGCTGTACACCTGGAGCTTGTTAATTCGAGGAGAGGCCTTAAAGCTACAGTTCACATTTCACTGTAGTCTGGTAAGAAATCAAATAAAAGGGTGATTTTTAAAAGTCAGGTAATGCTTATTCCATATTTCTGGCAAGGAAAACTATTCTATAGAGATGCTTTGCTTGCTTCCTTTGGCTAGAAAAATCCAATTTCCATCCCGAGAAGCTTCTCATCATGTGAATATTTATTTTCCCCATGAAAATCTTTAAAACGGGAGAAAATGGCACAGGATGTATGTGAAATTGTTTAAAGTCGCTTTAATAGTTCGCTATATAGGGGCTGTGTAACTATAGGTGTTTCTTTGATTACATGGGCTCTGAAACAACCTGCGCTTAGTTTTGGTCAGTTTGGGTGGCTATTTAATTAACGCCTCTGTCAAGACTGAATGATTACACTTCGTAGCTGTTGTTATGATTAAATCAGATGTGCTGATTTAAATCTATTAGAAAGACATTTGGAAGATGTTGAGAGGGCAAGTATTCTTCCAAGTGACACGTGCACCTCTGCTTGTCATTCCAAAGATGACAGAATGACATTGTAGAAAGGCAGGCAGGAACTGACTAGGTAAGCAGTTGAGCTAGCACAGTGGTAGGATGTTAAGGTACAAAATAATTCACCCCTAGAACTTAGCTATGACTGAGGACTCAGGCCACAATGAGAAATCTGCAGGGGTAAGCAGAACGCCATTGACGCCTTCTGTCACCTGATTCCTGCTGAGTTGGTAGCTACACAACCTCCTTCTGGTGGTGTCAACACACCGCAGGGAGCAGGCCAGTCTTTCATTTTGTAAAACAAAGCTGGGGAATCTGTGGCCCTCCATATGTTGCAGAACTGCAACTCTCACCACCCCAAACCATTAGCCATGCTGGCTGGGGCTGTTGGCAGTCCAACATCTCCTGGAGGGCCAGAGTTTCCCCATCCCTACAATATGCTAATTTCTATCCCAAAGTCCTGGCCTGAAAGCACCACTAGTCCCAACTGTCCTTTAAAAAACTGCAGGGTATAGTTGTGTGGATTTTTAAAGATCGGTATAAACAATCTATTTTAAACAATTTCACAAAATGCAATCAACCTAAGCAGAACATTACTTGGTATCTTTTCTGAAAACATGTATTTACAATCTGGGATATCAGCTTCAGCTCCAATCTTCACAAAGCTTAAAAAAAAAAAAAAAGTTGAAAGAACTTCCATTCATTTTCACCTGCAATTTCAGTCGAGCATCAGGAAAGGAAAGAATGTGTTCTGTAGCTTTGAAGATTATTGCTTTCATTTTGTGTGCTGCACACAATGTTTTGCCATGATCTTCCACATCAAATACAGAGCAAAATTGTTTTAGTGCTTAGAGTGGGAACTGTCTTTTTAGGGTCTGAAGTGGACACCGATACACACTTCCAATATAAATGTATGATCCTCCAATATTAAACTTAACTCCACAGCAACCCATATGTTCTTTTATTTGTTCTGGGAAGGGGAAAGATAGGCCCAGTTCTCAATAGCAAAAGCCACACTGAAGATGGGCTTTGCTTCATCAAAATTGAAATATATGCAAAATACAAAGTGAAGGGTTTTTCTGTGATAGGAATGTCAGCTAGGCTCAGTTCTGGTACTGAAAACATAGGAAGAACCTGCTGAATCAGGCCAATGGCACATCTAGTCCAGCATCCTGTTCTCACAGTGACCAACCAGTTGCCTGTGGGAAAACCAGCAGGACCTGAGCGCAAAAGCAGTCTCCCCTCTTGTGGTTTCCAGCAGATGGCATCCAGAAGCATACTGAATTGGGGAGTTCAAAATTCTTTTAATTTTAAGAGCATGGTGCTGGTTGCTGAATTTGATGCTTAAGTAAAAAGCCCAAAACACGCAAAGTGGATCCTGCCGGGCGAACTTTGATCTTTCAAATTTCAGCAGTGTCATGTGCGAGGCTAAAATTTTGTGCCCCCCGCCTCTCACCTTCTGTTTTGCTCAATTTGCGGTGGAACCAATCCTACTTCCCTAAGTTAGACTCTGATCACTCTCAGTTGAGTTGAGACTCTTTAAGTTAGAAGTCTGAAAATGGGTCTACCCCATTCCACTGCCTGTAAGAACCTAGTTCAGTAAAACGAAGTTCATTGAATTAGAAGGAAAACCGAAAAAGCACAGCATATACGTGTGTGTGCATGAATCATTAAAAATCATTTGCATGAATCATTAACAATGCCAATTTCTATAGCATCAGTGTATTGTTTGGTGGGGGCTACATTTTATATAGAAAGTAAAGGCTGCATACTGCTGTTCCTTTTTTTTTTTTTAAAGAAAAGTTAGGTCATTTGTTCCAGAAAATAAAATGGATCTAAACCTTCAGACTGCAATTTATAACCCACTTACTCTGGAGTACTCCTACTGAAATCCCGATGAAGTTGGCCTGATTGCTCCATGATTATTCTGGAGTAATACGTTGTGAATTGCAGCGTCAATGAGTAGGTAGCACATATTCATCATTTCAAATCTCTACCAACCTTTCTCACTGTCTGAGTGTCAGGAAATACCTCTGCTCTGGTTTTCACTTGGCAGTTCCAATTACTTCTCTTCTGTTCTGCTACCTTGACAGGAATAGCACTGAACAATTCAGTTTTACAACAAAGATTCATAGATAACAGCAAACAACATGTTCGTTTTGATCTGGTGATTTCCCAGAAAGTATTCGAATACGTTTCTGTTCATTTGCAGCTCTTAATGGTCATAATAATCATGGATGGTTTTCACAATTCTCTCATTCCTTTTATCTTGACTCAAGCCTTTCTTGTTACAGACCTGTCACAATAACAGATACTGTTTCCTCGTGTCTTCATTGTGAGACTGAGTTCTGTTGTAACTATTGTTGGGATTCTAACCCTTCTTAATGACTGATCTCTTTCAAAGAATAAATATTTGCTGGAATCCCCTTTCTTCTTTGGGTTTTATTAGACAATCTGCCCAGTGCAGAGAACTTTTTGCTAAATATCTTTGACACCACACAACTTTTAATTAGGACATTAGCATCAAAATCCTATTTGTGTCTACTCAGAAATAAGCCCCCTTAAGTTCAACGGGGCTTACTCCCAGGGAAGTAAACACAGGACTGGAGCTTTGGATATTAACCTGTAAAGATATCAAGAAATTCCTTTATAACTTTAATTGCTGGTAAAATGATTGCACTCTTTACAAATGTTTTGGCAAGTGATCAAGATTATGTTTTTTCAGGTGTTCCATTATATATAGTATAAAAAATAACTAATTTCAAGGAAATATTGTTTTATTGCAAGGTTATAAACTGTACATATTTTTACCAACCAGTGCAATTGTGTTGATATATTCAGAGGCTTAAACAAACATACGATGCAGTATAAAATTTATTATACACTCCTGTGCTGAATAGAATGGCACTGCAGCACCAACATCTGGGAAAATATGAGATGTGATATTTTAAAATGCATTCAGTTATGGCGTCAAGCTTATCCCTGACCATATTAATTTCAACATATGCTCCATTTTTAAAGCTAATTTTTAGGTGGGCTCCAGAAGGCCATTTTAGGTGTACTTTCAAGCTTGGGCATGCCTAGTGGGATTTTGGACTTCTTTTAATAGTAGGCCTTTGCATTATGATTTGCACAAACTACTTCTGAAAGTCCCCTCCGTTTCTAAAGTGATTTGGGATATGGCGTGATTGTAGTTTGAGATACCTCCAAAGCACAGGATGTGTAGAACTACTGGTATAGTTCTTTGGACCCTGATCTAACTTTCCCAAGCACAGTTTGTTCTGAATAAATAGAAAATTGTGTGTGAAGGCTCAGGAGAGTTACTTATAAAAAAAGAAAAGAAGGTAGAGACTGCATCAACCTTCCTTAACCCCAAGCCCTCCAGATGTTTTGGACTTTAAGTCCTATTAGCCTCAGCCAGAATGGCCAGTGGTCAAGGATGATGGGAGTTGTAATCTGAAAATATATGAATATTGGGGAAGGTTGGACTACTATATCCTACTCCTGCCATTTATTATTACTGGATCTTAGCGCAAAAAAAGAGAAAAAGTTAACAGTGTATTCCAGAACAACTTTACTCAGAAGTTCCATTGTGTTAAATGAAGCTGACTACCAACTTACACCTAACTTCACCTAAATTTTCTATTCCAGTAACTAGTTGTAGCAGAACTATCACTAATATTTTACTCAGTTTCTTTTAAAAAAAAAATTAAGTCAATCAATCAATCTTTATTGCGGTCATAGACCAGAAAAAGAACAATACAGCAATAAAACAGTTCAAATCTTAAATATCATCAATGTGCTAAAATCACATTTAAAATTCATAATCATGTTTTATCTTTAAAATTTGGTGAGAAATTTCGCCAAATATTTTCAGTTTAATATTATTCCTAAGGGATTAACTGGCGACTTTATCTCTGTTGTTGGTTGACGTCACAGCCTGTCTTAATCTTGACGCGAAGTAGCAGAATTTAGCTACATTCTTAGTAATCTCTGAATTAGTGTCCACTAATAAGTATCTAGTATATGTTTCAGTTGATCGCCCCGGTAAATTCTTTAAGAGGGGTTCAATTAACTCCTTCCTCGTATCTCGATACAGTGTGCAATACAGGAGGACATGCCCAATAGATTCGATTTCATTATTAGCACAAGGGCATAGTCTCTGTTCTATCGGGATCTGAAGATATCTACCAGTTAATAGCGCCGAGGGTAGAGCGTTAAAACGGGCCCTTGTGAAAGCCCACCGATATCTTGGATTTTCTAACGTTTTTAAATATTTAGCCGGCTGTATTAATCGATGCTCGTATAGCTGTCTATGTATTGGGGAAAGAAAAATTTAAGTCTTCTGCATGCCTGGGACTGTGATCCTCAAAATACTCTCAAATAAATCTGCAGAATGACTCCAAGACTATAATTGAAGATTTCTCCTGATGGTGATTTCACCTTTGGAAAAAATGGGCCAGAATAAGAAAATATAAGTTGTCACTGTGTTGTAGAACATGGTGTTTCATGGTAGTTGGGTTACATATTGCATAAAGCCACTCTCACATTTTAATCCAGGCATTTCATGGACAGGAAGCAATTTTTAAAATATTTATCTTGGTGTTCAGCAGCTATTTTATTCTATTAGTCATACTTCTGTCTTGAGTGTGGTGGGTAAACAATATAATTTCCCCAAGATCACTCCACAATCCAGGAATAATTCGGCTCTTTTCATTCTGAGTCTTAGCTATAACAGTCAGAATTCATGTTACAGCCATGTAATGGTATAGATAGGGTTGAGCAAATATGTTCATTTTGTTTTCTCTCAGTTTCTCATCTTTCCAGTGCTATCTTAAAATAGCTATGGTAGCTTGCTCCTGTGGTTGTTTCAGGGAAACTTTTCCAGTTTCCCTGGTACAGTTGTGATTTTATAGATAAATGGGGACAGCACATGGTTTTATACAAAGAATCAAATGAGGCATGACCTTCAGGAATAGACTGTAAAAAGAAATAACATGGTTTCCTTTACTCCATGGCTTTATATATTGAAAGCACTCTGATACCACTTTATCAATCATGGCTTCCGCCAAATAATTCTACAAATGTAGTTTGTTTAGGGTGCTAGGAAATGTATATATGTGGGTGTTTCCTAACTATTCTCAGCACCCTTAACTACAGTTCCCGTAAATATGTGGTGGGGGGCAGCCATGCCTGTTAGTGGTGTAATAGTGTTTTAAGTGTATGATGTGAATGTGACTGATCAACCTTGCCTGAGAATGTACTGCCACGGCTTCTCTATGTACTTAAGTACCATGGATATCTAGAAAAGGTGCAACCTACCTGTCTTCTTCCTCTGTACTTGGGGGGGGGTGCGAAAAAATTATAACTCCCCCCTCACACTCATATTTGCTGGTTTGTTGGACAGGAGGAGTTTGCTTTTACACCTCAAAGCATCAGATAGGTGTCCAAACAGGTTGCATAGTTTAATAAAATAAAATAAAATCCTAATATTGAAGTAAATGTTAAGGTATTAGCTCCTCCAACCAATATGCCCATGCATAAACTACAAAGGAAACTGTAACACAGATTGTTACACAAATAAATGCTAGCTTTGTTCTGTTTCTTTGGGGTTTGGGCGGATTTGAGTGATGGAAAGTATTTTACAGGGCAACACAATCTCTTTAAAAAGCAGCCATATTGTCAATTAGTTACAACGTGGAAACCACAACTGAGATGGAAGAACTGATACACTAATTACCATGCACGGATATTGGAGAAAGCAGACCTAGTTCTAAAGAGCTTAGCATCGAAATAGAAAAGGCAAACATCAGGTGGAAGAAAAGATTACTTTCCCCATATTATCATAAGAGAAGGAAGATGCTTTGTCCTAGCAGTCTTAAGAGACTTGGCGGACATTCTGTCGGGCCCGTATAATACAAAACCCAAAACTGAATTTGGCTGCCTTGAGTCTCAGACAATGCCTGTTACAATTCTTTTGCCTTGATCTATCAGCTCCCAATGACTAATGAGGATTGCATCATAGAAGCATCTTTCCCCTTTGCAAAACTCTTCCTATTGGTACCCTGTGAATACCAGGGCCATCAGGAAATTTGAATCTCCCCCATCATACGTGTGTGTGTATTATTTTAATAATTACAGAATGTTTTCCCCAAACACTATATCATGGCAGTTTACAGCAGCACACACACAGCAGCAGCAGAGAGAAATCTGAAATGGTTAAAGGGGTTTAAGTGACATTTACACAGTGTAGTCTGCACTATTTGCAATTCATCTGTAATCCTGTTAAAGGAGTAATAGCAGTTGACGCAGGCTGAAGATGCTGCAGGTAATAGGAGCAAGGATCAGTCATTCATAGTGTGCTATTCTAGATCTGGCTGGGATCCTTCAGACTCTAAGCCAAATGTTAAACACACTCTAAATGAATGACAAAATACTCAACTGCTCTTCTGGCAGTCTTTGTTAACGGTGAAGAGCTTTTGCTACTGTGAATGCTTGAAGCTTTCATGTTTCATCCAAACGTCTATTTTCCAGATTGTTAAGTGTTCCTCAGTCTATTTCTCAAACAGCTGTCTGTATAAGATCAGAATATCTGCCCTGGCAGGCTAATCTTATCCTCTGCTATAGCTGTTGGGTGGTCAATGTAGAGGCTATTGGACACACAGCTGTCTCTCAAACCATGGCAAACTTCCTTTCCTACTGTCTGAACCAATGCTAGGAACTGCAAGTTCACAACCCTGGGATTGGACACAAGGGCCTAATGTTGGCTCTGTTTCCCTTCCCTGAAACCCATTAAATGTCTATAACATGTAAAGGCATCTGCCTTTCACTGGACATCTCTGCTGGGTTAGAGAACACAATTCCAAGCAGGATGTCCATGATGGAGTGGGGCTCTTGTTTCAGGGTAACAGGCTTGGAAGTCTGGGTATGTAAGAACACAATACAATAAGAAGAGCCTGCTGGATCAGGTCAATGGCCCATCTAGTTCAGCATCCTGTTCTCACGTTGGCCAGCCAGATGCCTGTGGGAAACCCGCAAGCAGGATTCGAGCATACAAGCACCCTCTCCTGTGGTTTCCAGCAGCTGGCATTCAGAACTTTTACTGCCTCCAACTGTAGAGGCAGAGCATAAACATCATGGGCTAGTAGTCATCAATAGCCCTCCCCTCTACGGATTTGTCAAATCCTATTTTAAAGGTTGTTGCCCATCACTTCTTCCTGTGGGAGCAAGTCCCATATTTTAACTATGCACTGCATAAACACCAACTTTTACATCTGTGCACTTATTTTGAATTCAGTGGGTCTAATCAGACATGATTGGGTGCATAATTACAGCCACAATGAGGATAAATCCATAAGCCATCATTGCAATGCATCACAAAACACAGGGCCCCACAAGATGACCTGATTATTGAGCATTCATCCTGATTGGCTAACACACTTACATAGTGGTTACACTGTGTCTGGTCTTTACCAAACACTCATTCTGATGTTTTTGCAGGGCGATTATAAAACAATGAGCACTCATTGCACATTCATCCCAATTTGCTTACAGGTGTTTACATGTTTTCCGGTTAGTCATTTATTCATTCTACACTTTTCAATGCATTTCCTGGTCACTTTCTAAGTCTGATTCTTTTAAAAAGTGGATTTGTGCTTTAATCCACTTGAGCAGCACAACCCTAATGTTCTGATATGCCCTCGAATGCCTCCTGCAAAAGAGTGACTGTCTGGAGGTACCCACTGTGTTCAACTCTGTTAATCTGAACTTCAGCTGGTCTTTCAGAGTGATGTATCAACACAACCTCCAAAATGACTTGAGTCTACTAAGGGCTAGCAGAGCAGCTAAATTTTCTACGCATAAGTGTCCTTGGGATCTGATTTGCTTGCATTCACATGAAGAAAGTAGTACCGGTAAGTAGACTGGAAATATTTAGTTTCATATGATTGATACTTATTGCAACAGTCCTTTTTGGAGTCACTCCAGCTGGAGCAATTGTATGTAGTTGGTACATGCATATTTCTGGCACACACACAACTTCCTTTGTTCAGGCCAATGCAAACACTCCTGTCTGAGGAATTCAATGGAACCACCACATTGTGAACTGGCCCAAAACTGAATTCATTCACCTCTGTTATATATCACAGCACCATTGCTATGTATTCTGATTCTGTCTAGCACATATTGCCATAAAGCGTTGCGCATATATCAAAAGGAACAAATATTTTTCTTTGAATCCAGCGATGAAACTACCACTTAATTTTGAGGTAAATTATGAAACATTTCTATGAAATTGCATCTGCTGATTTAAGCCTAAAATAAGACCTGCACTTTTAATTATACAGGAAGACCTTGGGAACAATGTGCTTATTGTACCAAAAGGGACTCTAGGTGACATACCAGTATTATAAATAAAACATATTAACTGGTAAGAGTTACAAAAGTGAGATTGCATCTAAGCCTTTATGAAAATAGTTAATTTCTCACAGATGATTGAACAGCCCGTTGTTGTGTATAAACGAATGATGAAAATTGTGAAAATGGTACATAGCTTGCAGTGTGTAATTTTTTGCAAAATAATGGCACAATAATGTTGTTTCAGGTGATTAAATTGCCATTATTAATTTTTTTATCATTATCATCATCAATTATTAGGCATTTTATCCCGCCATTTAGAAGAAAAAGGTCCCCATGATAACTTACAAATGTAAGCAAGACTTTCTCTGCATTCAGAATTATGATGTAAATGACATACTCAAGAGGAGCAGGGATTGGAAAGGAGGAGGAAAAATAAAGCTCAGGCACCATTTTGAGTAATCACCAGCTTAAATGGAAAGATTTCAAGGAGCTAAAAGTTGCTGGTCTTTCAACAGACTTGGTAGAGAGGCTCTGCAGTTCCATTTTTGTAACTGATAGAAAGGCTGCTGAAGATGACAGTTTTATTATTACAATTATTATTGCTACTGCTATTGCTACTGGGGTGTATGGGGTGGTAGAGGAGGGGTAGTACCTTTGGTGGGGGATATGTTGTGATCCTTCTGGGATAGTTTGTCCACCTTTGGTCCCCACCCTGCACACAACTCTCACCTGTGGCTCCTAGATGCTGTCAGTGCATGACAGTGGCCACACACCAGGAACGGCTTCAACTGGCCGGCTAAACCAAGGTAAGATAGCTGATGGGTCTCACACTTCCCCCGCAGGTGAAGACAGGCTCTGGTGAATTGAGCAGATGAGACCAACAGTGGGTCCAATGGTTAAGAAGGCGATTTCTCCACATGTTGTAGAGGGAAGAGGGGGGCAGCGGGCTCGTCAACCTGGGGTGGTAGCCATTATTATTATTATTATTATTATTATTATTATTATTACTATTATATTTATTCACCACCCATCTGGCTGGGTTTCCCCAGCAACGCTGGGCAGCTTACAGCATATATAAAAAATTGTACCACATCAGACATTAAAAATTTCCCCATACAGGGCTGCCTTCAGATGTCCTCTAAAAGTCATGTACTGTAGTTGTTTATTTCCTTTTCATCTGATGGGAGGATGTCCATTCCAGAGGGCGAGTGCCACTACCGAGATGGCCCTCTGCCCACCTGGGAAAAGGAAAGTGCTAATCCTAAAGCTCCACTTCCTTGCGGGATATCTTTGGGAGAAGAGAAGGCTAATAGACTCTAATAGACATGATACAAAAGGAAAAGGAATGGCAAGAGAAGAGAAGTAAGCATTTGAGTAGTTGTTTCTCCACTAGCTGATGGATGGAGCCAGGCTGATTTCCTCCCTTGCTGTGATGTTCTTCCCCGGAGGTAGGGAGTATAGCCTCCAAGTGGCACCAAGCCTCCAGGGCAGTGAGCATGCCTCCCTTCAGCTATGCAGACAATATAGCTTTGTCAGTCTTTATAAGTATATATTCCCCCTCTCCTCCCTCCCTCACTCTATCTTGCACACACACACACACACACACACACACACAGAGAGAGAGAGAGAGAGAGAGAGAGAGAGAGAGAGGTTCTTTTGAAGGAAATTATAGTTTGCCCTCTTCTCTTTTAGGAATGGCATGGGAGGAACTGACCAGTTGTCAGTATCCATTTCAGGTCAGACATCTTTGTTCACAAAAAGCATCTATCCTTCACTCTTCCGCTGGCTGCGCATGTGGTTGTCAGCTGCTTTTAATCACATGAACCATATTGTGTGTAGTTTGAGAAGAGCTCGCTGTGGTCAAACATGGCCAGAGAATTGCTGTGCAGAAAATACTTCCCAACTAATGGGATGTTTTATATATATATGCTGGTATAGTTCCAGAGGCAAACCATCATGAATGAATAGATCTTTTGTTGTGCTCCTTGATCTCTTTTCTTTGGCTTTTGTTGTGATAAGTCAATACCTTTCTAATTGGGTGTCCTTTTTGGACTTTCTCAGGCTTTAGCATTAAGAAAATCCACCTTTTTAAACACAGAGGATACTAAACGCCCAGTGCAGAAGCAGCCCAATAAGCCTTTTCTTTCCCTTTAATAGGTTGATTGCTTCAAGAGGTATCGAGAAGGTTTTCGAGAAGCATTGCTACGTGTTTTATGTGGCACACATGACTGTAAAAGGAGCTGTCAGCCTTGTGCATCAGTGAAAGTGTGTTGCTACCCCCACCCACCCCAAGAGAAAGAAGCTGATTTGCAATGTCCTTAATAAAGAACAGCTGACTTCTAAATAGTAGTGGGATTGTTGGCTTGGTATGCTTTGAGAGGGAGATTTGCAGCCTTTGTGGGGCAAGTCACAGTAAGCCTGGGGTCACCTTGGTAGGGGGATAGAAAGCAATAAACATGACAACCATTTTGGGATCGAAATGGCCACAACTTTTTTTGATTACAGATGTAAGAAGGCATTGGGTATGAATCCTGAATCAACCAACCCAATCACTTCATCAGGGTCAATCCTGGGTTAAGGATCCCCATATGATGCACATCAAATATGGGTGACCCTTCTAGGATGCCATTTGGGGAGTTTTATGGCCTGTTAGCCTCTGTCTGGGCACATGGACATAATCCTTCCCCTTGAACCCCTTTACACTGATACTTTGATCCAGAGGAGAAGGGAGTAAGGCCTACTCCAAATACTCTGATTAGACTAAGGATCCAGCCCAATGCCTTCCCCTACCAGGCTGTGACAATTGCTGTGTGGTAGACAAGAACTCCAAACCAGCCCAACCGGTTTACAGGCAAATTCCTCCCTGGTAGGTTACATTCCAGCCACACAAAGGCTAGATGTTTCTACATCCCATTGCCCCACCCGGACATCTCTCCATCCAGGCAGGCAGGAGGCATTTTTATTTAAGCTTTTTTGAGTAAAAATTAGTGGGATAAGTCAGCAAACAGCTGTATATTTAATTTTTTTTCAAATATACTGTACTGAGAAAATGAGATATTCTTCATTTTGTTTGTGAATCCTGCTTCTGCCTTGTTGTTTCACAGGCATTAATGTTCATGGGGCTAGAATATTTGAGCAATAAACAGCTTCTGCAATTACCAAATGCCTGAGCTCTACTTCAGCATTTAATCACTCTCGAACGCCATAAATTGCCTCATATATTTCTCTCCACCATGAGCATTATCCCTTAATCAAAGTTTTAGAGATATTACACATTTTATATGAACTCTGGTGGATCATAAGAAAAATGAGCCAGATGGAATGGCTGTGTGTGTGTGTGTGCGCGTGTGTGTGTGTGCACGCACACACACATACACTCACACATTTACGTACCCACACATACACACAGTGGTACCTTGGTTTTCGAACAGCTTAGTTGTCGAACAAATCGGCTCCCGAATGCCACAAACCTGGTAGTGTGTGTTCCGGTTTGTGAACGTTTTTTGGAAGCCGAACGTCTGACACTGCTTCTGCTTGAGTGCAGGGAGCTCCTGAAGCCATGCCTTGGTTTTTGAACGGTTTTGGGTGTTGAACGTACTCCCAGAATGGATTAAGTTTGAGAACCAAGGTACTACTGTATGTACAATCACACACATGCATACTCTCAGCTTATTCTGGAGACTTATGGTGATTGATATATTTTTCAAAACAGAAATGTGTATTTGAACTGATTTGGAACTAGAGGCAGCAATGCCTGGGAACATGATAAAATAGAAAGCATGAGTCATTCATAACTTCTTTCTCCCCACTCCTGCACAATTTTTAAGTGAATCCAAATAGAAACGGCGTTTCTGTGCGCTGCTCTGGTTCGCCAAAAGTGGCTTAGTCATGCTGGCCACATGACCTGGAAGCTGTACGCCGGCTCCCTCGGCCATTAAAGCAAGATGAGCACCGCAACCTCAGAGTCAGTCACGACTGGACCTAATGGTCAGGGGTCCCTTTACCTTTACCTTACAATAGCAGAACCTTTCACTTCAACAAGCAATCCAGCATTCTAGATGAGGGAAGTCCAGTATCTTGTTCCCAGACTGTGCACACATTCCTTTTTACTTTACCAACTGGTGCGCTCCCACCACTGGTTTGGGAAGTGGTATACACATAGCATTAGCCACAATCCATACCTATCCTGTACCTATCTTCGTTTCTCATGAAATACTGCCTTTTCATGTGTTTTTTCCCCCAAACCAGCTTCAATCCGAATTGAGAAAATTAAAAAACTTGGCTGTGTTGTAAGATGGTAATGTGAACACAGCCTCAAGGTGGCTGATCAGATGCCTGTGAGAAACAGGCAAGCACTGCAAGAGCTTCAATTTCCTCGCTGTTTTTCTTTTGAAGTTACTGTCTTGATCTGCAAGTCTCATTTGTTATTCTAACTGATAAAATATGTTCTATTATATTTAAAAATGCATAATAGATGCACACTTTTCTTCATCAATATGGCCGTACAGCTATAACTGGATGTCCATGTAGACCTTTTAGGAATATACAGCCATGTGTTCCCTATAACACGCATTTATGCTCCCAAATTACTGAAGAATGTCATCATAAACCAATAAAACAAATAGTTTAAGCCCTTGAAAAAGTGAATAGCCAAGTGCAATTTTACACACGTTTACTCAAAAGCAAATCCCACTGTGTTCAAGAGCCATACTCCCAGGTTCTAGTCTTCACAAAACTAAGGCAAAACAGAAAAGATTACTCAGCTGACGGCACATTTTCATATGAGACCTGAATGCATTACTACTTATTAGTAATACTGTACACCTTTATCCCAAGAAACCAGCTATATTCTCTCCCCTCCATTTTATTTTCGCAACCAGTTAATTTCATGGAGATTTGAACCTAGGTCTCTCTATCACACCATGCTAGCTCTATATGTGTGTGCCTACTGCGCACTATTATTCCTTTCTGCAGAATATTACATATATGGATTAGAATCATCTTTGTCCTCAGAGAATGCTAATAATAATGACCAGTCCTTTTAGTATCATCAGAATTGTCCACTGCCCAGTTTCTTCTCATAAAACGTTTCAGAGAAAAAGAGATTATGACTTCCATTTATGACAGCTGCAAGGTTTTTCTCACAATCCTTTGGATTCTTTATGTTTTTGGATTTATAAGACATTAGTGCTATGGTTGAAGCAGGGTCTTAAAAGTAACTCTTTTATTAAAAAAAGATACACACACACACACACACACAACTTTCACCCCTCAAAGTTTCAAAGGCTTCATAATTATATATATATATGTCAGGAATCTCTTATGAGCACTGAGTTTCTAATTTGAATTACCCTCATTCTTACTAATCAATGTGGGGAGGTGGAAAATCAGAGTGAAAATTACTTCAAGGCTATATTTTGAGATAAACTTTCAGTTTCAATTTTCACGAACCAATTTATCTATCTACCTATCTACATATATGGGAGGAGTTAATGTTATATTCAGTACAAATCTTATTGCAAATTGCATTTTTCATTTTCTTTTAATGAGTTTCCTTTTATTCCTTGTTTTCTTTCTGAAGTATATGAGGGCCTGTCATATTAATAACGTTGTTTATTGTTTTGTGCTTCCCCTAATATGGCAGACAAAATGAAGACAAAAAGTTTAAAAGATAATAAATGTTTTATATGATCAATCACTTTTTGAAAGTTTATCCTGTTCATTTATGGACACATTTATGCTTTGTAAACATAAAGCAGGAGAATGTAACTTAGCCTTAAGTTTTAGAAGAAGGGGGGAAAGCAGGGCAGGCCAGAAGAAAAGAGAGAAGGGATGGGGGAATAGACAAAGAAGAGATACCAAATAATAATAATAATTAATAATAATAATAATAATAATAATAATAATAATAATAATAATAAAAATGGAGAAGAGCAGTGTTTGCCACCTGGAGCTGATTGGTGGAAGGAAAAAGGGAAAATATACAGTGAATGAATAAAAACAGAAGAATAATATGAAGCCTGCAAAGTGAAATATCTTAGCTGCACCAAAAGATGATCTCAAAGACCAGAGGTGGCACTTCAGGTAAAATTGTTCACAGTTAAAATCTCAGGAGAAGGCAGATCATCTCCATATCTTGGCAATACCCAGGAAGCTGCCTGCAATACATACAGCAGGGGTGGGGAACCTGTAGCCTTCCAGATGTTGTTCGGCTACAACTTCCATTATCTCTGGCTATTGGCCATGCTCACTGGGGCTAATGGAGTCCAACAACATCTGGAATGTTGCAGATTCCTCAGCCCCGCTCTACAGCCTCATGTAGAATGACAGACAAGTTAAAGAAGCAGTAGTTGCTTTCCAGGTGGGCACAGCCTTTGAAGCTGCTGCTCTTATGGAAATAATGGTGAGAGAAATCTCTAAATGCCGGAAAAAAGAAAGGCAGATGAAGTTTTTTATACACTTACATAATACTGTACTTTCTTTTAAGAGCTAAAGTTCTTAAAACTTTGTTCTCACATATATTCTGGCTGCCATAACCAACATGACACAACTTCCATCCTGGAATAATGATGAACTCCAAATGCCAAACCAAATGGTTACTAGAAAATCAGTTGACCATGGCCAATGCTTCAGATTAGGCTCATGCAGCAAAGTTGCAATCTCACTAGCTCATGTAAACTGACTTTGGTGTTCTGACCTGTGCCTAAGAGGATTGCACCAAATTGCAATAACAATGTACTTTGTTTAAGGATTATTAACTAATTTCTAAGGTGCCAGCATTGTATGTGGACATAAGCTTCAAGAAACTATGGGGAAGAACAAATTGGTGTCAGTTAAACCATTTCAAAATGAGTGAAGAGAAAATAACACCCTTTTAAAAAGAGATTGCATTTTTTTTTTAAAAAAAATCCTCAAAACAGTAAGTTTATATAACTTCACATAATTTTGCTTCTCTGGCTTCCTATCATCAGATAATGTTAAGTAAAATTATTCTTTTAAAATTTTAAGTTTTAGAGCATTTAAAGTAATACTTTAAAATTGTAGGTATAAAATATATTGGAAACAGAAAGGGAAAGAAATGAGAAAATTTGTACAATGTAATAACCCAATCCACTAAACTATAATGGTAACAATTTCTTTTATAAAGTAAGAATGCTAAAAGTTCATGATTTCTTCCCCCGTAATACTGATAAATAGTGGTGCCAGTAACATGAAGATTCTGTTGGGTAGGATTACCTCTCATTAGGCACCTTTCTGAGTCTAGTTACTATATTATAATCTTTTAATTCTCCAGACAGTGAAGCATATTTACTTACAGGTTTATAAACGTTTGATTCTGGGGATTTTGGCACGTTGCCATTAATTACATGAGTTCATTTTAGAATGCACTTCATCTAGTGCCTCTGAAGTGATATCAAGATTATTAAATGCTTCCAGATGAAGTACTTTTCACTGTTCACCAAGCACAATTTTTCATTTATTCCCTGCTTATTTCAAGTTTTACAGTGGCATGATAGTGTTGTGGACTGAACAAGGGAGGGCAGATGATTTGTCCAGGTTGGGGAGATGCACAAGTTTTATTTTGCATGCAACAGAATTGTGGAAGGACCAGAACAAGGTACTTCTGGTCCTTTTTTGCTGAGCATCACTGTTACTTCCAAAGCTGATTCTGGCTAGTGTGAGGCAGGGCAAAGTTGTTTCAGCCCTTTCTGTTCCTGGCTCCTGCCAGTTCCCTGCTCAGCGGATGCTGGGGTTTTTTTGGCCCTTCAGTGCTGCTGTTTTAGTTTCTCTAAGCCAACTGGAAAACAAGTGACCAAGTTTATGGCAACTCTCCATATTCATCCATATTGGGTGGACCTATACTCTGAGGTTCCCAGTCAGGTACAGGTATACATGCTTGACCCTGCCCAGCCAAGTCAGTCTTGCTTGATGGCAAGAGTGGGTGGACACCATTGGGTTTGCAGGGAGTGCCACAGCATGGCAAAAGATCAGCATCCAAGAACATAAAATCTGCTTGAAGGTGGTGAGTGATGATTCATGGAAGTTCTGGAAGTTCTCCCACCAAATTCCTGAATTAATATTATTGTGGAGTCCAGCTTTAAAAACTCATTGTTTCAGATTTTGTATGTTAGGGGAAAGTGTATGAATTAGGCAGAGAATGTTTTACAAATATTTAAGGGAGGAAATCATGTCCCACTGAATTCCCTTCCCCATTTTGAAATGCTCAGGCAGCATGAAACTCAGCCTCTCAAAATGGTAGAAGCATATGTTAAAGGTAAAGCATGAGTGAACAGGTTCTGTGTGTATGTATAGTAACCATTTTAAAATAATATGTATTTTTTACTGTGGATTCAATATTAGACTCATAATATGCAAACGCAGTCTGCTTTTAATACACATTCATGGCATACATGTTAATAGCTCCAAAGGAGCTGTTACAAGATATGCTCTGAATATGTATTAGGAACAGTACACAATATGTAACTAAGACCATTCTATATTATATTATGAATCTATAATGCAGAATGCATAGCACACTGTTACACCTCAAAAGGAACTATTATGATTGATGTTATGAATGCCTATTAAGAATAATATTGACTAAATGTTTATGTCTCCCTTTAGCTGTTGTCCAGGGTAATATACTACATAGTATTCCTTTTTAGTATATTATTCACTATTTGTATAAAAAAAATTTTTTAGGTATATTTACTGTTTTAGGAAAGGTTAGAAAGGTATTCTTTTGTTTAGAAATTATTGTGCTTTGTCTCTGGCACTTTTATTACTCTTAACACCACTGAGTAAATTCAATGCAATTTTACCAGTATAGGTGCTTGCAACTCTCTACAAATGCATGTAAAATAGAGATTTCAACCGACACTGGGCTGAAACACCTCTTGCTTACCAAAATGAAAGAAATACCATAATCTCGAAAATCTCATTTTTCCTCCCAGTTGTATTTTACCTATTATGTGTACAAATAACATCTAAAATTACTGTAATTGAAATACACTAGTGTGATAAAATTGTTTCCATTTATTCAGTTTGTTTACTCTGTGCATCTGATAGCATTTTTTGTACTGCTGATATTACTGTTTGCTGATGGTGATTGGTACTTTCCTCATGTGCTTCCTCCTCCACTAGCAATTTCATGCTGTTGCTATTCAATCTACTTTGCTGGAAATCTACTTATAAACAACGGTTATTCAGAAATTCTTTGAACATGTTTCTAAAGAGCTTTAAAAAAAAGAAGAAGTATGTAATCTGTGATGGTGCTGTTTAGATAGCTAAGCATTATTCATACTGTACTTGGAATTCTCCCTCGGATTTGGGCCCCGCCTTCTGAAGTTTGTTTCTGGAAAGATATTATAGTGCCAATATTCTAAATGCCACAAGGTAATTTCTTTAGTATTACTGCATTTTCAAATATGTTTGTTTAGAGTATAATGAATTACTAGCTGATTTTTGTTGTGTCAGTTTGTTTCCTTTTTACTGTGATCACTTCCCTTTCTACACGGGATACAGATGTGTGTGAATTCAATAGGATTTACTTCCTATTACTCGCTGCCTTGAGGGGCATCTTCAAGAGAGGTTGGATGCTGTGAGACGGATGGGTGTCTCCTCGGAAGTAAGCATCCACAAAACGCAGTCTGCTAAACTAATCACTTTATTTCATAACATTGATAATCCAGACCTTGCGATTATGCATCCGACCCCTCGGAGTCAGATCCTTCTAGTACGGATTTGCGGCTCCGCCCCCAGCATAGGAGCTTCGGAAAGCCTAGTCTCCGCCTCTCCTTTTTCCGCTTCCGCGCCCTTGACCTGGGCAGCCCTACGGCTCCCCCTTCCCTTTCGCTTTCACCTTCCCCGCTTGTGGTGTCTGATGCTCCGGTAGGCTCTCTAAGCCTCAACTCCTCCTCGGTCTCCATATTCTGATCCCTTCCCATTGGCTGTGCTAGCGCTCTGGTGGAGCTTTCCTCCCATTGCTGCACTACCTGCTCTGGCGTCAGCAGGGGCTGTGCCTGTTCCTGATCCCAGACCCTCAATAACTCTTCGGGCGTCAGCGGAGCCCTATCTAGGTCAGCTGTCTCCTCTGGCACCGCTTCGGAAACCGGCCAGCCCCTGACATCCATCCCCCCTTCCAAGCCCCCCTTCCCCTCCTGAAAAGACACACCTGGTTGGGGCAGATTGGTTTCGGAGTCCCTTGCTAGATCTCCCAGCTCCCCCCAAGACTCGTCTGCTGTGTCAGGGGAGGAAGGGAAACCTAAGAATATTGTGGTGTCGCCACTGGACGATGAGGCAAACAGGTCTTCCCAATCCTCCCTGGCCATGGGTGGAGAAAGGGGTTCTGCACTCTCGGTCCCTTCTCCTACCATTGGGTACCCTTCACTCCCCCCTGATGGTGGGAAACCCCAGAAGTCCCCTTCCTCCGAGTCTGTGGGCTGAAACACGTCTCTCAGTTGCCAACGGTATGGTTTGGGCTTGTGCGGGAATAGTTCGTGAAATTCCCACACCAGATGCTCCTTGGTGACTTCCTCTGCCGGGATCCATGCATTTTCCGACGCTGGCTCCCCCTCCCACGCTACCAAATACTGCAGTTCATCCCCTTGCCACCTGGAGTCCAAAATCTCGGTGGCCTCGTTGAAGAGTTCCGGTTCCACCATCGGTAACCCCTGCGACCCCTGCTGGTAGCCCTGTTGGTACCTGTGAGGTTCCCTGTACTTGGACAGGAGAGACCTGTGGAACACCGGGTGAATCCTCATGTCGTCCGTCAGTCGCAGTTTGAAAGCCACGGGGTTGATCTGCTCCACTACCTCAAAAGGCCCCAGTCTACGTTGCTGCAGCTTCTTGCACCTGCCGCGAATGGGCAGCCCTTGTGTGGACAACCATACCATATCTCCCACCTGGATGTCCTCCCCCTCCCTGCGGTGCCGGTCCGCTGCCGTCTTGTAGGCTGCTTTAGCCCGCTCCAAATTGTCACTGAGCAATTGGTGCAATGCTTCCAACTCCTCAGCGAAATTCTGTGCAGCGGGCACGTCTCCATCCCCCTGTTCCCCCTCCCTTCCCGGAAAGGCCCTGGGGTGGCTGCCGTAGATCGCCTGGAACGGGGACATGCCTGCCGAGGAGTGTTGAGCATTGTTGTACGAAAACTCTGCAAGGGCGAGTTTGTCACTCCAGTCGCTGTGTTGCTGGGAAGCATAACAGCGCAGATACTGCTGCAGTATGGAATTAACACGCTCCGATTGACCGTTAGTTTGAGGATGGCGTGCTGAAGATAGACACACCTGCACCTTCAAGATCTGCATGAGTTTGCGCCAGAAACGGGAGGTAAATTGGGCGCCGCGATCCGAAATTACTCTCACTGGCATACCATGCAGCTTGAACACGTGCTGCATAAACAACCGGGCCGTCTCCTCCGCCGACACCACTTTGGGGCAGGCAATGAAGTGAGCCATCTTGGTCAGGAGATCCACTACGACTAGTACAGCCGTGTTGCCCTTGGACTTGGGGAGATCCGTGACAAAGTCCAGCGAAACCGCTTCCCAGGGCTTGCTTGGGGTGGGAAGCGGTTCCAGTAGTCCTGCTGGTACCCTTCTCTCCCCCTTGGCCCTTTGGCAAACCTCGCACCCCCTGACGTAGTCCTTAACGTCCTGCCTGACCTTTGGCCACCAGAATTCTCTAGTGACCAGTATCATGGTTTTGAATTGCCCAAAGTGCCCTGCTGTGGGGTTGTCATGAAGCTGTCTGAGAATTTTGGCCCTCATATCCTCCCCTGGCACATACAGTGCCCCCTTGTACACCAGTAGCCCCTCCTTTTCCTCAAACCCTCCTGCCCTGGGATTCCCCTCCTTGAGTTCCCTCAGTTTGTTCTGGGCAAAGGCGTCCGCCTGTGTGAGGCGCACCAGTTCTTCCCTACCACCCAATGTCGCCCCACACCGCCACTGTTCAGGCTTGAAGATGGCCCTTGCCACCGGAGGTCCTTCATCTTCCATGTATTCTGGCTTCCTGGATAGGGCGTCCGCCCTGCTGTTCTGCTCGCCAGGAACATACTGGATGTGGAAATTGAATTCCGCAAAAAACTCTGCCCATCGCATTTGGCGCTGGTTGAGCACTCTAGCCGTGCGCCAGTACTCCAGGTTCTTGTGATCAGTGTGAACCTGGATTTGGTGTTGCGCCCCCACCAAGAAGTGGCGCCAGTGTTTGAATGCTGCGACCACTGCCAACAGTTCTTTGTCCCAAATGGCGTAATGGGCCTCAGACCGGCTCAACTTCCTGGAATAGAACGCACAGGGCCGCCATTCCTTTGCTGGATCTTGCTGCAGTAGTATCGCTCCTATGGCTCGATCTGATGCATCTGTCTCTATTCTGATGGGCTTGCTGGGGTTCACATGCAGCAACTGCTCCTCTGAGGCGAAGACTTTCTTGAGTGTTTCAAAGGCTTGTTGCGCCTCGTCCGTCCACTTAAACTTCTTCTTGCCTCTCAAGCAGTCCGTAATTGGTGCTGTCATGTCTGCGAACGCCCTTACGAACTTGCGATAAAAATTTGCGAAGCCGACGAAGCGCTGCACGTCCTTCTTGGTCTTGGGGCTTTTCCATTGCAGGATCGCCTCCACCTTATTGGTATCCATGGCTATTCCTGTATCTGAGAGTCGGTAGCCTAGGAAGTCCACCTCCGTGGTGTGGAACCGGCACTTCTCCAGCTTGACCGCTAATTGGTGTTCCTGGAGTCTCTGCAGTACTTCCTTTACGTGGTGCACGTGCTCCTCTGGGTTCTGAGAGTACACCAGCACGTCATCTAAATAGACCACTGCCTGTTTGTACAGCAGGGGTCCCAACACGTGATGCATGAACGCTTGGAAGCATTGACTACCTCCCTGGAGGCCGAAGGGCATCACGAGGAACTCATAAGCACCCAGGGGTGTGAACATGGTTGTTTTCCACTCATCGCCTTCTCTGA
Source organism: Darevskia mixta (assembly GCA_034641385.1). Taxonomy (NCBI): domain Eukaryota; kingdom Metazoa; phylum Chordata; class Lepidosauria; order Squamata; family Lacertidae; genus Darevskia; species Darevskia mixta. The sequence continues at coordinate 9,803,631 of JAWWNH010000105.1, forward strand.
TCCTGATTAGGTTGTACGCACCCCTCAGGTCCAGCTTGGTGAAGATCCTGCCCTTCCGTACCGCCGCCAGCAGGTCGTCGATCTTCGGCATGGGGTAGGAGACAGGGAGGGTCAGGGAGTTGAGAATCCGATAGTCACAAATCAATCTCCGTTGGGGGGTGTCCTTTTTGTCCACCCAGAACACTGGGCTGCCCCCTACAGCCTTGCTTTCCCTGATGAACCCTCTGGCCAGGTTTTTGTCAATGAAGTCCTTCAGATCTGCCATCTCCTGCTCCGACATTGAATAAAGCTTGCCTGGTGGCAGCTGAGCTCCTGGCACCAGGTCGATTCGGCAGTCGTAGGGGCGGTGGGGGGGTAGCTTGTCTGCTTCCCTTTCGTTAAACACCTGTTGAAACTCCGCATATTGCGCAGGGAGGGTGACTTCCCCTGCTTGCATCACGGCAGCCTTTGCCTGCTCCTTGGGATTGAGCTGCTGCAAGCAATTCTCCATGCAATACGCAGAACCAAACACTAGAGAGCGCTGATGCCAGCTCACTACTGGGTCATGTCTGTCCAGCCACCCCATCCCCAGTATTAAGGGGGGGCCTGCTAACGTGGTGACGTGGAAAGCAATAACTTCAGAGTGCCTTCCCATCCCCATCCGCATAGGTGGAGCGCTTTGCGTGACCGCCCCTCCTTTTAATTCCCTCCCATCAATGGTGGTGACTTGCAAGGGGACAGGCAAAGGCAGGAGGTGAAGCTGGTGCTGCCGTGCAAAGTCTATATCCAGGAAATCAGCCGATGCTCCCGAATCTACCAAGGCGGGAACTTGCATGGTGAAGCCATTGGGTAGCTCCAGTGTGACTTCCATCACGATGCCTGGCTTGGGAGGGTTGGGGAGGGTGTGCTCTGGCGGGCTGGGGGGGAGCGTCTCTGGTGCGTTGCTGGGGGGACCTTTTACTGCTCCTGAGCCGGGCTGGCCGTCCCCGTGACTTGCCAGCCGGCATTCCCGTTTCCCTGCCTCGGCGTCTGCTCCTCCCCTTCTCCTGTTACAGCCCCCGTCATGCCTTGCCACACCTTTTTCTTATTACACGCTTTTGCGAGGTGTCCTATTTGGTGACACACATAGCATTTTCTGGGCGCCTTCCCGCCTTGCGTGTCACTCCCCTTGGCAACCGTTGCGTTTGAAATAGGGCGCGCGCGCGCTCCTCCCAATTCCATGGGCGTTTCTTCCGGGAGGTGCGTCTGCGCGCCAGCCGGTCTCTCTGTTGGTGTGGGAATGCGGAAGTTGAACCACCTTCCCGCCTTCCCCTCCTTCCTGCTTTTGTCTCTGAGTTCCAGTCTAATGCCGATTGCCATCGCTGCTTCGGTGAGGCTTTTCATGTCATTGTAGGGACCCCCCCTCGCCAAAGAGTCTTTTACTTCATCGGCCAGACCTAACTTAAAGAGCGCTATCATTTGAGGCGTATTGATTTCCCATCCCAGACGATGGGTTAACGACAAAAACTTTGCCTGGTACTCGCGCACCGTCATATTCCCTTGCCTCAAAAGCAAAAGTTCCTGCGCTTCCAATTCCTGTTCCGAACTGCTCGTATAAACAGCGTCCATCGCTTTAAAGAACTCCTTTACTCTCTGAAGCGCTGGGTCCTTGGCCATAATCAGTGGCCTCACCCAATCTCGAGCATGTGATTCAAAATGCGAAATTACAAATCCGACCTGCTCTTCCTCATTTTTAAATGAGTCTTTTTGTAGTTCCAGGGCATATAGCATGTCCGTTCTAAAACCTATGTACTGTTCTGGTCTGCCCTGAAACCTGCTTGTTAGCATGGTGATTCGCCTGCCCGCCTGCGCACTCCTGCCCTGCTCAGCGTGGATCCTTGCCTCCTCCAACCTGGCTTGACTAATTCGGTACAGTACCTCTAGCTCACGAGCTCTATCTTCCCAGGTAGGGGCACCTCCACCGCCGGCTCCTTGGGCAGCTAACGCTGCGGCTTCTTCCGCGCTGCTCATGCTGGTTGTGCTTTACTTCTGAGGAGGTGACGAAGACTAGAAGGATGCTGTGTGACGGATGGGTGTCTCCTCGGAAGTAAGCATCCACAAAACGCAGTCTGCTAAACTAATCACTTTATTTCATAACATTGATAATCCAGACCTTGCGATTATGCATCCGACCCCTCGGAGTCAGATCCTTCTAGTACGGATTTGCGGCTCCGCCCCCAGCATAGGAGCTTCGGAAAGCCTAGTCTCCGCCTCTCCTTTTTCCGCTTCCGCGCCCTTGACCTGGGCAGCCCTACGGCTCCCCCTTCCCTTTCGCTTTCACCTTCCCCGCTTGTGGTGTCTGATGCTCCGGTAGGCTCTCTAAGCCTCAACTCCTCCTCGGTCTCCATATTCTGATCCCTTCCCATTGGCTGTGCTAGCGCTCTGGTGGAGCTTTCCTCCCATTGCTGCACTACCTGCTCTGGCGTCAGCAGGGGCTGTGCCTGTTCCTGATCCCAGACCCTCAATAACTCTTCGGGCGTCAGCGGAGCCCTATCTAGGTCAGCTGTCTCCTCTGGCACCGCTTCGGAAACCGGCCAGCCCCTGACAGATGATGACTTGTACACCTCATTCCGGCAACTCCTACAGCCAGGCTGCTGCCTAATGTATTGCTCTGCTTTCCTTTGGACAACACCAGCAAGTCCAAGACGTGGGCTCCTGTTTACCTCCATAAACAGTGCCCAGACTTGTGTCCTGGAAAGATAACTTCAGTGCTGCTAATGCAGCAAAACAATGCAAGAGGCAGCAGTTATGAATTGTTGTTGTTGTTGTTGTTGTTGTTGTTGTTATACCGCCCTATGCCCGCAGGTGTCAGGGCAGTTTCTGCAGAAACAGCAGGCAATGTGACTGTCCCGTGGTTTGACTTCACCACCACAGTCACACTCCATTGCCTCTCAAAACAGATGGCAACAACAGCAACTTTTTGTTAAATATTTTTAGGATTGTGGGCATAATTCCAGTCACCAGTGCTATCATACTAATGGGACTAAATCTGAATTTTTAATTTTAACTGAGTTGTGGCCAGTTAAAAAGCTAAATTAAGTTCTTCTCCACTGCCCATATCCATAATATATTGTACTAGAGCTGAATAAAACAATGGACTCAGCGGTCTATTTTAACAGAGGAAAATTGGGCAAATGAAACTTGTTACCTATTTTAGCCAAGGGTCTCATTACCCCAGTGGAAAACCGTTTGTAGGCAATATTCAAAATGTTAGCAGGACCAATAATACACCCCTTCTATCACACACACTTTAGCACAGAGACACAATCCAATTGACTCTTCTCCCTTTTGCTAAGTCTCCTCTCCTCAGCTGGGCCATGCATATCAGCAGAGACAAGTTATTTTCAACACTATCACCACACACTGGGTGGGGTTTAAAGCACCATGAGATGAGGATAAAAATCAGACCTTTCTTACTTCCTCATGCACATCAACTGAGGAGTGAGGAGGGCACAGTGTGCATCCTCACTATGGTGGGGAAAGGTTTAAATCTCCATATGCCACAGCAGGGAAGACTGCTCCCTCCTCAGTTTATCAGAGCAAATTAACTGACAGGGAGATTAGTTTCATCTACAGTGTGCCATGAAGGGAACGAAAAAAGGCCCTGCCTATTCCTCAGCTAAAGGGGGATATTTAAACCTCTTCCTCACACAGTGTACCACAATGGAAGAGAGAAGAAGAACCCATACTGGTTTGGAGAGGTCCTCAATGAACCAGTATGCTTGCTGGTGGGCACCAGTGTTGGGTAAGGTAAGAAGCAAGATGCGAGGAAATGCCAGGGGTTAGATGCAGAGTTTCCTGGCCTCTTTTTTCCTTTATCTAATTTAATCAGGTAGTGTTTAAACTAAAGGGAGAAACTTCTCAAGTAACTCAAGACTCTTCTGTCTGTATAAATCATGGAAATACAGATGGTTCAATAAATTACAACATTTATTTAGAAATGCCAGGTTGGTCTTTATCCAGCCATGTATTCAGATTTTTTTCATACCATGATGGAGGAATGAGTTCAAATAGGCACTTAATTAAGTTACAAACCTAATTTGCTTTCAAGGTTTCAAGTTACAGACAAGGCAGGGACAAGGCAGTAAATGAGAAATACATGCTCCCTTAGGAATTAAAAAACCAAAATGGAATACATGTCTGAATCTCTAGCTCAATTTAGACCTCACAGAGCCCTTGAAAGACAGACAACAGAGAAAGTAAGGCCTTGTGATCAGTACATTAGCAAAGCTGGAGATTAGTTTTGAGAGCACAATAGTACAGTCAGTTGAAACCAAATCTGATTGTGTGTTGATGAGAAACCAGGAGGCATTGCTAGGTACTTAAAGGATTCGGGGCATGGGCCCATGACACAAATTTGCATGTGCTAATTTATATGTATAGACGCCTCTGGGCAGATTAAGATGGCAGATGGCTGGGGTGGTCTCACCAGTACTGCACTTTGCAGGTAAGCAAAGTATAGTAACATCCCTGATTATAATGTTAAGAGATTTATTTTTGTTTTAAGCGATTATATAAATGATTATAGATTTAAAAAAAAAAACAAAAAAAAAAACAAAACCCACACACACTTAAGACAAGGTTTTTCTCAATTTTCTCGTAATTTCTCAAGGTTATGGAGAAATTATGGAGCAGGCCATGGTCTGAAGGCACATGAGGCTTCCACCCTGCCACTACTACCAATCAAGTCCAGATCTGGTTAACGCCTGGTTGGGAGATCACTTGAGAAACACAGGTATGCCTGCCTTACCTTCCACAAGGGGCCAAAAGTGGAGATATAAATGTAAGGAAAATAAATAAGTATATGCAAATTATGCCTTGCCATACCACTCCACCCTCACATTTGAAAATGCAGTTGCATAAAATAAGAAAAACAGAACAAGATGTATTTGGGACATAGAACTTCTCGTAATTGTGAGAAACCTTACCACAAAATCATTTTCTGGTGACTTCTTAAGATCGGGTTCACCTCTAGTCACAGTTATAAGTGTCTAAATCTCACGCAGGTCATGACAGATACATGTGTTTTGAGGAGTCTGGCTTAATTATCTTCCTGTTACAGCTTCACACATGCTGCAGCCACAAGGTTTAAATCAGCCCTGTGCAGCTCAGGACCAGTTTACTGCAGCAGAGACTGTCTTACATCCCCAGTAGGTCACTGCATTCTGTAGGAGGATGTCTCCTTGAAGCTCCTAAGATAGCAGAAGCCCACTCCACAGCAATTTGGAGCAGGGCTTCCAGCTTGCATCCCTACTGAGATATGAAATGTGCCCACTATTTTTACTTTGCAGAAACAAGTAAAGGCATTTTTGTTTTGTTTTGACTTTTAATATATCCTTGGGTGTTTTATTTGTATTGATTTAAAACCTTTTAGTTGTTTTTATTGCCTTTATTTCTAATTTTAGCTTGCTATTATTGGTCAATTGTAAACCGCCTTGAAACTTAAGTGAAAGGTGACTCATAAATTCATAAAAAAACTAATCAAATATAATAATTCTCCCCTGCTTTGCTGTAGAAAAAGTAGGGTATCTGAACTAAACTGCCTGAACTGAAACAGGATGCCAGGACTAGATAGGCATTTAGCCTGATCCAACCAGGCTGCTCTTACCATCCTGAGGGAGTTGATCACAGTGTCACTAAGTATGTTGAGTATGTTTTTAGTAGATAAGACATGAAAAAACTGAGCTCTTGTATATCCTGTATTAACATAGGCTTTTAAAAAAGATACCCAAGATTAAGTCATGGGAGAGGAGAGAACCTAGCGAGTCATGTGACATTGGGCAGTCAGGACTAGCTGTCATAGTCCTGCTCCTAGCTCTGGTGTTGATTTTTCACCCCAAAATAATGGGTGGGGAGGTAGGTGAGGTCTGGATAACGGAGGTCATACCTTTGCAATTTTACAACCACCTTACAGGTACCTTACCTGGTGGTCTGGCTACTGAGTCATTCCACCAAATCTTAGGATTTTTTAAAAGTGTGCTGCTATTAATTGCCTTTGCTTTTCTGTGATTCCCCATCTGGTACTGTAGTCTTTTTAGTTTCATTGTTTACAGCATTTGCTATCTTTTTGTGAACCATTTCAGAAACTGTTGTATTAAGTGGTATACTGTATATAAACATATGAAATAAATAATAAAATAAATAGCCTTGCTCTATGAGGTATTTAATCATATTATATCAATAGCATACTCAGGTGCTGAGTTGTGATGGTTGGCAACCCCTGGCTTAACCCATAGGGTAAGAGGCTGCCTTTCACATCAGTTGGTGCATTTGCTGTGAATCCTTTTGTGCACGTCCCCCCACAATCTGGGAGGGGTAACAAAATAGGACCCAAAACAATACAGTCGTACCTTGGATCCTGAACACCTTGGTACTCAGATGTTTTGGCTCCCGAACCCTACAAACCCGGAAGTGAGTGTTCCGGTTTGAGAACGTTCTTTGGAACTCAAACATCCGACGGGGCTTCCACGGCTTCCAATTGGCTGCAGGAGCTTCCTGCAGCCAATGGGAAGCCGCGCTTTGGTTTCTGAATGTTTTAGAAGTCGAACGGACTTCCGGAATGGATTCCGTTCGACTTCCAATGTATTCCAGTAATTCTGGGGTCAACATTGGGCTTCATTTGATTTTACTTCTGCGGTTCAACTCTGGAGGCCTACAAGTTGGTAGCAATAGTAGTGAATAAAATACCTTTGAAGTCTGTTACTACAAGTACAGGCGTCTCCCCAGTTACGCAGGGGTTATGTTGCCAGGTACCGTGTGTATACGTGAAATGAACTACAGTGGGTAACACCATCTAAGAAGCCTGTAAAAACCCATTAAACCTCTGGGAACTCTTAATAAAACCCAACAACACTTACCAGACTGGCATGAATGGTGGCGCTGGTGGCTCTTAGTCTTCCTCATCGCTGGAGGATGATGTGGAAACGACAAGGGGGTGGGTAGACTGGTACCCTGAAGTCCTTGGCCGTGGCTCAGATTCACTTGCTGATGATGGTACTGTTGCATGTGTCCTGCAGAGGAACAGGGTAATGGGCAGCTGGTGCTGTTGTCTTTTCAGCTGGTCAGGGTACGCTTGGGAAACCTCCTTGTCCGTGGATGCAGCTTCACCAGTGGTGTGGATGTTCTTCAAACTGAAGTGACCCTTCAAGTGGTGCAGCCAACTGGAGCTGGTTTGGAACGCCTTCACAAACTGTTTCCCCTCTCCAGAAGCAGACTTGAAGTGTGCGAACAACCTGAGAGCCTTCTGGCACAAGGAGTTGCCATCAATGGGGAAACGCTTGCGGTTCATGTCCTCCAGCCACAGGTTCAGCACCTTCTCTGTCTTCACCAGAACCTTGTCCCACACATTGCTGGTGACCTTTGCAGTTGTTGGTGCACTCGCTGCCACTGCTGCCCAGATTTCCTTCTCCTGTATCTTGATGGCACATGTGCTGGACTCATTCCTGCCTTACTTCCGTGCCACAGAACACACGGCCATGCCATCTTGTAAACAGCCCAGCGCTTCCAGTTTCTTCTTCCGCGTGAGCAGCACTTGCTGCTTCTTGGGTTTCTCAGCACCTGAGGAAGATGACAATGCCCTGTGTTTAGGTGCCATCTCCGAAAACTCATCTGAAAACTCCACCAAAAATCCACCAAATTCCACTACAATTGCTCCCTCCAAACCTCCTTTCAGACTCATGGGATCAAAGTTGCAAAGGCTGCTGGGATTGCTAGCCCCTTTCCTGCTCTTTTTGGACCGTTTTTGCCCCTTTGGAGCCATTTTTGCAGTTTAAATCAAATTATTTATTTCCCTGCACCGCACATTTACGCGGTCGTGTGCAAGTAGAATGTCTCACATTGGGTAAAAGATCCTTGCATTGCAGGGCATTGAACTAGATGACCCTTGCGGCCCCTTCCAACTCTACACTTCTATGATTCTAAGTGGGGGGGGGGGCAAGGGGTGCCAACTTGAATGAAATATTGGGCAGCGTGCAGGTAAGCCCCACCTCGCCTAATCGATCACATGACACGGTGCACTCACACAATATGAATGGCAATGCCCATCAACTTTTTTGGGGTGGGGTGGTGGCCCCCTTCGGATATTTTATTGGGGGAGAGGCAAAGACCCCTCTGCCCCTAGTTCACTCCTATGGGGGGCACACACCTGTACTCCTACATTTACTTGTGCCTCCTTAGAGATGGAACAAATTTAAAGCGTAATCCGGAAAAACGTCAAATCCAATGGCATTTAGTGTATTTAGGGCTGCTGGAGCAAGTGCCGGATTTACGTATAAGCTAAACAAGCTATAGCTTAGGGCGCCACTCCCCCCCAAAAAAATATACTTCTTCTTAATTGTATTTCACTATTAATGTACTTCTTCTTAATTGTATTTCAATTCAACAATTTTGATAAAATACATATTTTGTTACAGTATGTGCAAATTAGATACCTATTAGATCCATAAATTACCATATAGCATATATTTAACACATAAAACAGTGACAATTTATGGTGGACTAAGGACAGCTGGACATATAAAGGGCCCCATTACCTTCAGTAGCTTAGGGCCTCATCAAACCTAAATCTGGCCTTGGCTGGAGCCTTATGACACCATATAAACTTCCCTGGGCCTAGAGGATTCGCGTTGAAGCAGAGCATTTGTAGAGTATACAGAAGAGCAATTTGTAGAGTATACAGAAGGTCTTTTGTTTTGCCCTGAAGAAGACCTTTCTCAAAAAAACGTCTGGGCCATATAGGTGAGCTGATATATATGTCAGCGCACCTAGAGTGTTCCCACCCCTGTGAATTTACAGCCATAATATTGCGGAAGGGAAATGACGCTGCCACACAGAGGCCCAAAGGCCATCAGGTGCAACAGGTTCCGCAGGAGTCCATTCCTCTTGTGAAAAAAAGTCCACGCCATTCAGGGACAACTATAGTCAGGCTAGTTGTTCTTTGGGACCAGGCCAGGCTCGGTTTTTTTTTTTTTTTTTTTTTTAATGCCTTCTTAAGTAAGTACCGCGCAGCCAGTCTGAAAAGAAGAGCCAGGCGGTTTTCGTGAGGAAACGATGACGGCGGGTGGGGAGGGGGAAAGAGAAAGAGAGCGCGAGAGCCCCAGTTTTGGCGGGAGGGGCGCGAGCCGCGCTCGGGCCGAAGCTGACGCCAGTTTCCGCGCTGGGAGGCTCCGTCTGGGGCCAAGCTAAGCCGCTGCCCCGGTGGGTGGGTGAGGGCGGGCGGGGTGCTAAACAGCCGGAGGAAAGGAAAGAAAGGGGGGGCAGAAGAAAGAGGCGGGAACGGGAAGGGAGATGTTGGGGAAGCGGCCGGCCTGGGAGAAGAGCTCCTGCTAAAGTTATTTCTCTCTCTCTCCCTCTTCCCCCCCTCCCCTTATTTCCTTCCTTCTTTCCCTCCCAACCCCGGGAAGGAAGAGAGCAGGACTTCTTGAGAGCAAATGCCAAGGTAAAGGCGCGGAAGGAGGTTGCTTTTGTTTTGTTTTCAGCCCGAAGCTTTTGGCTGGCTCCTCTTCTTCGCGCGCGGTGTTTTGGGTTTAAAAATAAACAACGAGTGTGTGTATTACATTTTAGCAGAAACCGGCGCGCCCGGCTGCTTTGCAAAAAAAAAGTTCGGGCTTCTCTTTGGCGGCGGCGCATCTCCAGTCCTTTGCCTGCAAGCGAGTCAGATAATACGTATATGTGTGTGTGTGAGAGAGAGAGAGAGAGAGAGAGAATGCGCGCCTCGAAGCCCATCTGAAAGACTTCTTCATTTGTTTCTTCCTTCAGGGTCTTGTGTTAGCCTTGTGGAGGAGGAGGAGGAGGAGAAGAGGGGCGTTTAAGCTCTTTATTACTCGGAGGAAGAGAGCTTGGCAGATGTCCCAAGCGAGAGAACCTCTTCCTTCAGGGCCTGGAGGGCCAGAGCGCGCAGCTCCGGCTGAAAACAGCTTTTTGATCTCGCTCCCTCGAGGTAAGTTGCTCGAAAAGTTTTGTGTTGTTTTTTTTTCCAGGCGCGACGGCTGAACAGCTGAAATGATGCAGCTGAGATTAGGCTGTGTGCATTGGGAAGGAGAGGGGTGGGTGTGTTGCCTTTTCCAGGCCGCATACAGCTTGCTTACCTTCCCCACATCCAGTTAGGAAAGTGGGGGGGGGGGATTCTTCTGCAGTACAGGCACAAAATGAGAGGTTTTGTGTTCCTGTGTCACTTCCTTCTCCAGTGCCTTCCTCTAGATGCGTTCAAGAAGAGATGGCTGTTCTTCACTTCTGGCATTTTTTGTTTGTTGCCATTTTTGCCACACCTCCCAAATTCCGAAGCAGGCCGAGGAATGCCGGACTAAATATGTACAAAACCCTTATTTTTCGCCTTGTAGAGTATGTAGTAGTTTTGAAACTGGAGGGGAGGGGGCAGGTGCTCTCAGGCTAGGCCTTTATCTTCTCCCTACTAAGCTGCCTGAAAGTGTGCGCATGAGCAGCTGCTCCAGAGTAGATAGGCTTTAAAATGCTTATGCACAACAAAATGTTTGTATGGGAAGGACTGTAGCTCAATGGTAGAACACCTGCTTTGCATGCAGAAGGTCCCAGCATCTCCAGGTAGGACAGGGAGGGACCTCTATCTGAAACCCAGGAGAGCGGCTGCCAGTCAGTGTAGGCAATACTTGAGCTTGATGGACTACTGGTTGGTCAGTGTAAGGCTGGTCCTATGTGTAGCTGGCTGTTTACTTTCAATTTTGTTTTAAAATTTGCCTTCCAGATTCACTAGGGGATAAGTTTAAAGTGAGCACATTCAAGTAGGAGGATGGTCATGTGGCACTGTTTATATAAAGGGTTCCATGTTTTAACAGCATTTAAAGTGTTTTAAATTTTGGAATACCTTTTTCTGTAAATAAAATGAGAGGCATTTAAGTCATTTTTTTTCTTTTAAAGACAATATGTAGTATTTTAACCACTTCATGGTTTTCATTCTTTTAGAACTGACACTTTGTCTTTAAATGATACTCAACTATGCACAATAATATTTGAAGACCAAAATAAATATTTACACTAGTCCACAACTGTATAGTGACAATATTGTTGCAGCAGCAATCTAAACTCAGGGATGAATTTGACACACTAGAAATATGTGTTAATAATAACAAACTTTCCTTCTTGTAGAAGTGCTTAACTATCCTTGCCATGTAACTTTCGTCAGAGGTAAACTTCTAAAGAATTCATAGGGAAAATCAATAACAGCCCAATCCAAGGAAGGTTTACTTTAAAGTAAATCCCACTGTGATCAGTGGGATTTTCACTCTCGTAAAGCACATTTGATTGCAGCCTTTTAATAAGTTAAATGTAAATTCCATTTAACATGGTGGTACTTACTGAATAAAACATTCATAAGATTGAACAGAGTTGCTGCAGATGTTATTAAGGTAACTTTTCCACTTACACAATGACAGTGACTAAGGGTATCTTTTACCAGTGTTGTCTGGTGCACGAATTACACCACTCCCTGGGCAAAGTTGGGCAAAGTCATGGTCATTCATGCCCTAGTGACCACCAGGTTGGACTTCTATAATGCATTCTACATAGGATTGCTTAGCGTTTTCAGAAACTTCAGCTAAGACAAAATGCTGCTGCCAGTTTATTATCTGGAGTTGGGTGTATGCCTGCAAACATCAGAGCTGTTTTATGGAACACTTCTTGAGCTAAAGGAACAATATATAATGTATGGACATACTTAGGCCACTTCCATGAGCATTTCTCAGATTTGAAGCCTATCTATGGTCTGTTGCAGTATATGGGTATCTCATTTACTTAACATGCATGGAGATGCAAACAATCAAACTTTTTGAGATGCCTTAAATGTATCTCAGGACTTTAAAAAAAGCAAGATTCCTTCCCATAGAATCTGTATTAGAACCATTCCTCTTTGTATGGCTATGTTGTCGTCAAAGAAACAGTGATGAGAAGCTTCCCATTCATAGTTTGTTTGCGTGAAACAAACCACAATCCCTGGTTGTATGTAACACTAATCCAGGGTTGTGGTTTGCTGCATGCAAAGCAGGAGTTCATGGCAAACTGTTAACTGTGATTATAGTTGGTGCATGCACACAACATTTTATTCTAGAATCAATGGAGACTAAGGTATTTGTTTCCCCCTGATAAAGTTCACATGCAGTCTAGATCTATTGCATATTTTGGACCCCCAAAAACACTCATTGATAAACTGGTTTCATTCAAAAACAAAAGTTCACTGCAGATTGACCCTGCATTAGTCTGCAGTGTACCCATTTGAAAACAGATGTTGGCGGTCCCAGCAACGCTCCTTCCAATACCTTGCTACTACTAGCCTAGCTGCCAACAAGAACAGACCAATAAGATGTTTGAAATGCAAGTTCATATTATCTCCCACGCAAGTTAAGCCGGATTCAGGGATTTAATGATGATTTGTCCAGTTATGGCACAAATACCCCCAAATATTGATTCCCACAATGTGACCACTTTTCACAGGTCCACTGCATGTGCTGGTGTGACCCTGTTGACATGCACCTCCTCCAGCTAGTTTGGGGTGAGTGGAGCTGATATGGGCTAGTTTGGCTGGTGCTGAGTTTCTTTAACAGAGGCCGACACTGATATTAAGGAAAATGGATTTGAAGGTGGCACACACCAAGATTGCAATCACCAATTCTTTCTTCATTTACCTTGGCCATATGCAGGGAGAAAAAGGCATGGATAGCCTAATCACAGGAAGAGTTTTAAAGCACACATCAGGTGACTTGACCCTGCATACCCCGTTGTGGATGGCTTATTCTAGAATCAATCAAGATTAAAAGCATGTTGAGGACAAGCATAAATGATTCAACATTGAGAAAAACTACATTTCCAGCTATGTATTGTTATTTGTATCCCATATTTTATGTGTAATCTCAGTGCCATTTTAGATACTAGTATAAAGAGAGATTATCTATGCTGTTTAGTGCTACAGTTGAAAGATCAGCCTCACAATTTTGCCATTTTCTTAGGCCCAAACTATCTTGTGCAGCAGACCCACATCTTTTAAAAGCAGATGAACACCAGCAATGTATAAAGTGGAAGATGAGGATGTAATTTAAAAGGTCATAAGGGTGTGTGATTGTGGATAGAGGAGGCTGAACTTTTTGCCTGCCAATGAAATTAGGAGTTGTCTGGATGTCAAGCTGCCACCCTATTTCCCTCACCTTCTGTAATTCCAGGTGTATGGGTGGTAGTCAGCGGTGAGAATTATTCAGCACATAGTCATATATCATTACTTAGTTGTGGTGCACCAGTAGTGGAACATTCTTCCTAGAGATTTTTGCCCTACAGGTGCTTTTCTATCCTGTTGCTGCCAGGCATATACATTTTTATGTTCCCAAACTTTTTAGATGCAGTTTTAATTTTGCTAACTATTTTATTATTTTGTGGCTTTTAGTTTGCTGTATTTTTTTTTGTATTTACATGTTATTTTCATGTTATTTTGTAAACTGCCTGGGAATATAATTGAAGGGTGGCATAAATATACTTATAACAAAGCAAATTGTGAAGTTCCTGCCTTCCTTGCCATAATTGAGAAACTGCAACCAGACTTGCAACGATTTGTTGGTACCTTCTCCTTCACGCTCTACCTTGCATTCATGCTATCATTCTGAATGGTCAATGGACCTCACCAGTACAAAAAATAAAACAGTGCAGGCAGATACTTCCTGAAACACCTGAAACAAAGACTGATTAATTGAAACATTGGTATGTTTATAATTAGGAAGATCTTATTCTGGATGAGAGCTGAGCTCTGGCTGCTCAGGTCTGAAGCACAGGACAAGGGAGTGGGTGCAAGATCTGAGCCAAATGGAGCCAAACTCTAATATGGAAATGTGGGGGCCTTGTCTCTCATTGAAATTCAGCCAATGGAATGGACCTCCACTGAGTAGATTATGTACTATTCAGTCAATAGCTGCATTTGCCTTTCTTTGATGATGCTAACAGGAGTCAGTAATATCTGCAAAGCTTGAGGGACAGCAGCCCATGATATGCACAGCTGAGTCATCATGTAACTTACTGTAAATGTTTCTGAGTTCTGGTTTGAGTTGGAGCTTTTTTGAGTTTGGAGAACTGCGACAACTAAAGTGATGCAGCTGCCTTTTAGTTTTATTTCTCCTGCTTACCCCCATTCCCCTTTGGTTAGAAAGGATTCCCACTTGTGTTGCAGTTGCCTGAAAGTGCCACTCAAGACTCATGGATCTGTAACCTGTTGTGAACTAAAAGTAATTTGGAACAGTGGTTCCCAATTGGTGGTCCACAGATGCCAGAGGGTCCACGTAACCCACTCAAGGTGTCTGTGGCACCGTTCACATAACAAAAACTACCATAAGGGTATCAAAAAATTCAAAAGCAGGGGATCCATGGCTTGGATTTTAAAAAACGGGGTCCACAGTACTTACTGGTAAACTAACTGGGGACCGCTATCCTAGAAGATACGTTTATAGCACAATCTTATGCAGTAGGAAGCCCTGTTGTGTTCAGTGGTGCTTTTTCCCTAATAAGTATGTTTAGGATTTCAAACTTAGTGAAGTTTTTATTTACTGTTTAATAATACAGTACAGAGAATGCTAGATAAGTGAACAAAGTGATTTTCTAAGGACGTTTTGCTGCATATCAACTCCAAATTGGGTTGTAACCCGAGGTTGGTAAGTGTGAAACGAATATAGCAGTCACACAGTCTCTTAGATGGGTAGATATGCTTTGGAAAGAGGTACTTTTTATGAGAGAAAGCTATGACATTTTTGCTATTGTGCTCCAATAGAAATAACAGTAAATCAATACTGCTAAAATCTCGAGTTTCACAATTACTCTAATTTTTCCAGATTTTGTGCCACCCTTTACTGGTAACTGGTTTTAATGTTATGAGTAATTGGATTCCCCCTCCTGCCCCTCTTAACGGTTGAAAAAGTTACTAAGATTTTTCATATTTATTAAATGCTACAGTTTTGAGTGATGAGTAATACCCTTTGAGACAATAGTGTCTTGTATTATCGTCTCACGTTACATTGTTCTTCTTGCTTCTAACACAACTATGAATTTATTAGTATCAGCCAAGAAAATGCAAGATTTCTCGACAAGCTTAAGTGTAAATGTCGCAAGGACATACTTCTGCATTCAGTTTCTTGTGCATAATTTCAGTTAAGATGATTAATGCCCATGTGGCAACGACAAATGCATATTCTTCTGAAGTCAAAGCCTAAACGACTTTAGTGACATTGGCTTTTCCCTCATACCATATTGGTCTGCTTAGTACAGCAGTTTCCGATCTCGGATTCTTTTCCAGTCATAACTTTGAACCGAGTGATGCAGTATGGGCAAATGCAACAGAGTTGATATTTCCTTTGAAGTTTCTGCTGCAGTCATTGCAATGCTAAAAAGGCAACAGCTTTTTACTTTGAAATATGACATGGCTCTTTATCATAGAATTGTAAAGTTGGAAGGGACCCCAAGGGTAATCTAGTCCAGCCCCCTGCAATGCAGGAATCCTGACCACAGCCATTCTTAGGTGGGCTCGAACCACCAGCCTTCTGGTTAACAGCCAGATGCACTGATCCATTGCACCACAGAGACCACCTGCCATGGAACCTTTAAAGCAGTGATGGCTAACCTTGACACTCCAGATGTTTTGGGACTACAACTCCCATCATCCCTGACCACTGGTCCTGTTAGCTAGGGATGATGGGAGTTGTAGTTCCAAAACATCCGGAGTGTCAAGGTTAGCCATCACTGCTTTAAGGAAAGATCTGTCATCAATCACAGCTCTTCAGTGCACATGTACATTGTTTAATTGAACTGCAATACACGTATCTAAATGTTGGCCATGAAAATATCTAAAATGCACTTCCTAAATTCAAAATGTTTATGCAAAATTTGCTTTCCCTTTAATTATGTTTGCCAATTCTAAAATAGTGCAGATTGGGGGTATTTGTGTAATCGCTAAAGTATGTAGGCTGGAAACTACTTCAAACGGCCACATAAAGATATCTGGAATTGCTTTGTTAAATAGGATTTTGGTCATATGACAATTTTGTTTTTTAAAAAATTTAGATATATGAATGTAACATTATTTTTCTGTGTATCAGAAATCTTCAGCTTCTATGCATGTGTGTATAGAACACACACACACAGGGTGAGTCTTTTAAAAGAGGCCCCGTGGAACATGTGTACTCTGTATCCACGGGGTCTCTTTTAAAGGACTCACCTTGTATATACATACATATATGACCCGACTAAACAACTACGGTAAACAGCAACATACATGCGCGCACACACACACACACACACACACACACACACACACAGTGTATGCAGCATGACTCACCCTTTCTTGTGATTCTGGCCAAAGTACTTTGGAGTTTCAGGTTTTCAAATGGACTGTGAAGAACTTTGGAGGTTCAAAGTTTTTAATAGTACATAACCAGTGCTTTCCAATAACACAGAGCCAGTCCTGTGTTACAGAGGGAACATGATTGTTGCTCTCTTGAGGTTTCATCCCATGTGATCAGTGATGTTGGAATGAGGGAGATTATACTAACATGTCTTGCCCATGTGACCAACACTTTATAAGACCATCAAGGTCGCCTTTTGGTGCTTCTCTCAACTGAGGATGTAAGAAATGAGAGGGCCTCTAATAAGGCCTTCTCAGTATCAACTTCAACACTTTGGAATGACCTCTTTATGGAGGTGTGCCTTGCACCATCATTGCTTTAATTTAGTACACAGATGTGGAACTATAGGTATTACAGAATTACAGTATAGCTAGAACTTCTGCTGGCCTGCTGATACTATTGCTGATATTTTAGTTCTCTGTTTAAATGTTTTATATTACGTATTTATGCATTTTTAAAAAAATTGCAGAACTTCCTGTGACCATTTTGTAAATGCTGGTATAGAAATCCTTACGTATATAAAATAATACTTGAAAATGATATCATTTTTACAGTGGGTGGCAAAGGTTTCCAGCTGTTTTAACAATAGCAACAACTAAGGACTCAGCTATACAGCTGCAAATAAAATGTTTTAAATGTGTTTTAAGTGCAATACAGTACACAATCTGACACTAGATGGCGATGGCGAGCCTTATGGAAAATTCAATGTATTTTTCAATGTATTTTTAAAGAAAGCGTTTTCAGAACATTTTTTATATGTGTGTAGATTCCACATAAAACTTACCCTCTCAGTTAGACTACAAAAAAAGAAAAGAAAAGAAAGAAAACCAAGGGGAAAACCTGGAGTGGATTTTTGTATGAAAAGGTTCTCAAAATAAATTCCTGTGCTAAGCATATGTTCTAAGATACTATTTACCCTTCATTAACTCTAACAGTATGTTTGGACCTCTGATCCACTATGCAAATACTTGGCTCCAGCTTGCGGAACTCCGAGATCAAGTAAAAACCACCACCACCAAAGCAGATCCCACAAACGTGAAGTCTCTTTACCCCTTAGTATGTTTCAGTGTGGGAATGGTTAGGACAGAAGGAGAAGTAGTTTTCTTAACTTTCTGCAACTGAATAATACATTGGGAGAGCTATTATTATATAATTTTAGTTATCCTTAATCTCTTTGCTAATACTTCACTCTTGCAGCTTAGCCATGAACAATTTATAAGAGAACAGTTTGGTAAATTCTTGTTGATAAAGCAGCTTGGAAAGGAAGGGGTAAATCTTCTTAAATTGCTTATAGTGTAATCCTTTGTTGTTGTTTAGAAAAATGTGATAGAGGAAGAACAGCGCTAGGAGAGAGAGAGATCAGAGAACCTTCAAATAACCCAAATATACAAGTAGATGCAGAAGACCAGCCTGTCTGGGGGAATTGCACTGGTGATGACCTCATCAGAAGTAAGTATTTCCAGAGCTAATTGCTGCTGTTTAGACTTGCCTTTTTAGTGTAATCTTGTACTGACTGTTGATGTAGCTAAATCTGTGTCAAATGCATTTGTGTAGAACTGTAATGTGTGTCAATAGAATTTCTTCTCAGGGATGATTTCTGTCAGTCTTCATCATCAAAGAGTACCTAGAGATAAACAAGCTGTTTTTGTGACTTGAACAAACATGCATTATACCATGTCAGGCAGCACATCTGTGCAATTATTTTAAGAGCCCATAATGCTGTTTTCCATTAATTCCAAGGAAGGCAAATGCCCTTTGAACAATCTTGAGATTTGTCAGTCTTGTGTGTTAGGGAGAGAGGAGTGTGCCTTCAGATTCTCTACAGAAGGCAGTGATTCAAGTTTTCAAGTTACAAATTCAAATTTCATCCAGCCTGATCTCAGTGAGTAGCTAGTCTTAATGGCACCAATTATCTGCTCATGCCTGTCTCCCCCTCATACAGATGGGATAATATAGGGTCAGTCCTATCAAATCCTGCTTGTGGATTTCCCATAGGCATTTGTTTGGTTGGCCACTGTGAGAACAGGATGCTGGACCTAGAGGGGGTGTTCGCCTAATCCAGCAGGTTCTTATGTTCCTAATTTCGAGGTCTGCAGTGAACAGGGATTTTCACAACAATAAATGGGGGTGTGCAGAAAAGTGCAGTGTATGTAGGAAGTTGTCTTAGGTGTAAAATCTTCACTTCTGCATCAGTGACTTTAGAAGATTGGGATTATTGCTTGCGTGTTTCGTGCAGCACATGTTCTTGATGAGTCTTCCCTAATGGTCTAGTAAAACTGCATTCGAATTAAGAGATATGAGTGTTCCATTGTTTAGAAAATGGAATCAGTCAAAAGTAAACATTTTGGATTGAGGACATACAAAGCAATTATTTGAAAAAAAAAAAGAATTTAAGTAAGACTGATTTGCCAAGGAACTTGCTTTTCTGTGTTGCACTGAACATCATATGCATCATAATTTTAACAAGAGCCTTGCTTTCTGTTTACTGCTACTTTAATGACTCAATATTTTTTTCTCCTTCCAAATGGATTGTTTATCCACCTACGCAGTTTCAAATATTGCTCTGTTTGTTATAAGTCTTCTCAGCTTTCCCATTATAAATGTTTCCAGATGTTTCGTTTTTCTTATTATTGTAAAAAAAAAATACAGCAAGATAATAACTTTTGGACAGTTAAACAGCTTAACACTGTCAGGAAATTATTCTTAATGTTCAGTCTTAATCCTTGTTCTTGTCATTTGGACACCTTGCTTCAGCTTCTACCCTGTGGATCAGACCTGGGGAGTTTTGTTCAGCCTGAGAGCTGCATTCTCTCATAAGCAGCTTTCCAGGGGCTGCATGCTACTGACAGGCATAGTGAGAAGCAAAAGTGGATATGACACTTGCCTTCCACAGTAGGATACATTCCAGCCTCACAAAGGTCCATGATTCTATCCCACCTCTCCTTCCAGGTATTAGCAAGAAGAGGCATCATCAATGTTCACGAGCATATTCCATCCAGGCAAAAGCACTTGAGATGGACACAGAGGCCTGGGAGGGGACATGACCTAAGGAGAGCCCTGACTGAGGGCCAAACAGAGGCCTGAAGAGCTGCTTTTGACCTTGTGGCCTGAGATTCCTCACCCTTTCCGTAGAACAGCAGAAAATAAATAGGGTCCATCATGTATGTGACAGCCCTTCAATTTTTTGAAGATGACTGTTACATCTCCTCTTAGTTGTCTCTTCTCCAGGCTTCATGTATTTAATTCGTTCAACGATTCCTTCTTTGTGTTTTCTTTAAAACTGACATTTTCCTAGTAAATTAAGAGCAGTTAAAAATTAAAAAATGAGAAGTAAACTTAGAGTTGCATCCATAAAGAGTACTAATGCAAGTAAACATACATCATGCCTTGCTATTTTCACCCTTCAAAGTGCAATGTTATGCAGCCGATCATTTCCGCGTTTAATTTGAGCACCTTTAGGATCTTATGTCCTGCCAACCTAGCAGTTCGAAAGCACGTCAAAGTGCAAGTAGATAAATAGATACCGCTCCGGCGGGAAGGTAAACGGCGTTTCCGTGCGCTGCTCTTGTTCGCCAGAAGCAGCTTAGTCATGCTGGCCACATGACCCGGAAGCTGTACGCCAGCTCCTTCAGCCAGTAAAGCGATTCGAGCACCGCAACCCCAGAGTCGTCTGCGACTGGACCTAATGGTCAGGGGTCCCTTTACCTTTACCTAGGATCTTATGAGACATTTTCCTTGAAAAGAGAATCTGTCTGATTCCATTGTCACCATTCACATAAGAACATAGCCTATTCTGCCAAATTCCACAAATATACTTGTTTTTCCATTATTTTTCTTTGTTTGAATGACACATTACTGCAAAATTATCATAGCAGGAGTTAATTCAGCTCAATTTGTTCGATATTCTATAGCAATAAGCAATAGAAGTTGAAGGAGCAATAGGCATGGGTCTTGTAGACTTGTTCAGATTTAATCTTCCTGTTGCTCAAACAGGACTTCAGCTTTGTGATATTTAAGAAAACAAGAAGCATCTCCCATATATTCAAACTGTCATGAATAATTGATTAATAATAATCCAGTTCTCAAGATTAAATAGCCTATTATATGCTGAAGTTTTACAGATAGAAAGGTCACTGCCATCCATCATTTCAGCTTCAAATTTATCCTCTTCTTCACTAAACATCCACCTTGTTCTTTCTGGAAAGGGGTATTTTTATCCATATTGGAGGGAGTGGGGAGGATAAACATCTGGGATATGTTGTGTACTATTCAGTAAGTGGAGAAATTTGGTAAACCCAAGCCATAAAAAAATGTAAAGCAAGCACCTTTCAAGGTAATGCACTAATGTACTAAAATAAAAATAAATAAAAATCCCCCACAATGCTTGAGAAACTGAAGTGGTCGTTTTTTCAGTGTCCGCATTTGCACGTATTAGAGAATTATTCTCTGAGGGGCTAATCATTTAGGACTGATTCACATGATCAGTCTTATCAGATAATACCTTGCTTGTGTGAAATATCTACTGCATTCTGAGCTCTTAGGTAGAGTTTCCTTATTGGGTTAGTTTACACTGATGCCCAACAGAAAATATACTGAAAGCTACTTTGTGCCAAAGTTATTTATCCAGTCAGATGATGTGATAGCTTTCAAATAGTGATTTTAATAATGTACAGGACTTTCACTCATTGCTCAGTTATATGATGTTTTATATAATGGGTTGTTTCCAGCTACCCCACCCCTTGCCCTTAGAAGTTTTATAAGAAGCTGCTGCAACATCATCATGGGAGGGGTCTTTCTAGGACTAAGGTGAAACCGTGAAGCTCCCTTGTTATTTTTGCTATTGGATGCTGCATGTTTTATTAATATTGTTAAATTTATAGTATTGAAATGTGCTTTTTTTGTATGGCTGTTATTTTTGCTATTGTTTTGCTATGTTATTTTGAAATTGTTTTTGTAGTGTTTGTTTGAAATGTATCCCTGTTTTCTTTGTTGTAAGCTTCTTTGAGCGTGATTTTGTGTGCGTGAAAAAGTGGCATATAAATTGAATGACTGACGGACTGACTGAATGTTTTCAGGTGACTGGAACCAGCGCTTGAATGAGAAAGAACTGTCAGTGTTATCAAGCTTTGTATTAAGAATTACCCATATATACTGAACTTAAATCTAAGAGAAGGACACGAGGCTACCATCTTCTAATTGTTCAAAAAGTGTTGGCCATATTAATAGCGATGATTCTAAAGAGGACTAAATCTACAGGCAGTGTGTTATCTGAGGGAATAACTTTGCTTTCCTGCCTAAGATTGATGTTTGCTATTTTTATTATATATGAACAATCTGGTGCTCATTTGCCTGAGTGCAGGGTCCAGTGAACAGACTGGGATTTGCTTGTTAGTACACATGCACAGGATTATGCTGCATGTTCAGTCATTAATCCAAAAAGTTTTAGGTAATGTGAACCCAAAGTCGGAAGATCATTATCTTAACAGGGGGGGAAGTCCTAATTGTTTGTCACTGTCCTTTCCTTGTTAATATCTCCATAACTCTGATCAGCAACTAAAGCTTTGATGCTTTGTAAATAAAGTACATAAAACAATATATTGTTTGAAACAAATATTACTTAAATCACTCTCCCCACCCCACCCCCCGTAGCTGTAATGCATCCTTATGAACCTACCAGAAATAAAGCTGCGTTTTATGTTAAGATGTATGTTTCCATTTGGTTCCAGTATATTTCAAAGAAGCTTGCCTGTGTACAGCATACAAAAAATAAGAACCTGCCCACACCTTTCCTGAAATAATACTGTGGAGTAAGTGAACTGGCATTGTAATAGTCTGCAATTTTCTAGAGTAATTATATATTCAATTAACCATATTTAGCATTTGAAACACAAAATTAGATACTTTCCCAAATTGTAAAGGCGTAAGATGGTTTAAAATGTTAGCCACCTCCAAATAAGTCCTTCAGTAGCACAATATATGTTAAACAAAAATGGTGTGGTAAATACTCACAGATACACTTTACAACCATCTATATGACAATAGTGCACTCTTCGAGTATATATAAGGTGTATATCTGATTGGAATAGATTTGTATTTGTGTGCTCTGCAGGTTGTCCTTGAACGTAACTATGAACAAATGCACACTTGCCTACATCTGTCTGTGTACCAAGGGTTAACTAGAATGGGTAGTGGCTGCATAGCTGATTTAATTCAGTTTTCAGATATAAGTGGTATATAGTGGTATATATATAGATAGAGAAAGACTCTCACATATATAGGTTGTGCATTTCACTTGCCTCGGAACCACACTGAACCTGGCTGCAGATCTGCCAGAATTTGACTGAGTGTTGTTATGCATCTGGAGGTTTGGGAAATGTTGTAGACCTTGCCAAATGCCGTATTTTTCACTCCATAAGACACACCTAGTTTTTAGAGGAGGAAAGCAAGAAAAAAGCTCCCCATCCCAATTTGACAGAGCACACGAGGGAGAAAGATCCCTCTCCATGCTGGCTCCTGGCTGCTCTCATGCAAATCACAGAGCCCCCCGGACGGAGGGAACTCTAGAGTGTTCTAAAGCCCTCTTCCCCCACCTCACCTCTCCCCACCCCCTCGCGGGGGCAGGGGATACTCGTGCGAGCGCCACCATTAGGACGCTCGCACGGGCGACGTGCCATGCCCCCTCCACTCCGAGAACAAAAGTCCACACACACACATTCGCTCCATAAGACACACAGACATTTCCCCTTACTTTTTAGGAGGAAAAAAGTGTGTCTTATGGAGCGAAAAATATGGTAGATATGGAGGTCCCTTGCATGACAGGACTTGATGTCACTGTGCCAAGCTGGAGCAGGAGGCTCCAGTGCATGAATATACAGCCTGTTATGTATCTAAAGACTGTAAATTTTCAGTGAGTGGAACTCAGCTATGAGAAAGATTCCAGAGATGCACCTCTAGAATTGCCAGTGAATTCAGTTATTCAGTACTAATACTATACTGGTGTGGGATCCAGTAATTTTGTCCACTTCTGACTTTAGAAGATGGTATTAGTCCATGAGGCCTTTTCTCTGGCACTTCTTTCAGGACTGGAGACTGTTTTTAAGAACATTTATAGTTAGTATCAGTTGGAGCTGTGTTATGGTTTAAATTTAAAATGTAGAGATATTGTGGTTAAGAGTTGCCTCTTAAGGATGTAAGGAGGAGGATAGCAGACCTGGTTTCTTTCACTTTTGTGGTGAGCTGAGTAATTATATTTTGCTTAGGGCATGAGAGTTGGAACTGCTGCTACTTATAATTTGTACTTGGAAATGCAGGCATATATTGCATATTATGTGTGGCTTTAAGCCTTTTCCTTTTTGAGCTAGAGGGAGTTCAGCATGTGTGAAGAGTACTTCACTTAGAAATATTCACAACTTGAGCTGTGTCCCTGTGCTATAAATATACCACAGTTCACTTATAAAGCCCTGAAAACAATGGGACTAATGCTTCTCTGCTGTGGTACACGGAGTGCGGCAGTATCCCATCAAGATTGCTATGGGGAATGGGAGCTTGTGTAACTCAATGGAGGGGAGACAACAATGCTGTGAATTGTAGAAGACACATAATAGCTTGATATGTACACACATGTACACACACACACATAATGGGACTGGGGTAGAGTTATGTTCTATGTGAAAATACTTGCATACATGGGCACTGCAGATAAGAACACTTGACTTACAGTCGTACCTCTGAAGTCGGACGAAATCCGTTCCGGAAGTCCGTTCGACTTCCAAAACGTTTGTAAACCAAAACACAGCTTCTCATTGGCTGCAGGAAGCTCCTGCAGCCAATCAGAAGCCGCAGAAGTCCCGTCGGTTGTTCGGGTTCCAAAGAACGTTCGCAAACCTGAACACTCACTTCCGGGTTTGCTGCGTTCGAGAGCCGAAACGTCCAAGTACCAAGGCGTTCGGGATCCAAGGTACGACTGTATTTGATTTTTAAAAAATAAAATAAAATAAAGATTCTTTTAATGGCTTCACCAGTAGATTCTTCTCCATGAAGTTTGGAAGGGCAAAGGAAAGGAAAGTTACTGAATAAAAATAGGAAAATATTTACACATGGTTGTAGCAACTGTGTGTGTTAAACATTATTCCATGTACAAAGTATTTTTTGAAAAATAACCTAATTTCATATAAAAACATTGGTTATGTTGGAAATATTTGTAAATGTGGTGTGCACTAAATAAGCTCTAACAGGACAATGTTGTTTTGTTCTATACATTTCTGAAAAAGAGAGGAGCATTTTTAATTGAAGTATTCTGTTGTCTTTTGTAAAAATAAAATAAAAAATTCTGCATGTATTTTATCATGGCATATCTTTACAATGTTCAAAATAAAGCAAAAAGCTCTGCTGATATTTGGTGCTCATTCAGTTATTTCCACAAGATAAGGACTTCTGAGTACCTCTGGCCTCCGCTATATTGAAACTATGGGAGCATAATGATTTCATAGAGATTTATATCTTCTTCTGTGAACTGAGAGGAGGATCAGAATTTTAACTTGCTTTGGGGGGGGGGGAAATAGCATGGATAATTTCATCCCATTATGGCTGTCTTTGCCATCTCCTTCGTGAATGTTCTTTTACAAATTTACAAGAGCAAGATGACTGGTGTTTTTCTTTTCTTTCTCAATTTTGAAACCTTGTGGTCACTGCTTATAAGGGACATGAAACTCTAGTAAGAAAAATGCTTTAACCATTGGGGGGGGGAGAGAGGAGTTGAAAACCAGTATTGTACCTAAAGTGTTTGGCACTGATTTCAAATAAGCTACACTTGACTTCCTTTTAGGTAAGAAAGTGTATCAGTTTTGAGGAAAGTTTATCTTTGCAATCCATGGTCAATAATTTTTCTTGCATTACTGTAGCAGAGGAATTATTTTATTAGTATTGTTTGAATATCTTTCATGTCATAAATATAAATATTGTGTGCTAAGTTCTTTATATTAAATGATACAGTACTAAGTCATAATTTTTCCAGAAATATAGAAGTGCACCCAACATTGCAGTTCCATAGGCACCACAGACTTCCATGCATGCAGTGGAACCCCATTGTCCTCTCCTGTCATCTCCAGCCCCCTATGTAACCTCAAAATCAGCTGTAGAGGATTGAAGGACCATTTGAAGCAGATTTGAGGGGTGCACAGAGAAAACAGAGCACTGTTGTGTGAGTGGAACACAACAGGTTGGATATAACCCTTTACTAAATTTGAAGCATCTGCTTATGGCAGGTAAATATAAAAATATTAATTTCATCCTTCAGCTTGCTGGTCATGGAACAAGCAGGTGTATCCTCCTCTGGGGCCAGCATGGGACCCAATTGGTCTGGTGGAAAAGCAATGTCTCCTCTGCTAGCCTGCACACCTAACCATATATAGAAAATTCTACCTGCCTACATGGAATTCCTTATCAGCTATGGATAATTAAAGTTTTATAAGACTGATTTATTTAATGTGGTTTGCCAGCAACAATTAAAAGCCTACACCCTCCCTAGACATGTTTGTGAAAGTGATGCCAATTGTGGCCAGCCAAGGCTGCTCCTGCTGCCCCCACATCTGTAATGGCGCCATTTTGGCCATCCATGTGCTAGTCTCCCTTTGTCAGTGTCAGGAGGTGGCAATGCAGACAATATGTGATGTGGCTCCACATCACTATCCTGGTAGCCTCACAGCAAAAATGAATGATAACGAGTTAATAATGCAGTCCCTTCTGAGCAAGCACCAAGCTGCTGGAACCTTTGGTAGCATTTCTGGCATATCCAGTGTTGTTTGCAGTACTTGTGAGTAATGGTCTAGTAGGTATAGTATTTTGGCATTATAAACCTAAAGCACTGTCATAAAACAAATTAACTGAGAAAACAAAAAATAAAGGAACATGTTCTGGTATGTAAAGAGGAAACTGAATGGGGAAAAACCCTTAGAGGAATAACCACCTGCCTTGCCCTGAGACCTCATAAATTTTTATGTGACAGAAAACAAAACACCCTTGATAATGTGATTAATGAAGGTGTAAGATGCTGATCAAGAATACTAATGCACAAAATGTTAGGGAGACTATAAATTAGTGTTATAAAATGTTGATCACTGTTGTAATTGGTCATAAAATTAGTGGTTCCAGTTAAGTGCTATGAAAATGTACAAAACTAGAGGTACAAATACAGTGATTTCTTCCCCATCATGTGGTAACACAACTTTAGTATTCATTACTGGCATTTCATAGCTTGCCATGAAGAGAACGCCCAACTCCCACATGGGCTTATTGTGGCCATTCTTTCTTGAAGCTAAATGGCTACTAAGATTACATTTCAGATATTTTTTTTTCCTGTTGGTAATACAAGGGCTAAATCCTAAACTTCCGTTTTGTTTTCAGAAAGTTCCTGGCAAAATGGTTGTGTGCTGGTTGAGAATTTCATTTATACTAGATTGGGATAAAATGGCCCAAGGAGACCACCTGGGCCTTATGTCTCTTAGGCCCTTGTGCATCATTCCTGGAACTGGCTAGTAGGTAGAAGCCATAGATGGGCCAAATGTAAGCATATCATAGAGTTGGTGAGCCCTTATATATCACCCAGTCCAACCCATGCTTGAAACAGTAAATTCAGAGCTAGAACAAGGGGGAGGGAAAATGATAATGGTTGGGGGGAAAGAGACAGATGGGAAGGAAGGGAGATAAAATAACAAAAACAAAAAGGAAACAAAAAGACAGGAAGACTGGGAAAATGAGAGAGAGAAATGCAGAGAGTAAGAAAAGAGGGGGATATAAGGTGATCTTATGTTTCAGTGTATTACACAGCACCCATTTCTTCTCAAAACTGATTGCAGATACCGTAAGTGATTTGGCGGAACTAATTATGTTATCAAAATGCATGTTTTGGGGTTCAGAACCCAGTTTCCTAGACTGCATTTGAGCAGAACCCCAGATAAACTTCTGGGGCACCTGCTTAAGCTATAATGGCTAGTACATATAAAGGGGGTATGTAAACATCTGTCTTTTTGCCCTTGGAATATCTGCCTGCTTTTAACAATTTTTCTTTCTATTTGAAAAAAATTTAAAAAAATAAAAAATTGTCCAGTAGCACCTTAGAGACCAACTAAGGTGCTACTGGACAATTTTTTAATTTTTTTATTTCGACTGTGGCAGGCCAACACTGCTACCTACCTGAATCTCTATATTTGATTATTTTTATTAGAAAACCAGGT
Organism: Darevskia mixta; assembly: GCA_034641385.1. Lineage (NCBI taxonomy): Eukaryota > Metazoa > Chordata > Lepidosauria > Squamata > Lacertidae > Darevskia > Darevskia mixta. The sequence goes on from JAWWNH010000105.1 coordinate 9,831,274, forward strand.
AACAGAATATGCAGAATAATAATAACTACCTTTACCCCAATGAAACTTTATTTTTACTTGGGTTCCAATTTGTACTATGAAAGCATCGAGTTTGTTTTAACTTCCATCACATTTGATATTTGTTTAGAATTACAGATAGCTTTTGCAGTGGAGAGTTGAAATTCTTCTGGCTTAAGGATCTCAGCGCAAAGGGTGTGTTCTTGGGATACCTTGCAAAAATGCTTTAAGTAGAGTGAGAACAATGGTATGAAATATCCTTTTTGCATCCTATAAGTGGAGTTCTGGGCTGTCTTAGCAAGGAATTTTCAGTAAACCTTCTGGAAAAAAATCTACTTGCAATTTTGCTAGAGTATTCCTTCACAAAGGAAATCCTGTTTCATAATGATGTATTTCTTGTAAAACATGAGGAGGTTCCAAAGAAATAGTTGATGGCTATAGTTGGTACTTTAGTTTCTTTGTAAAGTCAGCATGGTATTAAAAATTCAGTATGAAAAATTGATTTTAAAAAGATGGATTGTACCTTGATCATTTCTTGTTGTTTAGTTAATGTATGCCTTCTCTGATGTAGAAGGTGCAGTATATGCTACTTATTTCCTAGGAAATATTCAAAAATAATTGCTGACAAAAGCCACTTTACAGGTTGACTCAGAGGTATATCTTGCAACTTGAATGTTAATATTCTAGGTGGTTGTGCATAGCTACCCAGTGAAGATTTGAAAGGAGGCTAGTCAGAATTCTTAAAAGTTTGCATTGTTATTGATACTGTATCTTTATGACTTAATACAGAAATTTTGAAAAACCAAAATGGAGGACTTGTTTCAGAATATATATAATACAAATTTAGGCTAACTTACAGAACACTGGAAACATTTGTAAACCTCACAAACTCTCCTCAAGCTATTGGTTGCATAGATTTGACTGGCAATTCTCCTACAATGAATATATTTTAATATATATATAGTCCGTATCGTCTAAGGCGTTGATGAATTGTTAGCATCGCACAGGAAATAAAGAGATGACTTCCTGATTCAAACATAACTTTTACCCTCCATAGTATATTATAAATCTAGTTTGACAAAATATTTCACAGTTCTAAGTACCTCTGGTTATGAACTTAATTCGTTCCGGAGGTCCGTTCTTAACCTGAAACTGTTCTTAACCTGAGGTACCACTTTTGCTAATGGGGCCTCCCACTGCCACCGGCGCACAATTTCTGTTCTTATACTGCGGCAAAGTTCTTAACCCAAGGTACTACTTCCAGCTTAGCTAAGTCTGTAACCTGAAGTGTTTGTAACCCGAGGTGTTTGTAACCCGAGGTACCACTGTATCAAGTCCAGTTAATGTTTTAAGGGATAAATGAAAGATTCATACTAATACTAACCTAATAAGGTTGCCTCCCATTTCCTTTGCACATTCATGCAAGGGAGCCCTATGTTCTGCTATCAAAAAACAATACATTTTCCAACCCTAGCCCTTGCATGAAACAAAATTGCATGTGAATACTATATTGATTTTGAAAGGAACATGGTAATTTGTATTTCATTTTTAACATTGCTTATGGGATGCTGTGTAGAGCAAATCCCAATACAGGTTTTTTTCATAGCAGGTTCCTGTAAATAGATGATCATACCAATAGTCCCCCCTAACATGTTCGTGCGCACACACACACACAAAACATATATAGTAAGGGCACCGTCTGTCTTGAGAGAGTGGAGTGTGCCTTTGGGGTTGAAGTCAAACCACTGTGTTAGCAGCACCAAAGTGACATCTCCGGGGCTGGAGATCCTGGACTGCCCAGACAGCAAGACTCCAAGCCTCTGATATGAGGATAGTAGAGGGTTATTGTAAAGATTGCAGAGATTATATATATATTACTTGGCATACTCAAAATAATAACTATGTAAATGTTTATTATTATTCTGTTATTATTCTGATGGGTAGAGTGCTTGTTGTTTTTATATTGTATATCTAGGTATCTCAAATTCTTCATGGAGTATTTTAATTTTATTCAATATGTAAAAAAACTAATTTGCATATTAAAAATTTAAGTAGCTTTTCTTAAATAAATAACAACACAAACATTGCACACATATTTCCAACTTCACAGATGTAAATTATTTAAATCAAACTCAAAATAACCCACAAAAATGAAGAATGTCATTGTTTGAACATACTTTTTGCAATGCATTGCTCGTTTTTTGCACTTGTGCCTTCATATATTGAAAACTGAATTCTGCCCAGGGTGCATTTCACAGTCCTTATAGCCGCTTATTAATTAGTGTTTGAAAATAGTTTTAATTTGTTTGAAAATTGTGTATCTATGTGCATTGAAAAGAAGTCTGTCTATATAAACACAGTTCACAAAATATATTCAAGTAATACTTTTTAGTCAGCTGGAAATTGCAGCAAGTTTGAAATCAGAATAAGAACGTGTGTAATCACTTCGTTCCAAGTCTCCAAAATTTTAGTAATAAATACATGTTAAATTCCTGGAACTATTTTATGCTATCTACTAACCTTACAATTAAATTACTGTGTAAAGTTGGTTAAGTAACACAAAAGTTATTATATTAAGGTGTGCTTTATGAAGAGGCCAATGACAGTACTGCAGTGAAACATGCTAATAGATTATATGCTGTAGCAATATATTGCCTTTTTATTGCTTTTCCACAGGCAGCAGATTCATGTATAGTTATTACTGGCTACATTATCTGCTAGTTTTCTATCAAAAGTGATTCATTCTATTGAATCATTAATCCAATACTTATCATTCTTGGTGAAAATTTTCTAGTATTAACACTGTATAAAAGATTGACCTAAATCCACTGGTTTTGCTGCACTCTAAGAACATTTTAACCGTGGAAGAACAGTATTTCTTAAGACAGTTTAAAACTATTCATTGTGGATATTTAACAAGGTAGCATTCTGTGTTGTGAGATACACACACACACACACACACACACACACACACACGAGAGTTGGTGACCAATGGCATCCTGCATTTAAGCTGCTGAATGTTCATAAATCTAGTACTGGAAATATTGATGTGTATTGAATTAGTTACTGAATAACAAGAATAAAATTTTGCTCATACATAGTGCAAAATGGGGGCTTTTGTAGCAGCACATGGTCTGTTTAGAATGATATAACAGACACTGAATGTTCACATATCAAACAAAATGCCATCTTTCTGTAGAAAAGAGGTGTCAAAAAGTTTCTTTGTACCTTTAACGCATGTGATTATGTAGTACAAAATGCAGAGTTTGTAAAATTTCTTGAATATACAGGCAAAAAATGAATAATTCAAAACAACTCATAAGTTCTACATTCTATTGTATCTTTTATAACGCAGGCAGAAGATAGCATTGTGTTCCCAGTAGAGCTGAATTTGCACAAGTTACACCTCTGAAAATACCAGATGGTCTATGGTCTACTTTTCAGAGCTGTCACATATGTAAAGATTTGAAAAAAAAGAAAGACAGCTGAATGAGAGCAGCGGATCATTAAAGGGAGAGTGAAAGTCCCTGGGTATCACTGTGTTTTAAGAAAGCATTGTGTCGTTTCCCGCATTACGCTTTTCTTTTCTTTAAGATATATACAACCTTTAAAAATAAGGTAAAAACATTGCTGTTTTAAACTGAATGGTTGTGGCTTAATCTTAAAACTGTCAAATGCTTTTTATTCTTTATACTAGAATGCAGTCATATGGTTCCTAATTGGTTTCAAGTGTATTTTAACCATAAGATTCAAGTCTCCCTAGTGAAAAATTATCAATAAAGTTAAAATAAATTTAAATTGGTATAGCTAATACATTTGGGGGTTTTATTCACTTTTGATTTGACCTACATATCATATGTGAATACTCTAAAGCCAGTCAGCTAAAAAGTTGCATGTTAATGTTACTGAAATAAGAGTACTTTGGGAGCAGAATTTATCTCTTGATCCTAGTAAAAATAATAAAATGAAAGTAAAACAAATAACTTTGCATGGGTAGACTTCCCCAAAACTTCATATTGCCCATTAATTGGCAAAATAGGCCTGATGTTTTAAGACAGGGGAGATGATCATGTGTCATGTATTGTAATATGATATTGAAATGTAAACAATTGCAAACAACCATTTCCAATTCTGCTATATTCTAAAGGTCATAACTGTCAATTCTAATAACTTTGTCATTTAGATTTACAGAATTCTTCCAATGTTCTCTCTTCTTATTTATTGACAAAGGATAACATCTTTTCCAACAGCTGACAATTGGTGAAGCATAACATTTTATATCTAAGAATTCCAAAAATGCATCTAATTGCCAGACTGTTAAGTGGCAAGATACTTCCACATCCCAGAGATGATTACCTCTTTATCAATACCTACATAGGGTGAAAATGGAACAAGATCAAATTAGTCTTGCATAGAAATGGGGAATGTTGAGTTTTATGCCAGTGGTTCGGATAAGTTGTCTCTGCCTATGCACTTAAAGGGAGTATTCTATATAAAAGCTATTGCATTTTAAGTTCCTACTACCACCTTTGGGGATTTCCTTTTGTCAGTGAATTGCAAGAGTACTTGTGATCACTGGAGGTACTTGAAATGAATTTATACTTCTATGATTGAGTGGAGCTTTGGTGTTGTGTCTTTAATTCTAAAAGGCTGGGTCAACCCAAAAGGTTTGAATTAAATAATAAGTTATCAGCCTTGCTTATAAGAGCAAGAGTGTGTGTGCTGCTTTTTTAAAAAAGAAAAAAGAAAGAAACTTCCTGCCTGACCACACATATCTAGTTAGCCGTGAGGCCTGAGAGAAAGACAGAACTATAGAGCTTCACTGTTTTATAGCTTAGAGGCATGTCCTGTTTCCCATAAGCAACCAGGCAAATGTTTATTTGCAGGTCTAGTTATTCTGACAAATATTATTTTTTCCTTTTCCAATGTATTAACTAAGGTCCTTTTGACATACAGTGGTATAAATGAGGCTTTTATGTTTTCAGAAATATGTGTGTGCGCTTGTGCACTAGAAGCAGAGGGTCATTGTGATCAGCTATTGTTTTTGTCCTTTTGGTAGTTGAAAACCCTTCTTCCCTTGAAAAATCAAAGGCTGCTATTACTAGGAGGATGTTGGGCAACATGAAGTTCCTATAATCCCCATTTCCTGTCAGAAGTGCCATCCATTGTTTTTTAATTGTTACCCCCCCCCTTACAAAATCCCACCATTTGACTCAGGGGTAGGGTCAGTAATGGACAGTTTGGTGTGACTTACATGACCTTTCTCTTGCCTGAGTCAGGCGCACCAACTCTTTGAGACCGAGGTGTCTTTGCCCCCCTTCATATCTGTTGCAAGGGAGTCGGGGACAGAGGAGGCCAATATGCAAGCGACAGTGCAAGTCTCTTTTCCATATGTCACAAGCCTGTTCCACATAAGTTCTTATATACTACTGCTATACAGTGGTACCTTGGTTTAAGAACAGTCCTGTTTACGAACAATTTGGTTTACGAACTCCGCAAAACTGGAAGTAGTGTCCTGGTTTGCAAACTTTACCTCGGTCTAAGAATGGAATCTGAACAGTGGAAGGGCACCGGCGGCGTGAGGCCTCATTAGGAAAAGTGTGCCTCGGTTTAAGAAAGGTTTTGGTTTAAGAACGGACTTGCGGAACGGATTAAGTTCGTAAACCGAGGTACCACTGTATATATATTTTCTACTGGTATGTACCGTATTTTTCCATCTATAAGACGCCCCCTATTTTTGGGGACCCCCAATTTAAGAAAATGGGGGAGATACTATCCGTGTATAAGACGAGCCCAGATTTTGAACATTATTTTAGAGTAAAATAATAATAATGCGGTGTATATTTTCTTAAACTGGTCAGTTACATTGATTATCTTTTACACAATTTAGAGTTGCATTGTCTTTGTGGTTTATGGAACTTTTAAATTGTGTTCTAAATCTGGGCTGTAAATTTATGCTGTCTGTGTTTTAAGGACTTCTAATTCCTTTGTGTGTCTTTGCTTAGGGAATATGGGGCTAAGTTTCATTGGTCCAGAAACTTCACCTGACCAAAATGTAACTGCCCTTTTATATATGAAAGTACAAACTAACAAGTCATGTAAATATGATAGGGTACATAAAATAATCAAAACATAAAATTAAGTTATTGTTATTGTTATTTTATTATTTATACCCCACTCATCAGTCACTCTGGGCAGCTTTCAGCACATATAAAAACATAAAATACACAACAAATGACCAACACTGAATCAAATTAATTCCCTGAAAACACTTGGTGAAACAGAAATGTTTTCAGCAGGTGACAGAACACCATAGCTGTGGGTGCCTCTCTTTAGTTCAACAGGAACAGTGTTCCAGAGTATTGATGCCAGTCTGCTAATAGCTTTAGTTCACATATTGATGAGTATAAGCGGCTATATATTAAACCTATTGTTAAAAATATTCATTAGTTACCAGTTTGTTTCTGGCCATTTATATATTTAAACCTCAAAAGGATCTAGGGCCTGAATATCTCAAGGAGTGTCTTTCACCCCCACCCCAAGCGTAAAAAATGCACCACAAGCGTAAAAAATGATGATGCCCTGATCTAAAAACGCATATTCTGACATTGATTGTATATTGTCAGGACCGCGTTGTGGCTGCTCACGAGTAACGACAAAGTCTGTCTTGTCTTTATACAAGTTTATTGTGCAAACTATTTACAGTGCTGAGCTAGTGAAAACATGACTGCCTCAGTCACTAGCAGAATCCGGAAGTGCCGGTTTCCGACTGCGACCCCAACATAAGAATTTAGGGATGCCGAAGCGCCTCCTCCCCTGTCTCCTTTTGACCCCTCTGCGGAAGTGACGTGCCCCCTTCTGAGCGAGTTTCACGGGATGCGCTGGGTCTCTCAGCAGCATCTCCAAGCCTCTGCCTCACCGGGCTGCCTGTTGCCTGCCCCTCCCCACTGGGGGAGGAGCTGCTTTGTCCACTGGAAGAGGTTTCGCTACTCAGGAGTTGTTTCAGCTCTCTATACATCACTGAGCCTTCCCGCTAGGCTGAGGGCAGTTCCCTGACATCCACAAAATAAAGAGCAGACTTTATATGGTAGCTGCATGCTTCTGTTTAAGGTGGGCTTCTGAAGAATCATCCAGGGTTTGATTTGCTGTTAGCAGAAGTTGGTGGTTTTTTCCATCATGTTCTTTGGTTTTTCTTCTCTGCCTTTGTCGACCAGCTGTTTTACTCATTGTGGGTTTTAGCATCATTGTTTTAATATTCACCAATTGTTCCAATTTTATCCAAACGGCCATGGGAACTTGCTGGCTAAAATGCAACCCAGAAATGTAATAAATAATGTGGGTTAATTTTCAGTCCAGTTTAGAAAATCCTGCTTTGACTCAAGATATTACATTTTCTCTGCTTGGCTTCACAGCTCTTAAGATTTATATTGTTTAACACAGGAATCCTCAAAGTATTTTGTTTTTTAAGATAAACATTACATGTCCTCTATTTTATTATAGAAAGCAGTACTTAATAAATACTTAACATTTGTGTACAGCTGTCAAGTGTTCAAAGCACTTCACACACATTATCTAGTTGTAATCCTTATAACAGCCCTGTAAGACAAGACAGTATTGTTATCTCTTATAATGCAGACTAAGTTTGGGAGAGAGTAGCTTGCCAAAGGCCACATGGTGAGTTCAGGGCAAGGTTGAGATTCAAATTGGGAACTTCTTGGCTTGCAGCTCAGTATCTTTAAAACCAACAAATCTTTCATTTTAAGAAAAGAGTTGACGTTCTTATAAATTCGCTTATCTTCTAGAAAGCATGGCAATGGTGAATTGAAAACCCTTCCTTAACTTACATACATGTAAACAGTAAAGACATTACTTAATAGTCTTGGATACTGTGCTCACTTACCACTTAAGACCAAACTAGATGGGATGTGGAAATATGTATCTGGATATTCCAGTCTGTTATCTCAAGAAAGGAGTTGGGGAGCAGAAGTGACAGAGAAACTAAATTGGTGCAGGGCTGTGGCATTGGAGGGCATGGGGTTTCAAACCTTTCTGCTGATCTAAATCCTCCCCCCCCCCCCGCTCTCCCATAATACTTGTTTCACCGGGGAAAACACACACATATGTATGCAAATATTAGTTTTTGGTAAACAGTGGCATATTGGGGAAATGTTGTAGGAGAGGGTTAACCTGGCCCATTGCTTACTGCTTTTGTGGTGTGTGTTTTTCCCCCAGGGAAAAATTTAGGATGTTCTTTTCACACATCTCCCAAGTTCCTCTGGCTTGGTCCTTGAGTCCATACATCTTCCATTTGCCCTTGACTTTCAAGCCCAATCCTCTTCCTCTTCAGGTTGGAAATGACACTGAAGATGAAGACAACATAAAAATAATTCCCTAAGGCTTCCTAGGCCTTCAGTGTGTTTTTGTGTGGATCTCAAAAAGGAAAGGAAAAAGTTTCTTCTCCATAGATATGCGTTAAACCACTGTCTCTTTTTCTTGTTCTTTTTAAAGCACAACCTCAGCGTTTGCCACAACCAAATGCTTCACCACTGGAAAAGTGTAAGGAAGAAACAGGCAAAATACAAAATGGCCATACTGGGCTGAGTAACGCAAGTGGGATGCACAATGGAGTCAAGTGCGGGGCACCAGATAGCAGAAAGTTCTCGGCACCTGTTTCCCAAAAAATGCACAGAAAAATTCAGTCCAGCTTGTCTGTCAACAGTGGAAGCAGCAAGAAGAGCTCTGCATACTCTCACAAGCCAGGCTCTTCACCCGAAGGTAAGCTGAAACCTTATAAGTAAACTGAACACAGAATAACCAAAAGCCATTCCCGCTAATAATTACACAATCAGCTAAAAATAATTGAAGAGCACGAGTCGTGCTCCAGAAGCAAGTAGAAATCATTACAACAAAATACAAGTTACTTCCCCAAAGGAAAAGATTAAGTATTTGAAGGAAATTGAAATGAGAGATTTCCTGCTTTCAAAACATTTGTGCACCTCACTGTTGATCATATCTGTAGAAGAATTGCTGTTTGGCAATGCCATCACATATACAACATGGAGGGGAAATGATTTGACTTGGGACAGGGAGGGGAACCTGATGAGCTCCAGGTATTATAGACTCCAGTTGTCCCTGACCATTTACTATGCTGGTTGAGGCTCGTAGAAGTAGAGACCCAACAACCAGTACTTTTTTTCAGCTGGAACTCACTGGAACTCAGTTCCGGTGCCCCTCAGGTGATCGCCATTGCCATTATAAGAGAACAAGGGAGGCGTCCTTGGTGAGTTCCAGCACCCCTTTTTATAAAAACAGCACTACCAACAACATGGCGGCTCACAAAGGCTGCATTCACAATGCAGTTTATTATGTTTTTCTAACATTTCCCTAACTATTTATTTATTTATTTATTTATTTATTTATTTATTTATTTATTTATGTAGCACATTATTTCAAGCTTTCACACAACAAAACCAAGCTGCCTCTAGAAACCAAGTTTAGTGTTCATTTTCTTGTTACTTACTTACAGGAAAAAACAAAGCCATTTGCGAGCCTGAAATCTGCTTGCAGCTCTGGAAGTTTCTATAGATCTGTGCACAAGCTGAGGCTTTTCAGGGTGCACCACAAGTGACTTTAGTCACCTGTTGCAGAGCCTCACACCCCACGCCATTGGCCTTACCCCTCAACAAGCGATCTTGCAGGATCCAGTAGATGCTCATACTACAGAATCACCCCGCTGCTCAAGAGCTGATGAGCAGATGGGTGGATCCTGGTGTGTGTGATGCAACCAGTTGCTTTCCTTTAAAAAAAAAAAAAAAAGCCACTGTGGAGCCTCAGCACCACCCCCACCCCCGATTGCCTACTCCCCATAGCAACTGTGATCCTGCAGGGTCCAGGTAATTGCCCCCTGCCGCTGCCCTCAACAAGTGATCCTGTGGGGTACAGGAGAGGCTCCACAACTGGATTTCCTTAAGGAAAGCTAGTTGCGGAACCTCACACCCCCAGGATCACCCACTCCCCATAACAGCTGTGATCCTGCAGGTTCTAGGTGAGGCTACGCAAAAGGCTTTCCTAAAAGAAAGCTGTTTGTGGAGCATCATCCCCACCCCTGGACTGTTCAACGGTTGGGTCAATCCTGGGCTGGAAGCAGGGCTGTCTTACCCATAAGCACTAGGGGTGTGGGACGCTGGGCTCTCAGGGGCGCCAGGCCGAGAGTCCAGGGCCCGAGAGATGAATCTGGGGAAGAGCCCGTCCATCGGTTGGAGCGCAGCGGCGGGCTCTTCTGCTGTGAGCGGCTCTGTGCCGCAAGTTTGGGGGCAACCGAGCCAGTGAAACGCTGAGGCGGCCAGCCACCTCCACCCCCCTGCGCGCCTGGGACTGGGCAACTGGGGGGGGCGCTGGATGGCTCTTTGCACCCTGGCGCTGCATATGCTTAAGACAGCCCTAGCTGGAAGTTGGGTAGGTGATGTTCCACAAGTAGCTTTTCATTAGGAAAGCTGCTCATGGAGCATTACACACACACCAGGATAAATTATTCTGCTTATCAGCTCAGAGGTGATTTCATTTCAGACTGCAGTTCCCACTGGTGTGAATGAAATTTAGAACGCCATGGCCAAAGGCACACAATAAAACAAAACAAAACACAAATTAACCCCATGGGTGAATGCATCCAGGTTCCTCATCCCTCTCTTAAGAGATTAGCAATTACTTCAGTATGTGTATTGGCAAGCTTTTTGTCAATGAAATTTTGTCATTGAAAATTGTATAATACATTTCTGAGCAGCCTGTATGTGCTGTCCAAAAGGTTTTCAAAACCTAGGCCAGTGCTTACATTACCACCATACTGCTATAAAGCCAATACATAATTTGCACATATGAATGGTTTTCACTTATTTCTCCTCACTGTACAGTGCATGTCTGTTAAGTAAACATATTTCATTTCTGTGTGTGTTGCTGACCACAATTACTCTAATGGCCCCATGGTTCCTGAGCCTGTTTTAAATCTGCTGCTCTCCTATTCATGACACTGCGATCAGCAGACTTTGCTTTATCTGTTAAAACAGAAACTGGTAGATTCTCTTATTTTTTTGTTGGTAGTCAGACACCAATTCACGTCAGGTATCTGTCTCACTGTGCTTTAGGGAGTCAGTTAAGAGAGGTTTAAAGGCCCAAACGCGCGTGTTTAGAGATACAGAATATGAAGTGTTTGCATTGTTACAGACTAATTGTAAGGAGGATAGTGTGTCCTCCTCAAGAGTAAACCACTCCACAGTCCGTTTGACTAAACTAAGCGTTTATTTCACTGACAAGCTTCACAGTTCCTCATCCTCCTCCGATGAACCAGATCCCTCGAGTAAGGGCTTCCGCTTTTCCCCCCAGCATAAAAGCTTAGCGAAATTCCAGCGCCTCCTTTCACTCCTCCTTTTCCGCTTCTTGACCCTACTGGTCCCAGCGCTGGCCCCTTCCCTTTCACTTTCATCTTCCCTAGATGTTGCCGTCGAGGCTCTCACCAGCTCCTCAACCCCTTGTTCCACCTCTGACTCCATCCTCTCCTCCCCTCCTATTGGTTCCCTCGCCACCTGCTTCTCCGCCGTCAGCACAGGCGGCGACCCCCCTTCACTGCCACCTCTCCAAACCTCCTTCCCTGTTTCTGGTGACAACCTCGGCATTCTCTCCTCCTCTTCCCATGCCCGCAATACCTCCTCCGCCGTGCATGGGTGGCCCATTGCTCCCACTGGCCCCTCCGCCTCCCCTCCTGGCTCGGGCCAGTCCCTGACATCCATCCCCCCTCCCAAGCCCCCCTTCCCCTCCTGAGGCGGCTCGGTGGGTGCCTCCCAAGAATAACCTAGATCCCCTGCTGGGTCCCAGTCCCCCACTTCGCTCTCTCCTGCCGTTCCAGGTGAGGACTGGAATCCCAGAAAAACCGTGGTGTCTGCGCTTGATGACGACGATGAGGATGGGAACGCCTCCTCCCAATCCTTTCTGCACCAGGGAGGAGAGGGATAACCCGACCACAATTCATCTGTTGCTGCTTCGACGTCCCCTTCCTCCTCCGACATTCCCCTTGGTGAATGCAGGCTTTCCTGCAACTCGTTTTCAACCCCACTGTTCCCTGCACTCGAGGGTGGGAAACCCCAAAAGTCCCCTTCTTCTGAATCTGTGGGTTGAAAAACCTCTCTCAGTTGCCATCTGTACGGCTTCGGTTTGTGGGGGTACAGCTCGTGGAATTCCCACACTAAGTACTCTTTGGTGACGCTTTCCGCCGGAATCCAAGCGTTCTCCGACGCTGGCTCCCCCTCCCATGCTACTAAATACTGCAACTCTTCCCCTCTCCACCTGGAGTCTAAGATGGCCGTAGCCTCATTGAAGAGCTCCATGTCTACCAGCTGTACTTCCTGCGACCCCTGCTGGTGCCCCTGTTGATACCTGTGTGGTTCTCTGAACTTGGAGAGGAGCGACCTGTGAAACACAGGATGAATTCTCATGGAATCCGGCAATTGCAGCCGAAACGCCACGGGGTTAATCTGCTCCACTACTTCAAAGGGCCCAATGTTGCGTTGCCTCAGCTTCTTGCACCTTCCTTGCATGGGCAACCCCTCCGTGGACAACCACACTCTGTCTCCCACTTGGATGCATTCCCCCTCCCTGCGGTGTTGGTCAGCTGCCCTCTTGTAAGCACTTTTAGCCCTTTCTAGATTGTCTCTGAGCAATTGGTGCAGTGCGAGCAACTCCTCTGCAAATAGCTCCGCAGCTGGCACGTCCCCCTCATTCCGCTTGCCCTCCCCTGCTGGAAAGGCTCTTGGATGATTGCCGTAGATTGCCTGAAAAGGAGACATACCTGCAGATACCTGTAGAGCATTATTGTACGCAAACTCGGCCAGAGCCAGCCTATCGCTCCAGTCGCTGTGTTGCTGAGAGGCATAACACCGCAAGTACTGTTGCAGAATCGAATTCACACGTTCTGACTGCCCGTTAGATTGAGGATGTCTAGCAGAGGACAAGTTGACCTGTACCTGCAAGATTTGCATGAGCTTACGCCAGAAGCGTGAGGTAAATTGAACTCCACGATCCGAAATTAGCCTTTCTGGCAAGCCATGGTGCTTAAAAACATGCTGTACAAACAGCTTGGCTGTTTCCTCAGCCGACACCACCTTAGGGCAGGCAATGAAATGGGCCATCTTGGTTAGAAGGTCAACTACTATCAGCACGGCAGTTTTTCCTTTGGATGGGGGTAGATCTGTGACAAAGTCTAGGGAGACCGCTTCCCACGGCTTACTGGGAGTGGGAAGAGGTTCCAGCAACCCAGCAGGCTTTTCTCTCTCCCCTTTGGCTCTTTGACACACCTCACACCCCCTGACGTATTCCCTGACCTCCTGCCTGACTCTGGGCCACCAGAACTCCCTTGTGACCAACACCATGGTTTTGAATTGCCCAAAGTGCCCCGCCGTGGGGTTGTCATGGAGCTGTCTGAGAACTCTAGCACGCATCTCCTCCCCAGGAACATACAGTGCCCCTTTGAACAACAGCAGCCCCTCCTTTTCCTCAAACCCTTTCGCCTTGGGATCCCCCTCCCTCAGTTCCTTCAGTTTGCGCAGTGCAAAGTCATCGGCTTGCGTGAGGCGCACAAGCTCTTCCCGACCCCCTAAAGTTGCCCCACACCTCCATTGTTCAGGTTTGAAGATCGCTCTTGCCACCGGAGGCCCCTGTTCCTCCAGGTATTCAGGCTTTCTGGATAGGGCGTCTGCTCTGATGTTCTGATCACCTGGAACATACTGGATGTGAAAGTTGAAGTTCGCAAAGAACTCTGCCCATCGCATTTGTCTCTGGTTGAGGATTCTGGCCGTGCGCCAGTACTCCAGGTTCTTATGGTCCGTGTAAACCTGGATCTGGTGCTGTGCGCCCACTAAAAAGTGACGCCAGTGCTTGAATGCCGCCACCACAGCCAATAGCTCTTTATCCCAAATCGCGTAGTTGGCCTCCGACTTGTTCAGCTGTCTGGAATAGAACGCACACGGCCTCCATTCCTGCGCAGGATCTTGCTGGAGCAGAACCGCTGCTATGGCTCGGTCCGAGGCATCTGTCTCTATCCTGATGGGCTTGGCAGAATTCACATGTAGCAACTGCCCCTCTGAGGCAAAAGCCTCTTTGAGAGTTTCGAAGGCGCGCTGAGCCTCCTCCGTCCACCGGAATTTCTTTTTACCTTTCAAGCAGTCGGTGATTGGAGCAGTCATGTCGGCGAATGCCGGTAGGAACTTGCGATAGAAGTTTGCGAAACCGACGAAACGCTGGACGTCCTTCTTGGTTTTGGGGCTTTTCCATTGCAGGATTGCCTCTACTTTGTCGGTGTCCATGGCAATGCCCTTGTCCGAAAGACGATAGCCCAAAAAGTCCACCTCTGTTGCATGAAACTGGCACTTTTCCAGCTTTACACACAACTGGTTTTCCTGGAGCCTTCGCAGTACTTCCTTGACGTGTGTCACGTGTTCTTCCGGGTTTTGGGAGTACACCAAGATATCATCAAGGTACCTTGAGGCTCTCACCAGCTCCTCAACCCCTTGTTCCACCTCTGACTCCATCCTCTCCTCCCCTCCTATTGGTTCCCTCGCCACCTGCTTCTCCGCCGTCAGCACAGGCGGCGACCCCCCTTCACTGCCACCTCTCCAAACCTCCTTCCCTGTTTCTGGTGACAACCTCGGCATTCTCTCCTCCTCTTCCCATGCCCGCAATACCTCCTCCGCCGTGCATGGGTGGCCCATTGCTCCCACTGGCCCCTCCGCCTCCCCTCCTGGCTCGGGCCAGTCCCTGACACTAATTCCTGGGAAGTAGGATAAGAGGCTGAAATAGAAGGGTAGAGCAAAGCAGGAAATACATTTTGGACCCAATCAGCAACTGCTCTGTTAGAAAGTGTCCAGGTGAATTTTAACAAGCTTAAATGAGGACTTTGTAGACTTTTCTCCCCAATTTCTTTTGCATATCAGTTTATAATTTTACATGGTCTGATTATGGTCCAAGCTGCTGCTTTGTCTTTTACCAGTCATTCCTGACTTAGCCAGCCATGGCTAACGTGCTTCGGCTTGTAATCCATGCAGTCCTGAGCTGTGTTTAGTTTTAGGAAGTATCCCCCGGCCGTATTAGCACACTGTTTGGTGGAATGAAAAATCAGGAACAGAGGCCAAATAGAGTCTCTCATACAGACATGAAAATGTATTTTAAGAAGTAATTCCTGGCAGTTTCTTGGAACCTAGATTTCCATAGATGAATAACTGTTTACGTCTAATACATACAGATGTTTTTACACTGCTGCTACATGTCTTCTAAATTTTACCAGTTTGTAGGGGCTTACTTTGTCAAAGCCATGATTTCACTTAGCACTGCTAGTCTTCATAAATCAATTCTTTCGTCTCTATACATTCAGAAATTCTGAATGGTGCAGTACATCATATACAGCACCATTTCATTTTGTAGATTGGAGACCACATTATTTAATGTTCCCTCATAGCATATTCCCTTTCCCAAGAAAGCTTGCCAGGGAGAATGCTCTAGCCTTACATTCGTCATGCTTGGAAATTCTTGACATAGGACAGCTTTTATGCATTGGATCCCCTAACTTGCAGCCTGAGATGTTGTAACTTAGGAAGTGCTGTACCATACGATATTTCTGAATATGTAGATTGGCTCTAATTCCTGTACATTAAGTGGAATATAATGTAGGGCTATATAACCTGTGATCAAAATCTGTTTAAATTTGGTGTTCTATTAATGTAGGCTTTGGAAGGGGGAAAGAACACCATTTGTCTCTGAACAGGTGTTAAATGTTACCATTGGAGGGTAAAACTAACACTGCAAAGCAGGATGTTAAGTGTGGCCCTGAAGGGGCATGAAGTGCCACCCTGCTCTGGTTTGAGACCGCAAGTGTCCTACACACAAGTAATGCATGACTAGGACTCTCATTTGTTTAGAAACACCCGGTTTCAGCTCCTGGCATTTATTCTCAGCTTCTGAAAGCTGTGCCATCTGTACGTATTGCATCTCTGAATTCTTCTGCTTCTGTGCCTAACTTCCTGCACCATGCCAGTCTGACCTTCTTGAATCCTTGCTTACAGGGTTTGCTGCTTCCCCAGCACTCAACTGAACCATTTTAAATTCCTCTTCCTTGCTTCTCTGGCAATACCCCCACAGTATCATCTAGCACACTTGTTGGAGGATTATGCCCCTGGATGCCAGACCACCCCATAAACGTCATATAATTTATGGGCGGCTTCCAATGGAATATTAAAAACAATACAGCCTGAGCATCTTCCTAACTCCCAATCCTGATGTGATGTATACAGATCTGGATTTAAATAATTAGATTTGCCCTTTTTTTGTATCATTTGAGCTTCGGTTTTCTTTGGGTTCTGCTATAGTTGCATCCCAATTCTGAAAAATGTAATTTTATTTAAAAGGTTACATTTTAAGAGTACTGAATCTTGTGACCTACCTGCTATTGATCAGTTTCTGAACTGGTGGTGGTGGTTTTTAATGGTGCCAGTTTATGGACTAGTACACTGTCACTTGAGCATGTAGTTGTTGTTTTTTAATCAGGGCTAACTGTGCATAACAGAATGTTTGTGTTCTTAAATATGTTTGTAAAGGGAATTAGAAAAATATATATTTGAGTCATTATTTTTGAATATTTAATCAGCTTATATAACATCCTAAGATGTTCTTGTTGGCTGTTTTGGCTGTGGCTTGACTTTTAAAATTGACATTCAGAGTTTGCCCTTGGCCTTCACCATGCCTATGTCTGGTGTCTATATAAGTCTTGTATCTCCTGCTGGGACTTCTGTTCCACTCTCTGCGGGGCCTTGAGTAAAGCCTTGTTGAGGACCTCAGCTGCCACTTTGATAGTGGTTTTACCCGTTTGATTCTTGCTGTGAGAGAACAGAGTGCTTACAGGTTTTCTTTGAATTTGCTGATCTCTCCGTGAATATAGCTAGAAAAAATCTGACCCAGGTCAGCATTTTGTAATTGAACATATTTGTCATAAAAGCCTTTTGTAAAGGTTTAGAAATTGGCCTGTCAGTTCCAAACAAGGAATTGTTTATTGTTTAACAAAATTATGGAGTTTGTTATTAAGTCCTCTTTCCTAAAGAATAGGAAGGTTGCCAGTGTCACACCAGTTCTAAAAGTTGCATCTACGAGGAAGCAAAAAAATTAAAGAACCATGATTGGGCTAATGTCTGTTGCAGATAAATTGGTGGGAAGTATTATTGAAAGTAGAATTTATAGTAAACATATAGAAGAACAAGCTCTTGCTGAGGAAGAATTAGTATGGCTTCTGATGAAGAGAAGTTCTTCCTTACAAATAATCTTTTAGAATTCTTTGAGGGTCTCACCAAATATCCAATATGAAATATTTTATATATATATATATATATATATATATATATATATATATATATATATAAACTTCCCAAAAGCTTCTCACAAAGTTTCTCACCAAAGACTCCTAAGTAAACCTTGCAGCAATGGAATTGGAGTAGTTGCCTTATGGATTGGTATCTGGTTAAGGAACAAGAAGCAGAGGGTACAGATAAACTTTGTACTTCTTCACAACACAGTGTAGTGAGAAGTGGGGTTCCCTCAAGGATTGTATCAGGATCAGCACTTCCTATTAATAAAGATCAGGTGTTGGGTATGAGAAGTAAAATAGCAAGTTGGTGGAATGGCACCAGATTGTTCAGTGCAACCTCTTGCCCTCAACTTCATGAATACTGCTGATAATATATACACTAGTTGTTTAACTGCTGTATATACTTAGTTTTTAAAGCTGGGGATTGTTCCTCTTTGGCCCATAAATAAAGAAAATCTGCAGTCTATATAGCATAGAATGGTTGTACCCAGTTATTATAAATGTGTGGTTTTATTACTTTTTTAAGATCCAAAATATATTTCCAAATGTTTACATAGAATTGGACCATTTTAGGGAACTACAGGATGCTATTTGTTTCATTGTGTGCATGTGGGTCCTGCCTTTATATTCTTGCTAAAAAGACTCCCTACATACTGCTGTTAACAGTGGCAGTGACAGCATTTGCATTGTTGGGAAAATAGAGGCACTAGATCATAAAATCAAATTAGTTGTGTAACTTTTTAGGCAGCTGATAAGTAAGCTAGGACTAGAGCAGACTATGTACTGAATTGAAACGTCTTGAGGATAATGGTTCTGAAGAATATTAGCTTTTTGGGTAAATTTGACCATAAGTCTAGATGAGCCATCACTATGCTGGTCCTATGTATGTATGTATGTATGTATGTATGTATAACTCCCATTATTCCCAGCTAGTATGTCTGTGTTGTTGCAGGTTGTAGTTCAAAACAACTGGAGGGCACCAAGTTGGGGAAGTTGACAAGAAGGCTATTTTGGATATGTAATCTTCAAATGGAATAGCAAAATATAGCCACCTAACCCATGTTAACAGAATGTGCATAAAAGAAAACTTCTAAAAACAATTCACATTAATACCCAGTCAGAATCATTATTTTTTCACATTTTTCTGTGTAATTGAGCATACATAGACCACTTTAGCCATTGCTAATTATCTAAGAATGAAGTGTCTTTATTTAGACCACTGTCTTATGTCTGTTTACATAAATAGAATGCAGTGGCTCTTTTCAGAGCTGAAATGCAGCCTTAAGAAATCAACTAGGGTTTTTATTTTAAGTAGTTGTTCTGGATAACCCCACAAACAGAATGAAGTTCATTGTGGGTAGGTGTATGCAATGTTTTTTGCCTTTTTAAAGTTAGATTTCATTTTGAAAGCCTGAAAACTGAGCCAACATTTTTTTAAAAAAAAAATTGCATTACAGTAGCTACTTGTCTGCATTCTTCTACAGTCATTATCTTCATGTCGTTGACATTTTCTTTCTCTGTTTGAAAATATTTATTGCCCTTTAAATAGATTGAGAATTTCCTTAATCTATTTACAGACTAAAATGATGATATACAATAACACAATAAGAGTATTTCATAATAATAAATCACATCTGTGACTGGAGACTTCCTTAAGGGAAGGCTTGTATGAAACAGAAGGGTGTCAGCCATATGACAAAACTTGATTTTAAAGAATCAAGAAAGAATTTGTTGTGCTGTTTTTCCCCCCTCTCTAACCTCAGTGAGAACCTGTTGAATGGAATAAATAAATGCCTCCTTTTTGATTTGCATCAAACTGCCCGAATGGAGGGGAAAAATAAGATACACTTATTTTTAAGTGTTGAGGCCAATGTAGCTGTTTGTTCCTCTCTGCTCCTCCTTTACATTAAAAAAAACAAAACAAAAACGGAGGAAATTGTATTAGATTTATTGAAGTACAATCTCCATGACAACAAGCTAATTAATCCCCATCAATCTGGCTTTGGTCCTCTTCACTGAACTTGTACTCCCCAGCTTCACTTCACATGTCATATCTGCTGAGCTTTGGATGAAGGTCATTTACAGGTGCATTTATTCTTCATATAAAGAATCCCATTTAATGCACACAACCACTCTTCTTATTTTACCATCTAGCTTATTTAGTATAGCTCTTCCCTTTTTTTGTTTCTAATAACCTCTTTTCATGCTACATTCAATCTATTTGCATATTTCTGACCATTGTGTGTAGGAATGAGCTAACAAATGCAAGTAATGCTACTTAAGCCAAGATGTTTTATGTATTTAGAGGGCAAGCATTTTAGCCGTTGTCTATTCTTCCCAATAACCCTATTGTCACAATTCCTACATCAGTTTCCTCAATTAAAAAACACATCATTGTCATTTCAAGGGTGGGGGTCCGAATACACAATTCTTCCCAGTCATTTACCAGATCTCCTTCCCTACTTCTCAAAAACAGCCAAAGGGGCTTAAATTAATGTTGAAATACTAAAACAATTAAAATGAAACACACAGCATGTAACGCTCAATACACTAATAAACAGAATCCACACAAAAAGTGTCACATTTAAAAGGCAACCAAAACATAGCATGATGGGAAGAATCTAGCCCTCTAGATGTTGTTGACTTCCATCTCCCATCAGCCCTATCCATTTTGGTTGAGGCTGATGGAAGTTGAACGCCAATGACATCTGAAAGGCCACAGGTTCTCTATAACATGTTTAAAGTCTGCTTTCCAGAGCAAAATAAATAAATAAATAAATGCATTGTTTTCTTTAAGAAGGGGAAAATGAGAAATCCCATATACCATACCACATTTGAAGTGAAGGATAATTCTAAAAGGTGGGAGCCAATAGAAAAGTCAAAGGGTTTCACAGAGATCTTCAGTGGCTCATATTAAGAGATGTTCCCTGAAGGCCATCTTCAGATGCTTTAAATAAGCTGCAACAGGAAGTTTCTGGTGTATTTTTATTTTGTTACATATTTTCTTATTTCCCTTTTTTCAAGCAAAGTGTTGTTTGTTTGTTTGCTTGCTTGCTTGCTTGTTTTATGTGGCAATAGATGAAGTATGAGTGGCTCATGCATACATTCTGTGAGGAGGGGGAGAGTTGAGAATATCCTTGGGGGGGTATGTGTACATTTTCTTCCTCCTATACTTGACCTGAAAGTGGTAGAAAAACATCTGTAGTGGATCAATTTCTGGGTTCTACTTTCTGAGATGTTTGACCAAACAAGCACCTAATCTTATAGCTGACTTTGTAAATACTGTAGGATGACTGGTAGAATTAGGACTACACTCATGGGATTCTGTCCCATTGAACTCAGTGGGGATTACTTTTGAGTAGACAAGTACAAGATAGCAGCGTTAATGAATTAAAATGTAAACCTTCTTTCCCCCCATTTTTGTTCAGTTGTCTGAACTGTTCACTACAAGACTGAAAGTTTAACTTGACACTATTTTATCTTAGTACAGTCTGGTTACCCCAAATCAAAAAGATCTGTTCACTTTATGTAGTTTAGAGGTTTGACTCTGCTGTCTTGCCTGTGTCAAATTTTATTTTTCAAGTACACTAATGCCTGGATTGCTGGTCTCTCCCTCTCATGCATGCACACATGTTTCAAAGAACTGTGAACCTGATTCCATGAGCCCAAGAAGCTTTAGATTTACTTTTCTCAATACCAGCCCCAACCCATCCAGTATCACATAAAATGAAACACTTTTTGAAAGGTGGGAGTTTCAAAAACAGTTTGTGATACAGCTGAGGGCTCAACAGTTCATAAGAAAAAACCCTCAAAGTGTTCACTAGACTAGTGTTATGAGCCCAAGCATCTTTGGGGAGTGTCTCAGATTACTCAACCTCACTTTTTTTTTTGAAGTTTGTGAAATAAACTAAATAACTAATTCCTGAAATTTTGAATTTTCTATATAGTTTGATTTTGAAAGTGAATGAAATTCCCATTGCCTTTCCCCACCTATGCACTAGCTTCCTATCCTATCCACAGGATATCCTAAACAAAATAAAAAAAATCCTTCCAGTAGCAGGATATCCTGTGGCTAAAACAAGTGCAAAACAATAAATTTTGAAGCTGCATTTCCCCCACTGGTTTTAAATTCAAAAACTTCTGTGCTCTATATCTTGTTGGCTGTCTTGTCGGTGGGTCTGATATCAGCTATAAAACTTGTAGAATGTCTTGACAAAGAAAGTGTTTGATGCAGAAAAGACATTAACGTTGGTGCAGGTGAAACCCTTTCCGTGAGCACTGCCCATCTAAATGCAGAGTGGAGAATTTGGGCAGCCTTTGATAGAAGACAGTCCTTCCGATATCCAGGATGGTTGTCTGCTGCTGCTTTATTTACTAGATTAAACCCAAGATGAATCTACCGATGGCTAAGACAGTAAAATGTGCATAGCTGGGTCTTAGAGCATTGCATTAAGTGCAATTAAAAAATGCATAGAACAGACTTGGGAACTGGTGTGAAAAATTACTAGAAGTATATACGTAAAAAATTCACTTGTGGGATAGTAGTATCTCTTTTAAAATAGTGAAAGGGATGGATTGTATGCTGAGTGTGTAAATGCCACGTCCAGAAGAACACCGGTCTGGAAGAACCACCCTAGCTCTCATTTTTCTCTGTTTGCTAGATAAAATTCACTTAGGAGTTGTATTTTGTAGCTTACTGGCTGAATAAGTCTCATTAAATGGAAGAACAATGTCAACACCTTGTTGACATGTTGGTCTATTCTAAAGTTAGTTATAGACTGTGAATATATTGTTCCTCTCAGTGCTGAGCTGCTGAAAACTTTGTGCAGCACAGAAGCAGAAATCAGGGAATGTGAGCTATGTATTGTGGGAATAAGGAAAAAAGTAGCTTCAATTTGTATTGCTCTTCTTTAAAAGGTTTTTTTTTCCAAAGGGCGCATTTAGAATGCAATTTTAACTTTTTATTTCCTTTTATCTTTCCTCTCTCCCTCAACATGCTGTACCACATTTCCAAAGATTGCTGTGTGCACTGCATCTTGTCCTGCTTGTTCTGCGAATTCATCACCCTCTGTAGCCTTGTCCTGGGACAAGCGTCGTGTGGGGTCTGCCCAGTAGAAGCCTGCTGTTGCTGCTGTGGAGAGGAAATGGGAGATGACTGCAACTGCCCATGTGATATGGACTGTGGCATAATGGATGCCTGTTGTGAATCATCAGACTGTTTGGAAATTTGTATGGAGTGCTGTGGGATTTGTTTCCCATCATGATAACTTTTTATCACTTTTTTCTACTTTCTTAAAAAAAACATAACTGGAGAGGGTTCTTGTTTTTGTGTGTTTCTCTGAAATAAAACAACAACCCCTTTCGAAGGACACATTTAGACCCTCTTGCAGCAACCTGGTTTTCTGCACTGTTAACTTGATTTTATAAACAATTGTTGAAGAAAAGCAAACTCATAAGAACAAATGCTTGATGGTCTAATTTTCTGTAGTGGGTGGTTGACTGTGCAAAGACCTGCTCGCACAGGTGAAACAACCATTGGTGGTTGTTCCTGGATAAAGACAAAAGGATTTTAGCCCTTTGTAGTTTCCTGTTGTGTGCAGGCAGGGGGTTGACAGAGTTTACCACCCCTTCACTAACAAACAAGTTACTAGAAGAGATAGAAAACAGCAGAGTTGGAACAAAGTAACAACAATTCCATGAGGGCTTTCCACTTAAGTGTATCTCTTGGTGGCAAATATTTGTAATAGGTTGGTTTTTTTTAACAAAAACAGAAAACAAATACTTTTTACTGTGTTTTTTTGTTTTAACAGCAATGTGAATAAATATTTTATTTTCTCATCTGTAGATTTATATAATTTAAGTTTTATCTAAAGTGCATCATGAACAAACTGATTCATATTTTACAATACATGTCTACTAAAAAAACAGCTCCAGTTGAGATCAGTGGCGCTTACTTTGCAGTAAGTACAATTGCAACTTTAACGCGCTGTTCACCCCATCAAATTACGTTTATACTATACAGTTGACTCACAACTTGCATGGAGGTTACATTCCAGGAAAGGAGCATAAAGTTGAAATCAGGTGTATAGTTGAAACAACCCCTAAACCGTACTTCTGTGCATCCCTACATTTCCGAAGTTGGTACACTGAGTGTGTTTTGCCTCCCATGCAATGAGGAGAGCTTTTAAGCTCTCAATTTTGCTTACAAAACTTTGGGAAGCTCTCACGGGGTCATCCAAGATCTTATAAGAGCTTCTCAGAGTCCAGTAAGCAAGTCTGGGAGCATAACTGTTATTTTCACACCAGGCTTTCCTGGCACAGATTAAATGCATGCAAATTTCCTGGCACAAGCTAGATGTGCAAGGTGTGACTTCTCTGTATTTAAGAAACACTAATTGGAAGTGTGATGACAATTCAAGGAAGCGCTGTGTGTTTCCTTTTGCCCCCATGCCTCAAGTCTTGCGCAGAAATAATTTTTGGTATTTTTATTGAAGACAGCAAATGCAGAAATGTTGATGTTTCACACAGCAGTTATGTTAAGAGTAAAGGGGAACTGGGTAAGACTTGCTGCACAGGAAGTGATTCCCAATGAAATAAATGAATAAATCTGATGTTTTTAATTTTTTTAACGTTTTGTGATTGATAAAGCATTTCAAGTTATTTAAAGAAGGAATATCATACTATTGTATCTTAAAAGTAGCAGCTTTGTAGTAAACGTTTAGGAGTGAGCAGCACACTTTGGAAATTAAATTTGCCCTAAATAGTTCTCATGGTGTAATTGAAATCTAACCCAATGCATTGACTGACTTCCAGATTTCCATACACTGGTGCTAATTTACTGTGACTTCTAAGAGTTTTTATGTGACTCATTAATTCAGTTTAATTCAACTACCTGGTTAACCTGATTTTTCTCCGTAAGTCCAAATTTCCCAATGGCCTGTTGGTTTGGTAATGTTTGACCTTTGTCTGTAGGTTATGCTTTCTTGATCCAAATACAGTGGCAACCATTCCTTTTATTGTAACAAATGACCCATGTGTGTGGCAAATAAAAATTCCAGGAAAATGAAAAGTTAAGCCTGAACCTTCAAACACTGATTTACCAATGCTTACTACTGAGTTGTTACTGAAAAAGAAAATGTTAAGAATATACTTAGGTATTCTGTGGAGCTACCTGCTTGCTTCTCAATACATTCGACATGATAATGCAGAGGGAGTGCCTTTCTCTCCTCCTCTGGTAGCTTTCCCCTTTTCTCTTTTGTTGCTGCTGCAACTGTAGGATTGGATTCTGATCTTTCCTCCATTGTACTTCAGAAAGGGAGAAAATGTCAGTAAAATGTTATTTTTATAGCGGCATGGTTTCATGGATGTTTTAGCAATGGAAATTTTTAGAACAAACAAATTGAGTAGACCAATAAGCTCAGGGTCAAAGCAGAGGGGGACTCAGATATTCCTCCTAAAAGTAAGGAGCGTACCTAAAGACAGAAGTAGCACATAGATTGAATGGTGGTGCCCAGAGGGCAACTGGGAAAGGAGGATACCATGGGGAACAAGATGGACATGATGTACATTGGCCAACTTTTGCTGGTGCAGAATTGGCAAATAGAGAGTGATATACAGTACACTGCTCTGATCAAGGTTATCCCATTCTTTGACGTAGGTGTTCAGCGTTGCCAGACAAACCAACAACCAAAAACACTATTGGAGCACATTTAGTGAAACGAGCATTTCTGTTTTGGAACTTTTGTTTTTTGTATGCTACAACCATTATTATATGGCTTTGACTCCCCCCCCCAAATTTATTATGTATCAAGCTTTAATTAATCCAGGAATATTTAAGGAGAATTCAGTATCGCTCTTCAGAAATGAATTACTGTACATATCTGTTCGTACTGTGTTTTCATCACCTTTGATAGTCTGTTTGTAATTCTTTTTACCTTATAGAACACTTCATGAGCAGAACTAGTGTCACACTGTTAGTTCAAATATGAAAATTATGGAAACTGTACTGAACTCCTCCTAGAATGTGATTTCAGTATTAAAGAAAATGCAAGGGTTGCATCTATTTTGTTGTTAAAATTTCTGACTACTCCACTATAGCACTTCTTTATGCAGTCTTCAAGTGCAAAATACTCAATAGTGGAAGTTTTCTAGATTGGGACATATAAAGCCTTCAAATGATTGGGAGTTATCATATGATTATTAACACTTTTTTTTATTCCAAAAATAAAAAATTGTGTGAATTGTTTGACATGCTAAATATATCCTGCTACTATGTGTCATAGAAATATTAATAGTGTGTAATATTTATCTCCACAGGAGAGCACATTAGTGAATAGTTTTAAGAAACTTTTTTCTATGTTTAGTTTCTTAAAATTCTTCCATCACTTAGCCTTTCTGGAGCCAACCTTTGGGGAGCCATCTATGATTAAAAGTTAAGCAGTGCAAAAGTGCAGTTAAAGTAACAATTTTCTTGTCATCTAATCTGTCCATTTAACGAAGACAGAGGTCCTTAGTTAATACGGAATTGTGAACTCTTCCATATATATATTTTTTATTAAAAAAAAAAGCTTGTTACTTGCTCTATGACCTTTCTGTTAACTGGATCATTTGATATTAAACACTATTTTGAAATAAAGAAATTTATTTTGAATCCTTGCCTAGTACTTTTTATTACAGTTTGTGTTTTACTGCCATAAGTGTGCTGATGGTTGTAGAAAGAAACAGACAGTGCTTTCAGTGTGGCTTCCTGTTACACCCGCTACTGACTATCCTGTTTGCTCACTTTGGAAGTCTTGGATGTTATGAGTGGAATAATTTACCCCTGCATAACATTCTGAACTTTGAGTTCCTGAAGAAATAATTTTGGTCACAGTAATTTCATTCTAATTATCTGTAATATGAGCACTAAATGACCAATTTAATCCCCTTTGTAATTCTTTTTACGTGGAATAGTACCTAAAATTGCATGATTGCATTTGAAACATTTACTAAAGTGTTCCTTTTCAGGTTACTAAAACTTTTTATGTCAGTTTAAATATACAGTAGAGAATCCTGTGTATATCTGAAGGAATGCCCTTGAAGGAAGATAGATGAACACATATTTATTGTGCATGAAGTGCTAGCTAGAATAAGGAAGGTGTGAATAGCCCTGATTTCCTTAATCTCTGTTGGTGATCCCTACTCTGATTTTCCATATAGGAACAGAATTAGTTTGCTTCAATTTACTTGTGACCACAGTTGAAGGTTTATATGCACCTGAAGGTTTTGAGTCCTTTCTATGCAAGCACTTGAGGTTTTTGTACTGACATGATTCTGTAGTTGCCAATAGCTGTAGTCCACATATTTTCTCCCTCTGTTGCAGCCTTCTGCAGCCATGTGCCTTCAAGATGTTTTGAACTGCACAATACCCATCAGCTACAGCCAGCACAACTGTGATGGTTGGGGCTGAGAAGTTGTAGTCCAAAAAATCTGAAGGAACCCAAATACCATTGACTATTTTCAGACTATATGGTACATGCTTATTCAGTACAATAAAGGACATTGTTGTTGTTGTTCCCCCATCAGTAGCTAATCATGTCTCACTCTGGGACAATCTGTTTAAGACATAGAATAGAAGACAGCTAACCATTGTAACCAACTATTTATGAATTTGCTTAATGTTTGACTGTGCTGTTTACATTGGATATGCATGGAATGTTTGTTGCACATATATTGTGTACTAAGATACTCAAAAAGCTTTCAGTGACGTAGCTCACCAAACACTCCTGAGTAAGTTTAGCAGTTGTGAAATAAGAGAGCAGATCTTTAACCAGTTACTGATCCATAAGAGGAAGCAGAAAGTTGGAATAAATGGAGGGATATTTTTAAAAAATGGTTCCCCCAAGGAATGGTATTGGGACCAGTGCTTTTTAAACTTGTTAATACATTGCCTGGAGTTGGGGTGAGGAGTGAGAGAGTCAAATTTGGTGATGAAAACAAATTATTCAGAGTGGTTAAAAGAAAAAGAAAAAAGGATTGCAAAGATCTTCAAAGGTAACTCCCAAAAGTGAGTGAATGGGCATTAAAAACTACACATGTACATCTATGGGGTGTTTACAGTAAGTGACTGACCAGAAAAAAAGATGTTGGGATTGAAAATAAAACTGCCCATACGACGTAATACAAATCTATGGTGCAACTGCACTTCAAATTCTGCACTTGTATAGTTCTGGTTGCCTCACCTCAAAAAAGATATTGTAGCGCTGAAAAAGTTTCAATCAACGTGATCATCTTTCTTCTTTGGCGAAACAAAATAAAAAAAAAATCCTTCCAGTAAGCACCTTAGTGACCAACTAAGTTTGTTTTTGGTATGAGCTTTCGTGTACATGCACACTTCTTCTTTGGTGATCACTCGTAGCCGAGTAAGATTGTCTTCCATGAATACGGTCTCAACAGTATGTCCGTAAGTGACTGTGGAGACCACTTCTGGATCTGCACATCCTTCCACAGTGGAGACATAGGTTTCCGGATGGTAGTTGATCACAGTGAGGATTTGCCAAACGTGCCTTCCTCTTAGCTCGTTTCTCCCTTTCATTCTGAGTTCGTGCTTCTTCAAAGTCCATGAAGCCTTTGGTAAAGGCTGTTTTCCAGTTGGAGCACTCGCAGGCCAGTAATTCCCATTTGTCGGTGTTTACACTACTTTTTTTTTTAATTTGCCTTGAGAGCTTCTTTAAACCTCTTTTGTTGTCCAGGGCTAGAACAACTGCATCAGGAGAGGTTTCCACATGTGGGGCTTTATAGTTTAGGAAAAAAGGCAAGCAAGGCATGCTTGATAGAGGTGTATACTATTATCCATGGTGTGGAGAAGGTGGATAGAGGAAGGTTTTTCTCCCCCTTGTGTGGCTAGAACACAGAGTCACCCAATGAAGCTGACAAAACAAAGCGCTTCATGTGTTACATAGTTAAACTATGAGATTTGCTACCCAAAAGTGCAATGGCATTCAGTAGATGGCTTGAAAAGGGTTTAGGCAAATTCATGAGGGATAAGGCTATTGTAGCCATGACGGCTGTGCATTATATCCAGTGTTGGAGGCAGAATACCATTTGTTGGGGAGCACTAATGGGGAGAGTACTGTTGCACCCATGGCTTGCTTGTGGGCTTCCCATGGACATCACTGTCTGAACAGAATGTCGGACTAGATGGGCCTTTGGTCTCTGGGATCTTTTATGTGCTTGTGGATTTTGATATTCAAGCTGTCCAGAAGATGATGCTGTATATCCACAGATAGTATTTGATGGAGATGTTGCTGAATCCACATCTGCAATGAAAGTGCAACCTGCGCAATCTTTAACCAAGATAGATTATTTTGTCTCTTATGTCAAACAACAAACCCTAACGTAGTGCTTACAAAACACTTAACTTTTCACTTTCAACACCCGTCATTCTGCTCAGCAGCCAAGACAGATTGCGGTAGGCGGTGTGCTTGAGCCGCTTATCTTTGTTGCTCATTTGCATGTTTAGACCAACAGCAATAGTCTCTTTTCCCTGTATCCCAGCAATATAAAATACTGAAGAAAGGTGCATAACCTCTTATCCATCAAACACTCAAGGATCCGGTCTTCTATGTTGTGGACTATAATGTGTTGTGTTGCCTCTACCTTTTATGTATCCTTGGCTACACAAAGTAACTGCATTCTGCTTTGCAGTCAATGAGTTTAATTAGGAAATATTCACTTATTTCTATAAAAATTCCTATCCACCACTCTATGGGTGACTTAAACTTTAGAACATAATCATTCTACTCTAAGTTTGGATGCTCTAAAAGAGAGACTAGTCTAGCAATGTTGTGCAAGAGTAACCAGTGCTCCAAACCAGAAAAGGAGCTATTTCTTCCTGGCACTTCTAGTGTGACTCTTTAAGAAAGAGGAAAGTGCTTTCTTTCTGTTATGAATTGCTAAAGTTTACATGTATTGGCAGGGACGTGGGTAGTGCTGTGGTGTAAACCACAGAGCCTAGGGCTTGCCAATCAGAAGGTCGGCGGTGAGCTCCCGTTGCTCGGTCCCAGCTCCTGCCCACCTAGCAGTTTGAAAGCACGTCAAAGTGCAAGTAGATAAATAGGTACCGCTCTGGCGGGAGGATAAATGGCGTTTCCGTGTGCTGCTCCGGTTCGCCAGAAGCAGATTAGTCATGCTGGCCACATGACCTGGGAGCTGTCTGTGGACAAACGCTGACTCCCTCAGCCTATAGAGCGAGATGAGCACCGCAACCCCAGAGTCGTCCGTGCCTGGGTCTAATGGTCAGGGGTACCTTTACCTTTTCATGTATTGGCACATGTATTCCCCCAACCCAAACTCCATGGCTATTTCTCCCCCTAAGGGGAGGGGTGAGGCAACCTTCCATTTCCATGTTTTTTAAAGAATCTAAACGTATCTCCTGAGTCCTGGTTTGGTGGTTTAACAATAAAAGTGGGCTCTAGCTGTGTATTGATTGTGTGAAGGTAGGTTTCATTTACATAGCAGTAAAGCAGTAAAGCATTTGTGCAGCATCCCATGTATATTCAAAGCCCTCAAGGTTATTGCAAAATCAGTTTAAAATAATGGTTTATGAGGTCACAGTGCTTTGTGCTGTGTACTCCTGGCTTTCAAATCTCTCTGCCAACCTTGTCATGGTTGCTCTGCTTAGAACAAAGTCCTTGATTTAGTGTTTGAAAGTGCATAACATAGGCTTCATGCTATATTTACTAGAAAATCATTCATTACTTATTAAAACTATATTTAAAAATAATTCTGAGGTCAACCGTGCACATTCCATTTGCTTTCCAAAGCTGCATACATTTACATTATAAACACCCTCAACCCTCATCGCTTCCCTTTGCTTAGGTGTTTTCTTACTGTCGTACCATTATTTACTGGCTCATCTTTCGGAGTTGAATGTGGCTTGTATACGACTTTTGTAAGGGCTTTGGAAGCCTAGCAACAATCTCTCTCTCTCAAAAAAGAAGTGTCTAAAAGCCCTTAATCTTTTCCTGAATTCATGGTACCTACCCTCTCCCAAAATGGCCTTAAAATCAATTAATAATCTTCCCACTTTTGCTAGACACCACAGTGGCTTTTAAAATGTACATTTATAATGCGGTGTTTTAGATTTGAGTCTGTGTTTTAATATTAAACTTGCATTTATACAGAAAAAACTCTGCCATGTTAGAAGTAGTCAAGAAGAAGTTTGGGGATCCATTAATGTATCATTAGTTTGCCATAAGTAAAGCACTGGTAAACATGGGAAAATTCCACAGATTATATCTCAGGGGACACATAGGATAGCAGGACACTCACAATGCTGGGTATTTTGCAGTAGTTTAAGTTGTCAGTTGTTGCTTCAGTTTTTTGTACGCCGCTTAGAGATGTGTTTAATGTATTAAGTGGTATTCAAATTAAATCATCAAATGAAATAATCAAATATTGGAATGGGAAGCCTGGTTAGGGCTGCTTTAGGTGTCTAATACAGATGATCACTCCTCAAGTTACCACCCAGAAGGTACCGGTATATCTGAAGTTTGGCCATAGGAGTGCCAGGTAAACATTGTGGCTGGATATCCATTCTGGTCTTCTGGAGCATTTCATAAAGAGAACTATGCCCTTTATACTGGTCTTAGCTGATCATGTATATACCATGTTTCATCAATATTTATCAATGTAGCCCTGGTCAAGCCACTGAATTGCAACCCCAGTTTATCATCTAGTGCAACCCCAGTTTATCATCTGGTTGTCAGAATGCATGAAATGAAACACTTGGAAAGTGATCTACAACAATTCATGAGTGAATTCTCATCTTTCAGTTATCTTGGTTGAAGTCAGCTGGTGTAAAGGCACACATTAAAGACCCATCTTCTAAAGAGGCGACATTTAGGAATGTTAGCAATGCAATGCTATACATGTCTACTCTGAACTAAGTCCCATTGAGTTCAGTGGGGCTTATTCCCAAGTAAGTGAAGATAGACTTGCAGCATAAAACATATAATTATATTCACAATATGTAACTATACTGCTTAACTTTTGCACAAAATGACTGATATATGAACATATAATTTGTGTGTCCTTTCCAGACATAAACTTTCACTAATCTCCAATCGATGGGAGCTAGAAAATTTCAGTTTGAGCCAAGCCATATACAACCTCGTAAGTTGACAATCTTGTTCCTAGAGGAAGATCAGTACATTTTTCTTAATGTTGGGAAATCATGTAGTCTGTTACATCCATCGAAGTGTATTAGGAAGAAACTGGCAAAACGAAGCTCCAATCCTTAAACTGCTCCACTAGCACACAGCCCATTAATTTTCTTCAGGATTATATTGGCGCTGCATTTTGAGGATTGCTCTTTTTAATGTAAAGTGAATTATGATTAAACAATATGGTTTTGCCAGTGTACCTATAAAATATAACTCTCAATATGTCTGTTCTGTGATGTGAAAGCAAGACTCCTTGATTACATAATAGGTTTCAAGTGATGGCTCATAATCTACAATAACCTTCAAGGTCATGAGCGCTGTCTGTAGCAGAAGAAATCAAATAGTTGGTAAGTGAGATCTCTGGTTTGGTTGAGGGCGACTGTCTTCACTGGGCTTGAGTATAAGTGAAAGGAGGCACACCTACGGTTGAATATTTTTATTCGGTTTTCTTACAAAAGAAATATTAATTAACTATATTTACACAATTACATTTTGGTAAACTATTATGCCAGTTTAACTGTAACGCACATTCTTGCTAAAAATATATTAAGGAGCAATCCAAAAGCATTTAGCTGCTGAAAGGCATTATTTTGTGTGTAATTATTCACAAATTAATGAAGAAAATTAAATTCCAATCACTAGCAAAAGAATGAAGCAGTGGTGAGAATCAGAAGTACCGATTACTTAAAGCAAAGCTGTGAAATGCATAATAGAATTAAAACATTCTTTTATTCAAATTCAATGCTTAAAAAAGAACAAGTCCATCATCTTGAAATTTGACTTGTAGCTTGACATTAAAAATAATATGAGTAGAATTTTCAGTGGGGTAAGCACAAAACTAGTTCAAGTAGTGTCACTCTCAATTAATGTACTCAGGTGGTGTGCCCATTAAAATTCCCACTTGTGGGTTCTGTTCTCTATGCAAATGGGGTCATTACCCGGAGAATTTAATTGGGTGTGACACTGGGAGTAGGAATTTTCCTTTTAAAATAAACCTACTTGCACACATTTTCACCAGGAATTTGATTGTTACACATCCTTCTATTGTTTGGCTCTATAAATATTTACCAAAAAGCCGGATTTGTCTTCACTTATTTATTTATTTTTAACAGGTGATTCATAATGCATCAAAATGACTTTGTGTCTTGCATATGCAAGACTTGGTGGAGGTCTTTGATTTTGTGTGGGTGGGTGCTTTGTTTAACATCGCATTGTCATTTCTTTAGTCTCCTTTCAGGCCATCCTACAGTGTTTGACTATGAAAAATGCCATAACAACACTGTTTTGAAGCCTATGGAACTGAAGGCAAATACAAAACGACTGTTTAATTTATGAGAAGCTGGTGACATCCCCCGACAACTGAGAATTACTAGTTTTGTAAGTATAGGACCTACTAAATACAAAATTCCCAATTCTACAAATTCAGAATGTCTACACAGACACACCTTATTACATATCAAGCAAATAGCCTGATAGTCAAGGTATTTTGGGTGACACATTCCTTTGGCCACCCACAAAAGGGGAATGCACTATGAGACTGAATAATTGTGCTTCTAAAAAAAAACAGTTTTTGCAAAGTATGTCCAGAATAACTATAAAGAAAATTAGGCATATACAGAAGTGCTACATGTATCTGTTGTAAAATTTGTTTCCTGGCATCCCTCCCAGTGTCATCCCTTAGAGCAGTGGTTCCCAATTGGTGGTCCACGTAACCCACCCAGGGAGTTTGTGGCACCATTCACATAACAAAAACTACCATTGAGTTATGAAAATTTTCAAAAGTAGGGGGTCCATGGCTTGGCTTTTGAAAAACGGGGGGTCCGCCAACCTTGAAAATTCCACCAAACTTGATTTACTTGTGGGTTTTTAAAAAAATGTTGGGGAATGTTGAAAAACAGTGGTGGGCACACCAACTATCTTAAATACTACCCCCTTATTCCTCTGCTTGTATAGGCCAGGTCCTGATCACAAACTAATTCCTCAATGAGGTTTAAAGTCCTTCTTGGCACAACCAAACATTTGTGTGTCTCCCCATTCAACAGACTTTCAGCCCACCCATTCCTAATTAGCCAGACAATATTTGGTGGGCACCCACCTATTTATTGATGCAGGCAACACCACATTTCTAAGGTTCATGGGAGTTGTTTTGGTCACACTCGACTGCTATCTTACCTTAAGTAGGCCTGCTGCGATTAATGGGACTGTTCTAGACTACTTTAAAATTATATAGGAAAGAATGAAGTTATATAGGTAGATGTAGAATAGCCGGGGAGTGGAGGAGATGAGAATATTGTGTAAAGTAGTGGTCTAGGATAACAAGTTAAAAGGGGGAATGTCTTCAAAGTGATGGGGTGAAGAATCTGCTCGGACCTAATTGTTTGAATAATAGTTAATTTCTCCTGCAAAAGGTAAAATACGTTCAGTGTTAATTCGAAAGGCAAAGCTAAATTGAACTCCCTGAGAAAATACTTTTAAATAGATGAACTTCATAGAAAAATAAACATCATAGATAAAAAGTGAATTTGCTTAATATGAGAAGTTATTAAAAAGTGGGGAGGGGGTTAAACAGCAATGTACTGCTTGTTAAGATAAATAGTCCACTCGTATAGCAATAAAACATTAAAGTTCAAATATCCCACAGGGGCTTATTGAAAGTTTACAAGACAAGCTCCGGTTTGACATAATAAAGGAACTTTGGGATTTCAGCTTCTGGAACCATTGTGGCTTCGTTCACACAACTTGAAAAGAAATTAGCATCTTGGAAGCTCTTGGCACAACGTTCCACTTTCCTATCTCCTAGTTTCACGTTTTGGCTTTGCCACACGTGCAATAGCTCAAAGTTGGGCAAGGTGACAATGTCCTGAATTAGGACTATGCCATTTCAGATCACAGGTATGGAGATAACAGTGTATAATGTTTCTCCCTTCAAAATTGCCTCCTAAGGTAAACACACCCTGCCTAGTGGTAGCGCCATCCATGAATCTTAACACATGCTTGGCAACCCTTTTAGTGCATTTGTGTTGCTTTTATGGATATATAAAAGTGGGTCTAAACATAATATAATTCTTTTTTTTGCTTCATTTATATGAAATGTAAATTATATGTCTGTGCTTTTGAATTTCCACCAGAAGTACACAATGACCTTCTGAGCTATCACTAATGGTGTTATAACTTCTACAACTTGCAAATAACCTTATCATGGGCACAATTTGATCACAGTTTGTCTTTTCCTGCCATTTCCTTCATCCTTCTCTTATAAATGGCACAAATAAAAGAAAAGAAAAATGTAAATAGTGTCATGGAACTTATCCAGGCTCTTGTAAAAGGGCTTTTTCGTTGACTGCTCCTCAACTCGAACTCGCTTCCAAGGGAGGCCCATATACCTCTCTCTCCAATGGTGGCTTTTTTACCAGCAGATAAATACTTTTATTTAAACTAGGGATAGACAAATCTCTCCATTTTGGTTTCTCTCATATTCTCATTCTTCCATTCACCAGTTCACCCCATTCCTGCAGCAGTTTGTGAATTTAAAAAAATGAGTCCTCGTGAAAATTCATTAGCATTTTAGTACCCTTTTCTTCCAATATACACATTTTTGCATGTGACTTTTGCAAGCAGTTTCCTCCAACTGCATACATTTATTTTAAAAATAGTTTCACTAATATATGAATTTTCTCCCAATATGTACATTTTTCGGTTGGAGAAAATTTCAGAAAATGTGGGTTTCAAAGGATTGCTGCATTTTGATTTATTGTTTCAGGAAGTATGAATTATGTAGGTTTGTATTAAAAATGCGAACCAAAGCAAATTTGTCCCCTGTCCTAATTTAAACTAGGTGCTTGGTGTGTCCAGCTTGATCTGTATTGTTATTATGATTATTTGTAGTAGTTGTCATTGTCACTCCATAACATAGGCAGCATACAGTAAGTTCAATATTTGCTGCTGCACCTGCCTATTTTGTGTTGGTTTTAATGGGATGCTGTTTTATTGACAGCTTTTTATCAGCTTCACTTTGATATTTGGATATACCATTGTATCGCTGTACATTCATTTTATTGCAGTTAGCTGCTTTGGGCATATTCCCATGGAAAGGCAGGGTATAAATTTAATAAATAAGCAAAAAAAGCAAACTCGTGTGTGTGTGTGTGTGTGTGTGTGTGACACATACATGATACCCCCTGTAGATGTCAAGTATTCATTCACAGGTAGGACATAGGAATCCTTTGTAGAGGAAAGTGCTGTGTTGTTTAGAAGGTTTGGAATTGAAAAGTTGTTGTTGACGGCAAAGCCTCTTACTGGTACAAGCATCAGAAACTCAGAAACACTTAAAATAAATACCTAGGGTACTCTGCAAGTTCACATTCATGTTTCATTCAGCAATGCTTAGTTGAATAGCCTTATAGACAAAGTCACAATAAGTCACCCTACTTTGCAACAACTGAATTAGAACTGATACACATGTTACATACCATTCAACCTGACAAGTTAAATCAACTACTCCAAATGCATTCTACCCTGTTCAAGAGCATTGCAAAACTAGGGCATCAAGTTGAATTAACACATAAATATCAGAGTTGGCCCTGTAGGTTTCCAACACATTCCCATTCCACATTAAGAAGTTGGAAGGTGGAAGAAGAGCTGGTGCATCCAGAGGCGCTCAGAGTGAGCATGCAGACAGTCTCAAAGCTTGCATTATCTTCTCCTTGAGAAATCTTTGAAAATGCTGGATAGGGGCCAGCAGGCAAATTGCAAAGGAAACAATACAGCGTGAACCATATGCACTTCTCAGCCAAAAGTAACTCATCTGGGCTATTGTCTGTACACAGCTTGATATGGAGGGAATGACTATAATCTCCTCTGGATGTTTATGCACACACTGTGATTCTCAAAGAGCAATCTCTATTGTGTCTGAATTTTAGTGTGCTGATCTTGTTTTAAAATTATGTATTTGTGGCGAGTTGTAAGTCACTTTGTGACTTTCCTTTGTAGGAAGCGATGAACTAACTAGATTAATTAATTGATGTGGTTGTTGTGGCCATGCTCAACTCTGGAAAATATAACACGAAGAGAACTTGGCACTGCTATATCTGTGAACTGCCTCTAATTGAGCCTCAGCCTGAAGGTGTCCTCTTTGTGTACAGTGGTTGTATGGAGGCAGCCTTGCATTTGGCATTGGTGGGAAGGGGGCCTAAATACATGGGGCACCTCTTCCTGAGCAGGAACTCATGCATCCATCTGCAGGCACATAGGACTCCTGCACACTAATGCAGAATGGGTAGCTCCCAAAGGGCGTGGTCAGTTGACACAATGATGTCAAGTGCAGGGTGAATGATGTGAATTCTGCTCCATCCTCCACAGGGGTGCCAACTTGAATAAAATTTGGGGGGCAGGTAAGCCCCGCCCCACATAACCACATGACACAGTGCACGCACACCATTTGAATGGCAATGCCCATCAACTTGGGAAGGGGGGCCTCAAATATTTTATTGGGAAGGCGAAGCCCCCTCAGCCCCCTAGGAGTTGGCTCCTATGATCCTTCATGTGTTTGCTGTAGATGTGGAGGAAAAGGTCTGGATCCTGCCAATTTTCAGGTGTATACTGCTAGGTTCATTTTGTGTGTTTATATATATCAGGCATCCCCAAATTCGGCCCTCCAGCTGCTTTGGGACTACAACTCCCATCATCCCTAGCTAACAGGACCAGTGGTCAGGGATGATGGGAGTTGTAGTCCCAAAACAGCTGAAGGGCCGAGTTTGGGGATGCCTGATATATATTATACACATAACACCTGTATAAAATAAGTATGTTATCTACCTGAAGGTCTGATCTATTTCCCTAAGACAATGACATAAAGATACTGAAAATGAAATGGATAGTATGTGTATATATGTATACAGTATATAAAAGATATAAACACACACATACACATATATTTTATTTTCAGTATCCTTACGTTGCTGTCTTGGAAAAATAGATCTGACCTTCAGATAGATATGGTGTTTCCTATTTTACTTTGAAATGTGTTAAATTAGGGAATACATGTGTGCGCACAGACACACTCACTTACTTAGCCTCTTGTATTTTGCATCCTAGTAATTTTTCCCTTTACTTGTAATGCATGGAAGAGCCTCATTTCGTGTTTATTTTAGGGGCTGTTCGGTGACATACACTTTGAGTCATTGGAATAATTCTCTGTATTTAAATCAAATGCTTTCTTATAATCAATGACCTCCTTATACAGTGGCAGATTGCTTCTGCATATTTAGCAGCTTGGTTCATCATATATGGAGATGGTGTATTATACAAAATCATGATTCAAGGACAGAATTATTCCCTTGATTGGACTTGAAATCTATTATTTTTTGTTGTCTGATGTCAAAACATCTTCATAAATATTTCTGCAATTTTATACCAGTGGTTCACAGGTCCACATGATCTTGGGTTCCCTTTGTCACTGTTTTTAGGCTTCTTGTTTTGAAAATGACAATAGGGGTTTGCTGTTTAAGTTTTCAGGGAATTTCTGGCAAGGTAGTTCATGCTGTGAACAGGTTTTTCTAGTTCTGCTGCTGGGCCTGCCTCTGATCTTTCTAATGTTCAGAGCCATGCAGTCTTCCCTAGGCTCTCATATTTTCTTACCCCTGCTCTAAAAATAGAAGAAAAAGTTATCCTGCCTAGCTGTGCAGAAAGAAGCCCCACCAGCAGCAAAATGGACAAAACCCTCCAGTTATAATGAAGATATCTTCTTTGATCCCCTCGTACCCCTCTCCAAACCAAAACACTTCCAAACAAAATAAAGTCTATAGCTCAAAGAGAAAAAGACTTCTGAGAGTGACTGTTTTTTTTGTTTTGTTTTTAAATTGAACATGCATGAGTTAGTTGAAGGTATGGCGGAACCTCACCTTTCCATCAAAGAAAGAAAGAAGAAATATACTACTTGTCCAGATTTTACTGGATGTATGAGGTTCTTCAATAGCCCATCAATGAGCCATTCATTATTTCCATCTCTTTCCATCTACCTTCCATCTATCTTCCAAATCCAGACATTTACTGCTTAGGTCATCATTGAAGGCAGGAGTCAGAACTGAAGAGCAAACAGCAGCTGTTGAGGAGGAGCCAATTGACAGCCTAGGTAGGTGGAGCTTGGCCATATCCAGAAGGTTCTTTCTTGAGAGGTTGCAGTTAAGTGACTCACCACGTGGGGCAGTGGCTAGCAGCTACTGGCAGCCTGACATCAGAACAGCAGGCAC
This sequence comes from Darevskia mixta, assembly GCA_034641385.1. NCBI lineage: Eukaryota > Metazoa > Chordata > Lepidosauria > Squamata > Lacertidae > Darevskia > Darevskia mixta. The sequence goes on from JAWWNH010000105.1 coordinate 9,870,114, forward strand.
CAGGTGAGCTTTTGGGGCAGAGTGTTTCATAAACTGGGTGCCACACATGAAAATACCTTCTCCCTGGTCGCAGCTGTCCAGTTTCAGATGCTCAGTGGAGGGCATCAGATGGCTGTGATTCTCAGGGTGGGCTGGTGGTGTCATTTAGTCATTTGGTACTTCGAGTTGGACCTGGAAATGAGCTGGTAGCCATTGTAATTTTAAGAATTGGCAAGGTATATTACCCAATCACTATGTTTTATCACTAAATACAGTGTGCAAAGTTTGTACTCGTTGAAGTGGCTATGAAGATTTATGGAACTTAAATAAATATGTAACCCGGTCAGGTCAACATCCTTGGGCCATGCACTGTGGGCAGTTGAATAGCCATGAAATTGAAAAGCTGCTTTAGAAAACATAAACTATGCATTGATGTTTCATGCCTGAAACACAATTGAAAGCACCCTGCTTACTCGGAAACTAAGTCCCACTGAGTTCAATGGTATTTACTCTGTAGTAAGTATGCCTTCATTACATTTAAGTACTCTTGCAAAGGATTTTCTCAGGAACTGAACATGCCTCAAACACCAGGCTTAATTTACTTGCAAATTTGAAAAAGAACCTTCCCCAAGGTGCTTATCCCAGTCTTCCCCAACCTGGTGCCCTCCAGAAGTTTGGAACTTAGGTCCCATCCTAAGTTCTAGGCAGTGTGGCCAATTCAAGGATGTTGAGAATTGTAGGCTAACAAGCACCAAGTTAAGAAAGACTTGCTTTTCCTGTTGCCGTTACCAGATTATCAATAGTTTTTACTTCAGGAGTGAGGAAGTTGTTGTCCTCCAGATGTTGGACTGCAACTCCCCACAGCCCCAAGCAGGCATGTCCACTGGTTAGGGATAATGGGAGTTGTATTCCAGACACATCTGGAGGTGCTCTATATTTTGCTTTCTGAGTAAGCCTCAGAATTTAGTACAGCATTGGCTGTCCCACAGCTCAAATCAACATCACCTGTCTTTTCTCCCTCGTTTCTAGAAAAAGCCGTCTTACCCCAGTTCCTTTAACAGCCCAACTTCCTCTTGCGCTCCATTTAATGCTAACCTGTCTCTGTTCTACTGTACCTTTCTTCACAAAACAGTCTGGGTTTTCTGTAAAGTCTCCTAGTAGCTTGGTTTCTCAAAAAGCTAAAAAAAAAAAAAAACCAACCAAAAAAACCCCTCACAATTTCATGTTTGCTTTCTAAGTTGCTCTTGTGAAAAGAAGCACTATTATCTCAAGTCCTTATTTGAAAATTCGACGAGCCTGTCATTTCCCCCTTCCCTGACTTGCATTTCAAAGCCATCTGCTTCTTTTTATCATCTTGTCTACTTCCCCATTATAGTTATACATTATGATATTGAAGCAGCCTTTGATCGTTTTGTAGTTTGCTTAGGTCCTTGTGTAATACGCTCACTTGCTTGTCTAGGAACATGTTCACTTGCTTTGCTAGAAGACTGTGTGTCAGTGAAAAAGACTGTACCAGCCTAATCTAATCTGTCTATTTTTTTTTTAATCATTTGACATGTTTTGTCTGCTGTTACCCTATCAGCTTTGTCTTTTGCGTTTTAGCTGAGTCTTTCTTGATAATTAATATATCTACTCTGGGGACAATAATTAATGCACTTCCTCCACTCTTTTATATCTTCTTTTCTTTGATACTGCAAAATAAAACCCATTATTATTTTTGAAGTTCTTTTATCTCTTTTTTTTCTCCCCCATCTGTTCCTGAAGTGACCCTAAAACATCAGCAGTTCATTTTGTTCTGATACAGCTGTGGCAAAGCAGAGATATCGGTGGTGGTGGTATCTCTCTTATTCTTATTGGTGTCTCACATTTCGGCAGCAAAGTATTAAAAAAAAATATTGTGCCAATTTCTGAACAGTGTAATCCGATACAAAAGTTGAGTTCAGTGGGGCTGTTCTTGGGTAAGTTTTTGATAGGGCTGCAGCCATAATGTCCCTACATTTTTATGATTACAAGTGTAATGCTAAGGATTCTTGCATTGCACAGGATTGGACTAGATGACCCTCAGGGTCCCTACCAACCAGCATTTGAAATTCGCCAGGCGAGCAGACGGGTGAACAACAGCTGTGGAAAAAGAGGTTTGGATGTTATCGGGACTGAAGGAAGATGGCGACTGTCCGTGATTTGGCTTTTGGAATCAGAGTATCAAGGGGCAAGGCGATCGTATGGTGATAAAATATGGACTTAAATCCACACAGGGACATTGTTTGTTTTGATTTATCTTGCTTGTTGGAATACATCATAGGCTGTGAAAATATAGGAAGGGTAAAAAGCAAGGACAAATAGTTGATTAGATAACTCCGGAGTTTGAAGCATGGGAAACCTCAAAATAAATTTAAATAATAATTTGGCAGAATTGGAACTTTTCTCTCTTTTTAAAAAAATTGATAATTGGATAAATAATTTGAAATGTAATTTGGAATGTTTCAATGTGATTATGTTGTATTGGAAACCTTAATAAAAATGATTTGACAAAAAAAAATAATGAAATTCGCCAGGCGCATTTTGTACCTGGCTATCAGCCACTTGCAACCAAGTGAAGATGCCCGGGCACCAGGGTGGCGCTTGACGTCTCCACCATCTGGAAGTGCATGCCTGGGGATCCTTGGATCTTGACTGTTTTCACATACTAGCAACACATCCTGTAGAATTCTATCCATTATATTTTATCTGCACAATCAAAATGAATTGCAGGAACCAAAAAGTCATATTGGAAAAATATGACTTTTGAGCTGTCTGGCCCCAAAATTGCAACTAGGCTTTATGTTTGGCAACTGCAACCCTTTAACTCACCTGTAAGAGCAGTCTGTGCAAGCTCAGAGTTTTTCTACCACTCTGACCCACAGGACGTTTTTGCGTTACAAGGATGAGCTGTGGTTAGCCTTGAGCTCCTGCTCTCACCCCTCTGCTCTCTTCCTCCAGTGCATCAGGGCACCTTTTCCTTTTAGATTTACCTGTCCACTTCTTGCACATAACATCAAATAATAAAAATAATATGGCTTTACTATTTAAAAACCATTTATTCTGTGCCACTGAAGCACAATTTCTGTAGGCTACTGTGGCTAAATTTCTCTCTGCTCTTTTAAGGTCCAGTAACAATGTGGTGTAATTGTTAAACAATACAAAGATTAACAATGTGTTGAGATGCATGTTCTCAAGAGTGGTGTTCATAATTTAAGCTGATGTTTCTGTGATGGCTTACAGCACACCTGCTGGGAGTTCTTTATGAGCTGCTGCTTTCCGTTGGTGTATTTACAACAACAAACGTAGCAGGACTTTTTCTACTTAGTTTAGTATTTAAAGAATCAAGTAAAAAATTATGAATCATGCCCTGCTGTTGCATCTTTTAAATTATCTTAACCAGACAGGTCTCTCTTAAAATTAAGCACTGTGTTATTTCCTAGAGAGCAACTATAGGAACCATTTAATGCACATAAGCAATGTAGTTACAAACACAAGGGAGGAATAATATTTTGCAAGTGTGTTTTGTAAATTAGAGCCGGCGTATCTCCTACTGTTATGGACTGTTTGGACACAGAGGAATGGTGGAAGGAATCACCAAGGGAAGAAGGCTCAGAGCCTAGGGATTGGTGGTGGGATGACAATGAGTGGTCAGAGGGAGAAGACTGTTGAAGGTAAGCTGAGGAGGTAATTGTGCTTAGTGAACAGGGAGAGTCTGTGGCAGAGAGGTCAAGAATCGGACTCAGAGGCTGAAGGAGGAGGGTGGGAGGAGAGAGGCCAAGAGGCAGGGGTCAGTCAGGCTGGTGAAGAGTCATGGGCTTCTCCCCCTCCCATGTCAGGAGCAGGTCAGCGATAAAACACCCAGTGTCAGTGAAGTTGACTCTCCCAAGACAGCTCAGGCCTAGTAATCACAGAAACTTGCCCCAATGAGATGGTCGAGAGGACTGAAGGTCCCCACTTTCCCACTGCTCTAAGACTCCTCCCCCAGGTCCTTCCCCAGCAATCTGAGGCTCCTTTATCTTGTCTCTCTTTGCTCCGCTCCCTTCATTCCTCTTTGTGTTCTGGGTGACCTGGGGGATGGGAGCTGGTCACAGTAGGAGGGGGGAACTCCCTGGCTTCTTCAGTCCCACTCCTCTCCAGCCTTTGAGTCTAGACTGCCCTCTTCCACAGCCACTTTCTGCTCACTCAACCCTGGTACCTTTTCAGCTTCCAGCACCACCACCTCCCAGTCTGTTTCCTCTTCTCTCTCTGACCATTCATTGCCGTCCCATCAGGGGGCTCTGAGCCTTCTTCCCCTAGGAGTTCCCTTGGGGGTTCCCCAGCTGGTGCCTCCCACCACTCCCTGGCATCCAGCCAATTTGTGACATCCTGCTGCGACAAGCTCCTCTCCCCCTGTCTCCCAGAATCATGAGAGGCATGAAAAGGGCGGAGCAGATATTGGCTGCATGCAGGCACAGTATCTGATTGCTTGGGAAAATCCCCGGAGATGAGGTGAGAAAGACAGCTGTGGGTAAGCAGGGACCTTTATTTTCAGCAACTGATTCCACACTGGGAATGAGCTGCTGTGCTCATTAGGCATGACACTCAGCTAAATCTGTGGAGACCATGTTTTTACTAGTAAAGATGTGTTTTTGCTCCAGCTTTCGACTGTGTGATTACTGACCTGCACACTCTGTGACATGTACTTTGATCAATGATTATTATTGGTTTTAGTCTGTTGCTTTCTTATTAACATTGCTAATTTTAACAGTAAATAAGCTGATGAGTAGTCTAGGTGTTCCTGCAACCCCTTTGATGTCATGTTCTGCATGTTACAGCTTTATTTACCAGCTTTATTGTCATAGATAACATTGAAAGTGATAAAAATCCACTTTGCATTATTCTGGGGAGTCTGCTGCAATTATAATGTGATTTCTTTATTCCCCCCCCTAGGTGCAGGTGCCAACATTCTAAGTTGTAAAAATGCATTGACTATCCCATGCATATAAAAGCACTTCTTGTATAACATTCTGGCCAAAAGCCAATGTACTATCTATTTCTATTTCCTCACTCTTTCCTCTGTATCTCCTTCTATCTGCTTTGCATTTTGGAGTGTGGTTTGCTGGTCTGTCTATTCTCAATGCGTTCAGACATCTGTTCAGATATCATCACCCCATTTGTTGTGATGGTTCCTGAGATGGAGAAACCATTTTTTTGTCTACGTTCGGATGCCATTTCAAATGAAGATGACAGCCCAAAGTGTTCCAAACTGTGCCACCACTGAAGATAACGCCACCTAGTGGCATAATAGTTCCTGAGATTGAGAATCAGGTTTGGATCTATGTTTGGATATTGTCAGATGCCATTTTGAATCAAGATAGAGACCGGACTGTTCCAAACTGCATGCATATGGACAACTCTTAAGATTTTGAATCAATATGCTAGACTGATTATTTCAAAATGGCACTGATTTTAACCAAATTTGACAGGAAACTAATAGGGCCATGCACCAGATTGGGACAAAGCCCTAACCCCAAACCAAATCAGGAAAATTCCAGAGGATATGGGCTTTGATTGAATCGAATTAAGACAGAATTGGCCTGGCTTGGGCTGCCATGAGTGATCTGTTAGTGGGCAAGAAAGACACAGCTGGACAACTGCATTGCAAACTTTGGGGGAACGTGAATTTCAAGTGTGTTTCAGTCCATGTATTATTTTGAAACATGCAAATTAAGTACAGTATTTACTCGAATGTAATGTGCACCTTTTTGAGCCGAATTACATTGCGAAAATTAGGGTGCTCATTAGATTTGACGGAGCATTAGATTCGCTTGCAAGCTTGAAAAACACCACTGACACAGCAAATACTTTTTTGGTCTCAAGGTTTTGAAAATTGAGGTGCGCATTAGATTCGATGGCACATTAGATTCACGTAAATACAGTAAGTGAATTGAATTTCTTGCTCATCACAAACTACAGCACATTTATATTTATTGTGGCTTATGCTGCTGTGCACCTGAAACACACGATACACTTGAAACAGTGATCTGCTGTCATGGTGATGGTTTTGTCACTCCAGAATTCATGTCCATGTTACTGTGAAGAAGAAGTTTTCATTAGGATGAATGAATGCTTCCCACCAGAGCCCAAACAGCATCTGGGGGGGGGGAGAGGTTTAAATCAAGTCTATGGTGTGGGAGAAATAGGTTGACCCTCATCCTGTGCACCACTCTCTTAATCCTGACACACACACAATCAGGCCGATTTAGATTTTTTGTTTGTTTTAATGAGTACACGATCTCCATTCACACATTTAGCATTGCACATTGTTTGTCCCTAATGCAAGCATTTTTGAAGGCAATGCAATGTAGTGTCGACAACTGGGGCTGACAGTCTCTCATCCCTGCGATTGAGGGGGCCACATCGCACGACATGCTGATGTCACACATGCCGTGCTGTTGTGCCGGGCGCATGCCGCATGGCTTCCACGAATGACGTCAGTGCATAATGCAGCGTGTGCACATGGTGTGCACACATCACTGTGGAATATTGAGGGGCCCTGGCTCCCTCCTTGAAAATTTGGGGAGTGGCCCTCACTCCCCCCCAATGGTGCCCCTGCTCCCCTCCTTTCATGTCCTAAAGCCTTGAAACTTAACAGAGCTCCTTGAGTGATGAACATTCTGTGATGTCAAGGCTGTGAATTGCCCATTGATATTAGAGGCCTATACATGTTCTGGAGCATTTCAAAGGATCGAATTATCACAAAGCTTTTTGACATAGCTGACCACCTTCCCCAGCTGGGGTTTTAACTTTTCTGTTCCAATGCAATAGATAATTCTGTGCCAACCTCATGAATGCTGCTCTTTTTTTGCATTCAATTATTCAGGACAACTCAGAATAGGGTGCTTTGAACCATCATTCCCCCCCCCTGTCTTCCTTTAATAATAAAAAATACTGAATTTCCATTTTCCTTATTTTTGAATGCCTTACATTTTTCCACTGCTTCCTTATTAATGCCTTTGTTTTAAAAATGGGGCACAGAGACTCATGATCTCAGCAAATATCTTAGTGAGTATACTTTTGCTTTGGGGCAAGCGCAACTTAATATTCATAGATCTTGGAATGCAGCAGCAGAACGTGAAGAGAATCAATGTGGATTCTCAAGCATTAGGTACTGGGGCTAAATATCAGATGTGAACAACTTATCAGAGGATTGGCAACATTATTAAAGTATCATGTTAGAGCCAAGATATCTCTTAAGTTTCAAAAATCCATGGAAAGGAGGATGCTGGTGCTAGTTGACATTTCAATAAAATATGGCTAAGAAGAAAATACCGTGTATAAAAAGTTCTCAACAGAAAACCACAGAATGAAACAATAAAACGGAAGGCAAAGCAATAAGGTAAAAAATAGATCCCACAACTTGCGTTTTAAATCTGGGAATAAATTAAATCCAAATCAAATGCAGGTGTTGGCTTAATTGCGTTTGTTTTTATTTGTATGCACATGCCAACTTATATTTTTTTTAATAAGCAAAATCTTGAAAACAAAATCCGAATAGGTGTATCTATATGACAGGCTGCTGCTTCCACTTTGGGGGGGGGGATGAGAGCTTTATTTTTTGAACAAGGGTTCACCTGTCCTTAGAATGAGCTTTCAGTTCCAGAGCCAAGATCTGAAACTATCAAGTTTATTTCTATCATCAAACATGAAATAGTCTACATACACCTCCTACCAACAGGGCACAACCTACAGGTCAGAAGGTGTGATGTCAAGGCTGTGTTCTGCCTGGTAGCTCCCATTTATTTTTAAGAATTAAGCACTGAAAAGAACTGTTTAATATTAGGATTGCCACTGACCTCTGCTCAAAGGGTGATTCAAAGCTTGTTTGTGTGAAAGCATAGCAGCGTTCTGGGAATGCACGTAGATGTGTCAAAAACCCTCATTTCTTACCTGTATCCAGGAAATGTGCCTTTGTTTTCTTTGTGCCATCAAAACAAACATTCCGTAGCAGTATTCTATTCCTAAAACATCCCCTGTAGTCATACCAAAGATTGCAGCAAAGTGACTACAAAAGCCACGATTCAGTGTGATGTAAAAGAACATGTGCATACATAAGACTGGAAGAATTCAGCATAATAATCCCATTTAGGAAACCATGGTTTATTAAGCCGAGGATGAAAATTGTGCCAGTATGCTCTTCCCCTCCCTCCTTCCCTCAGCTGGTGCTGCAATAGTTAATTTAAGTGAGAGACTCCTGTTAACGTTCAAAATCCGAAACACTGATTTGATCCTGGATTCCAGTCTGCAATATGAAATCTGGACCCAATTCTAGTTCCACATCATGGTTTGAAGTCCACGATTAAACCACATTTCCTCATGTCAGATGTAGCAGGAAGCTCTTAGCTAAAGTAATGGTAAGCCTGCACACAACAGGAGAGGTAAGGTGGCCTTTATGAGGTCCACATCCCTTTGAGGAGGTTCATGACAATGGTGGGTGGGGCAATGGCTGTGACTAATCCCTTTGTACAGTAAACTAGATTCAGCCATGCAAAATTTACAAGTTTCTACACACACACACACACACACACACTTTTTTCTCCATTTTCCATCCAAGTGCAAAACCATCTGAAAAGGACACAAAGCAGAGTCATTGAAGGGTATTGCTTGGGAAATCAGTATATGGTATATATTCATGATGAATATGTTCTGCCTCCACAATTGGAGCCAGTAACATAGGTGCTGGCTCCAGGGGGCCGAGACTCTTTGGGTCCGATCAATCTCTCTTTAGAGGAGGAGGAGGAGGAGGAGGAGGAGAAGAAGAAGAAGAAGAAGAAGAAGAAGAGTTTGGATTTGATATCCCGCTTTATCACTACCCTAAGGAATCTCAAAGTGGCTAACATTCTCCTTTCCCTTCCTCCCCCACAAGAAACACTCTGTGAGGTGAGTGGGGCTGAGAGACTTCAAAGTGTGACTAGCCGAAGGTCACCCAGCAGCTGCATGTGGAGGAGCGGAGATGCAAACCCGGTTCACCAGATTACGAGTCTACCGCTCTTAACCACTACACCACACTGGCTCTTGTAAAATTTGTTTCCTGGCATCCCTCTACACCACACATCACCCGTTGTTGAGGCCGAACACGGAGCCAGGTTTGGAGCGATGTCAGGACATTGTGTCAGGCCCCCTCAATGTTCTTTGGAAGATGGTGCCTCTGCTCAGTAGTGCTTCTCAATGCCAGTTGCTGGAAAACACAGGAGGGGAGTGTACTTCTGCTTTGGTCCTGGCGGCAGGTTCTACGACTGTGAAAACAGGATGCTAAGCTAGATGGGCAGCAGGTTCTTCTTAGTTTCTTATGCCCAGCGCCCAGGCATAAGATCCCCTACTTCTGCTCTGTAGGAAGTGTTTTCTTTCACCTGTCTTGGCCATACTGCCAATTTGATTATGGGACCCCAAGCTCTAGGAGGAGAAACCTATGTCTGTGCTTGCTGTTTTTCCAGTGATGGATGTAAATATTAATTGGCACGTTAAGTGTGGTTTTTTTTTTCTTTTGGGGGAGTATGGGCATTTTAAGAAATACCTAGATTTGTTTGCATGCCTGGTATATTCCCCACCCCCTTGCCACCAGCTTCCCAGATGCTGGTATTATAAAAGGCAATAAACTGTAATCACTCCAAAGGAGGCTGATGATAGCTGGAAGTAGGTAGGCGAAACATGGCATGTAAATGTGTGTGCACGGAGCCATTTTATGGCCCTGAAAAAGACTGTACAGTATATGATTTGCAACAAGGTAGGCAAATCCAGGCCCTCCTGCGTTCCCTTAATGAGCGACATTCAGCTGTGCAACAGTATTGAGAGTAGTAAACTGCGAAGTATCTTGCACTCTGTCTTTCTACATACACATGAAACTCAATGGGGTTGCTTGAGGAGAATACATCGGCATTATCTGGACTTGAAATTATCTTTTCATTTGCTTGGAACAATCTCTTTTCTCCAAACAGAGTCAACAGTAATGGCGATCTATTTCTAAGGTAGTGGTACATTCTCCTTAGAGAGGGGCTATAGTGATGTTTGCTAAATTTTGGTTTTGCTGGGGATGTTTTTTGGGAGAAATATCCCAAAACTTCATTTTAAAAATTCCAGTAGAGATTATGATTTGATTTTATCAAGAGTTGGATAGCAAAATAGGAGGTGAAGACTATTTCTATTCCAATTTAAATTCTTTTCATGCTCACCAAATACATTCTAAACAAATTAATTTGCATCTGAAATACAAATGGTTAAAAGGTTTTGTGGTATTTAATGAAAATATTCTGTTTTTAAAAGAAGCCCACGTCTCTCTCTGTGTGCTTTCTGTGTTGCACTTCATTTAGTGCTACTCTGTATGACATGTTTTAAGCATCTTCTCAAGAAAATCTTGAGTGCAGCAATTCAAGAGAGAGAACCTCTGTTGTTATGGTAACTAAAGTTGTAAAACATGTAAATACCATGTTCTATAGTTAAGAGAACACTGCTTTGTGGAACACTTATCAGAAGAGCTGGAACTGAATATCTGCGTGAGCTCTTGGCTTCCTTGCACCATCCTTTGGGGCCTTGTTGGATTAGGGTGGCCACCACTTAGGCATTGCCAAAATAGCGGAAGAGAAAAACACATCATCCAAAAGTGGACTGATGAAATCTGCATATGCTAATTTATATGTATAGTTGCCAATTTTGAAATAATGACTATCATTTTACATAGAAACACAATATGTCTCACTACAGCAGGGAAAACGGTGAACAGGTGAACTGTGTGCCTGCTCAATCTGCTGTCTAGGTGCCAACCTCTGGTGGGCAACTAGAACTGGGACTACTATTAGCAAGGGAGAAGGGAGAAGAGAAGGGAGAGCAGGGAGATAAGTTGTGTGCATGACTGAACACCCAGGGATGAGAAGAACTGTGCTGGTCCCGTGGGTTACTCAAAAGGTGAGGTCCAAGTCCGGTCCATGGTCAAAGGTTCAACATAAAGGCAGTCTGTAGTCACTGAAGCTGGGTGTAGGGCAGGGAGTCAGGCAAAGTCGGGAACAAGTAGGCAAACAGGGAACCAGGGCGGGTCAGGAGCTCAGGCAGGAAAGCAGGACATGTTTCAAGCAGGAACACCGGAAGGAAGTGTTCAGCAACTATGTTGCTCCTGCAACTTGGGCTGGGGCTGGCTGGCTTTTATCTGCCCCGAGCCAGAGGGTGGCCCCGATCCTCTGCTGACTCACCTCTTCTGGCTTGGAGGCGAGCACTCCTCCTGCGGGAACTCAGTTCCCTTCGCCTCTCTGCCCTGAGCCTCTGCAGCTCAGGAGAGGCTGGAGGGTTACCGGACCCAGAGGCAACCTCAGCTTCCCCTGACGGGGCTGGGAGTGGAGCACCTGCAGGCAATGGGTCCTCCATCCCATCAGGAGCCAGAGCAGACTCAGCAGATGCCTGCACCTGAGGATCCAGCACACTTGAGGACCCTTCAGACTCAAGCCCTAGCCCCGGCTCTGCTGGTTCTGGAGGCGGGGAATCCTGTGCAGGCTGGGATCCCTCAGGTTCAGCATCTGAGTCTGACTCCCAGGCCATCACAAGAATCCTGTTCCTCCTAAAAACGAGAGCAAGGGACTCCCCAGCCTTCCTCTGCAGTAAGAGGTCAGATTGGCACTCTTAGGGTACTGTGCCTGCCCCTTTCTAATTGGCACCAAAGAGGCAGTAGATTGTTACAAATATATATTAAAAGTGCCCTGTAAAACCCAGACACCTTGTCTCCTGGGGATTTCACTCTGACTGCAGAAGCAACAATATTTGCTACATAACCTGAAGTGATGCCCATCTAGCATATAAATGGGAAGAGCGCCAGGCCAGGAGGATACTGTCATGAAGCTGCACTTTGATGTTCAGGTGCACCTTGGGCTCACAGACAGAATCCTTCCACATTGCTATGTAGAAGCAAGTTTTCGTTTGCACAAGGCATGTCCCTGTAAGATAACACTACGGAGAGATACTTAAGATTTCTTTGTCCCAACCACCAGTCACTTCATTTTCTTTTATTTTTACTTTTCAACTAGCACTCCTGGTCATAGAGGCATTAATCACGCTCAGCATTTGATTTCTGAGTAAAAGTAGTTTACTACAAGTAGTTCTTCACTACAAGTTGAGATGAAACCATTTGTCCTTGGAACTTTGTAAAGCTGTGGTCCCTCTCTCTCTCTCTCTCTCTCTCTCTCTCTCTCTCTCTCTCTCAATCTACATGTCCGCAGATCTAATATATCCCCAAAACAGAGTTCTCTGTGTTGTTCCTTCTTGAAATAAAGCTTCACTGCCTTCAGTGCTTGCAGGATGGTTGCATATGCCATTCTTTCCTGCCAAACTGTGACAGAGGCACAGCAGGGTGGGAAAGAGTTTTAGCCTTGGAGTAATTTTCTAGTTCTGCTCTTGATGTCCTCAATTTTCATATAGCAACCGATAACCAAGATGATGCTTTTATATTTGGTCACACAGAGTGCCGGCGATTGCTGTATACAGCTAGTGAACCTTAATGGGGGCAGTGTGGGTATAAACCAATCCAGCAGAAAGCTTGTGTGGCTGAGGAAGACAGACCACAACCATCTTTGCCTTCCACTTCAGAGAGCTCATGAAAAACACGACGTATGCTTAACTTTGTGTGATGTCAGGTGCCTTCTTTGTCTGGCTAGAAGAGGAAAGACTGAAAAAAGAACCATGCTTTAATTTATCCCAATCCAGTTCTGTTTTATAGATTTTGCACCCAACAATGGAGCTTGGTATAATTCCGGGGCTATCTTCTGTTGTGCCATGATATAAGGGCTGTCGTGAAAGTCTTAGAGGACATGCCACTCAGGAATCTGCACAAGAACTTTATTATCTCTTCCAAACAAGAAAAGAACAGGAAGCTCCTAACTCCATTCGTATACAAGTTCATCTGATTCCACATGTACCACACAATAAATTTCTGTGAGGTTGGGAACAGCTGGACAGTGAGAAATCTTCATGATGGGGATAGAAAGCATAGAGAACCTTCCCATTGTGCAGTAGGATTTTGACCATTATTTCATTTTTTATAGAATTTTCTAGATGTTTTATATTAGAAGACCCAACTCCTGAGTGATGTTGAGATCATCTGTTGTTAACTATTCATCTTAGGATGAGGACAAATGTAATGTTACATCAGCAATCAGAGTGAATTATTCATGGCTTATCATATCTTGTGTGAGCTGGATTCACAGTTTATGTAACCGGTATATGAACCAGCAAACTAAACAGCATCCCTTGGTTCAACTCTAATGGGCCACAGACTAAGTTAAGCTTGTGAGTTCTCAGTTGAACAGGGCTGTATGTGATACTACCCTATTACTTACAATGCTCAGTTGGAAACCATGTGTGTTGCTATAGATTCATCAAACCCCTTTTCCATAGTTGCTCTGGAGATAAGCAGAGGAGGGAGAGTCTTGGCTGACTCCAGCCAATCAACACTGCCCACAATAGGTTTCTTCTGCCCCATTTTTCAAGCTTGATATTAAAAGAGAGAGAGGTCCTTCTTTCCAAGCAAACTTTCTTCTCTATAGTTATGCAATCTCTCCTTTTCATTAGCTACAGGAATGAAGGCTATCAATGAAGCAGGGGGAAATATGGCACTGACTACTTGGCTCCATTATCTCTGTAGAAAGGTTCTCTAAAAATTGGGCACATGGGAATTAATGTTCACAAAATGTGCACACTGTGCACAAAATCGGCCCTAGATTTTATGTCTGTCCTTCTGCCCCAGTAAGCTGGTCTGCAACTTCATTAAGGAAAGTGTGGAACATATGAATATTACAAAACAAGGTGCCACTCGGCATCTCCTGTCAGAATCTGTGTTTCTAAAATTTCTTCAACATTTCCCCCCTGTGTTTACATTAAAATTGTGCTTTCTGGAAAAGTCTTCACACACACTCACCCCTACAGACTTCTGAAAGAAGTTAGATGGTGTCTACCAGAATTAACACAGTATATATTTTAGGGTTATTTTATCTGCAAATGATAGTGGATGTCTGATCTGATTATTCCTTTAATTAGTGTGTCCAATAAGGTGTTCTTAGCAAATATGACAACACAGGTATCATTAAAATATTTTCAAACTTGACTTTTTGAAGAATAAACCATGTTGATCATCAAATAGCAGTTAACGTAAGAAATGTATGTGAGTTTTCTGCCTTCCATGATCTAAAAAAAGCATCAATGTAATTCCCAATTCCCTTTTGACTTCCATAATTTCAAAAATAACTTTAGTCAGCTGGAAAGTGTCTGTTAAAATGAAACAGTTCAGCTGAAACAAATTCTCTTGCTTTTGTCTCCAAGTGAACTGCACTGTGAAAGGACATGAAATCTGCACACATCCTGCCTGAAAGGTTTTGCAGTAGAAGATCAGGCATAAGCTGAAGGGTAACTTAAATACTTCTGTTTAGTACAGCAGATATTCACAATGAGAAAAGGCTGTTGGCTAAGAAACAACAAGTAAAACAAGCCTTTTTTAAAATGGGCTCCCGGTAGGTCTCTGAATTTTTCATGCAAGTTGTTCTGAAATGCTGTGGAAAGTGAGTTTAGTTTGATGAAGTCTGATGGATTCTTAAATGTGTGCAATGGATGTATTTGGGGAGGGTGAGGAGAGAATATCCAGTTATACCAAATAGTGCCTATTGGGAGCCATGTTTCAAAATGCTGTGGGTTTGTGTTTATGCCTATTGTCTAATGGTCCTGCTAGGTTCTGTTTGGCAATGAAGTCTGCTTTCTTGTTCAATAGAACATTCAGTCCATTGCTCAGATCTGAACCTCTACTGCATTGTTTGCCCACCACAGAGTTTATTAAACAATGTCAAAAATCATTTCACTACAGGAAAACCTTACAAATATATGCAATCACTTCTATGTGCCAATTTTGCTACATTTACACACCTGTAAATTTATAGGTGCATTTACACCTCCAATTTCCATGTTTGTTCCAATGATATAGTTGTGTTTTCAGGCTGAAAATAGCACAGTACTTGAAGCATACATCAAAGCATATATTAAGACAGCAACAACAATATGTTATTTATATTCCAATCTTCTGCAGGGACCCTCAAAGTACCATGCAACAAAATACCTGTAGACATAAGACACAAAAATAAAATGCAACCAGCACAATTGCATGAATCTTAAAATAGCAATTCAAACGCAAAATATAAATAACAGTGCAATGCTACACATGTCTACCAAGAGGTAAGTTCCACTGAGTTTAGTTGGAATCACTTCTTTCCAGGTAAGTTTGTCTAGAACTTCAGCCTAAGCTATTTCAGGGCCAAACTACGCTTTATCCTTAACACATAGTGTGAAGCTACATATCAGGGTTACGTTCACAGAGCGGTTTATTCCGTTTTCAATACTTCCCCCTAACTGCATTAATATGCAGAATATGCCAAACCATTAGATGTAGCTGCCTTAGACTGAGTATCTATCTTGCTACATATTGTCTACACCAGTGTTTCTCCAACTTGGGTCTCCAGCTGTTTTTGGACTACAACTCCCACCATCCCTAGCTAGCAGAACCAGTGGTCAGGGATGAAGGGAATTGTAGTCCGAAAACAGCTGGAAATCCAAGTTTGGGAAACACTGCTCTACAGTGACTGCCAGCGGTTCATTGCAGTTCCAAGCAGGGAATCTTTTGCCCAGCCCTGCCTGGAGACACCAGGAATTGAACCCGGGGACTTCTGCGTGATATGCAAAGCCTCTGCCACTGAGCTATAGCCGTTCCCCATGCCAAGCCATCAGATGTGTTGCACATGGCTGCTCAATCCTGCCATCTCCCACTGTACCTGGGGAAAATTACGCATCATTCTGCATCCACAGGGGGCCTGAGAAGCCATCTCGGACACTCTGCCATAGGGCACTGGGTTCACTTTTCCCAACCAATGCAGGAGGAGAGAAAGAGGAGGAAGTGCAAGACAAACATCTTGCGATACTCATCCATCAGCTCATCCAAAAAGAAGGGCTTGGACTGCAGCGAATGCCCTGCAAGCCCTCTTTATATACTATGTCTGTCTTCACCCTGTGTTTGCTGTGCAGAATGCTAACACCATACAAGTGATATTAAACAGGGCCATAATTCAACAGCCCATCCATCATCTTCCACTTAATGAATGATCTGAGAAAACCTATTAGATAGTTTATAGGAACTTTGAATAATGATTTCCCCTCCATCTGTGTTTTTCCTTTGTAGTTTGCCAGGGCACTAACATTCAAATCAGCAGAGCATACCAAAGTAACCAAAGGGTGTAGACGCATTTGTTGACTGCATTTTTTTAAAAAAGCAACAACAATTTAAAAACAGATAGCTTAAATTGGCAGAACTGTGTATTTTGGGTCTATGGGCCACAATAAAGCTGTGTGTGTGTAAATTTGCAGAAGCAGTTGTGTTTCTGAGAATGCCTGGCTCTTGGTGAATACCAGGGGGGCCAACTTGAATAAAATATGGGGGAGGGAGACAGGTAAGCTCCACCCTGCATAATCTATCATATGACATGGCACATGCATACCATTTGAATGGCAATGTCCATCAACGTCTGGGGGTGCCTGGCACACTCAAATATTGGCCCCTAGAGGTTGGCTCCTATGGTGAAGACCTGTTTATATCAGCAAACATTTAAAGTAAGTTTTCTCATTTTATTAGTAAGATTTTTTAAACCCATCCTTCACCATAAGGTCCCAGGGTGCGCTACGATAGTAGAATATATTATCATTGCTGATGAACAGGCAGGCGTCCGCCCCGGAAGATCTACAACTGATCAAATATTAATATTGAACCACCTGGCTGAAAAGTACGCAGACAAAACTCCTAAAACCCTGCATGTGGCCTTTATCAATTTCAAACAGGCCTTCGACTGGATTTCTAGGAAAAAGCTATGGATAAAACTGGCTACCACAACAATTGACGTCGTCTTCTCCTTCTGATTATTAAACTGCATTCAAACACCTTCCTGAGAGTCAGGATAGAGAATAAGGGTTTAGTGTCTAACCGTGTTACCACCTCCAGGGGAGTAAGACAGGGCTGTCTCTTGGCCCCTGCCCTGTTTAACTTTTATCTTAATTTGGTGGCCCACATGGCCAACAATGCCTACCATCCCCCTAAATTAGCTAGCCGCCTACTAGTAGAATATACAAGTATAAAAAACTAAACCATTATAACTATAAAACAAAGAAAAAGGGTTCCAAATGGAACAGAACAATTGGTGGTTAATTTTAACTGATTTTATCAATATTGTAGCTTTTGTAACATTACTGCACACTGTTTTAGAGATGTACACTGTACATCTTTATTATATCTTTTTTCAACCTTACTGTACACTTGCACTGTGTTGAGCGGTATATTGTTGAAATATACAAAATAATTGACTATCTGTAGAATTTATTTTTATTTAAAATTATTTATTTTGTATGGAGAAACATTTAGTGCTTCCTCGAACCACTTCGATCTGTGGAACTGGAACTGTTACTTGTGTGTTATTGCCTGTGTGCTACATAATACTTGATCTTCAGATATAAGAATTTGGTTGGTTTGTTTTTGCTGTGCTGGCACCTATACTTTGAAACTCCTTGCTTAGAGGTTTTATTATAATCAAGTGGTATATACATTTTGTTAAATAAATAATAAATAGGTGCAAAGAAGGGAGGGGAAAAAATAGAAGAAGTTATGTTCAAAAATGTAAATTGTGTCCTAAGTTTTGGGAAAGGATTCCAGATTTGACCCATCTCTAAATTTCTCTAAATCTGTGTTCAAGTGGGGTTATGAAATAGTGCTTTCAAGAATCATAAAAAGTTTCTGAAAGAGTAGCTTTTGTTGTTGTTTAAGGACTGCTGGATTTAGCCCAAAGTTTCCACATCAAAAAGGGAACACAATTGTGCAGAAAGGCTTTGAATAACAATGCTAGGGATAATGCTTTAAAATTTTAATAGATTGAGTTTTTCCTGTGATATGTCTATTCTTTTTGATGTTAGCTATAACCTACATTATATTGATCTGTCTCCCCAGTGACCCGCTGAAGTTTATGAGGACATGTTGCTGGCGTATGTATTAAAATGTTGCTTACAGTTCATACAACTTACTTTTGCTCTATTAATTTATCCCTGCACAAATTAGGCCTTGTTAGGAGAAGAAAAACAAGAACAACATAAGTGAGTGAGGAATATTTTCCACTCTTCTTGCCAAGCCTATTAAGAAATGTTCCAGTCATTATTCCAAAGTTAATGTTTACCTTTTCAAATACTTCTGACATTTCCTCCTTTAAAATCAATGATTTAAAAAAAAACCACAACCACTGACTTGCTTTGAATATCCTATGGATTCTGGGGGTGTTCATCACTTCCATCAAATAAAATAAAATAGCTGATGTCTGATATAATGATAAAGAAACATCATGATTGAAATAATAACAAGTGCAGAGCGAAAGGAAAAGAAAAGCAGAATTTATAGTGGTCCAAAAAAAATTTATTTTCTTCCAGAAGGGTCTGGAATATTATTAGTCTGTTGCATCAAAAGCAACAAAGCATCTTGGGGCACTTTAAAGACTAGTAAATTTATTATAGCGTAAACTTTCATGGACTAGATTCCCACTTGCAGTTTGGGGTGGGATCCATGAATATTTCATAATATATTTCAGAAAGGAGGAAGAAGAAAAACATGTCCAAGATACGGAAATGGTCTGTGTCAATAGAGAAGGCAGTGATTGGGGAATTAGAAGAGGCACAATGAACAACCCTTTCCTAGGCTAACTTCCATCTTCAGGTGCTCCTTTAATACCTCAACCAGAACTTACCTGGACATAGCAGATTTCTCCAGAGTTGTAGGCACTCCTTACAGGAGAAGAACCTGGGGGTGATAAGTTTAGTTCACATTTTAATGCATATATATATATATATATATATATATATATATATATATATTCCTTTCTCCCAGTGTAGGCTCCAAGGTGTCTCAAAGCATAAATCAAAACAGATACAACTAAAAACACACAATGGATACACATTTTAATTGGCAGTTCCCGAACCAGTAGGCAAACCAAAATCCTTCAAATTTTTCAGTTGTAATGTTCTCCAACCAAAAATGGTGTAGAAAACTGTGCTTCTAAGGGGAAACGATGCACAAAGATGAGTATGCTTCTGAAAACAACTTAGAAAAATGCCTTATATTAGGGGAAATTGTGATGCTACAAAGAAATGGCAAAATTGTGTACAAAATTGCATATATTTGGAAAATGAGCACAAAAATGTATATAAAGCTTCACATGAACTAAAAAAAAAGTAAAAAATCACAGGAATGGGTGAAGTGCCCTTAATACTGGAATGAAGAGAAACAGAGAGAAACTCAAACTGACAGATTCACCCATACCTACATGGGAGCGATGATGTGGGCCTTCAGTGATGGGCCACTTCCTATAATTCCTGGATGATGAAGACACATAGCAGGAGGACTTGGTGGCAGTGACTTGCAGATGGATGTGGTTGGAGGAAGAAGAAGTGAAGAGTAGAGTGTGCAGACTGAAAACTATTTTTGGACAGGGTGAAGAGGTGTCAAACCAAGACAAAAAAGAAGTGTCATGCCTGAGCATAGACAGGCATGCACCCGTGGCACAGGTTGATCATACTGGGAAATGTTAGCCTGCCGGCCCTACTATTAGGTGATTGAAGCATCTGATTCAGGCAGCACATGTTAGAGGGTAGGGAGTGACAGTGAAATGTTAGATGACAGAGCTATGTGTGCCACATGGCCTGCCATGAATCCTCTAAGCTAGCCTCTAGTCCTTGTGCAACAAAAGAAGCAGGGGCAGGCGGGTGGGTGCCATCTTGTCCTTCACCTAAGGCAGCAAAACTATTTTTGGCTAACCCTTCCCAGGTATTGTGAAGACAATATGATTTCCTTGAATGGGTGACAGAATGTTCAGGGCACCTTCTTTATAGGACTGAAGAAACCAGGCCCTTCAGAGGTACAGGTAGCAGGCGAAAAAACAGTCACTAAGAATAGTTCTTAATAAACAGAATTTTATTTAGCAGCTATTGGCACCTCTTTCTTTGAGTGACTATTAGTCATTTCACAGTGAGCATATAAATAAATAAAGGGAGGGAGGGAGGAACATTGGATAGGAAGCTGAGGAGATGGAGTTTTTCAAGGCCTCAGGCAACACAACTGGGTAGCAACACAACAAAATCTTGGGACAGTTTTTAAACAGGCAAGCCACAGGAATAGATAAAAGAAGACTCTCAAAAGGTGGCTATTTTAAAACAAAACAGATGTATCTGTTAGTGAAGATGCAGCTGCTAGCAGTTTTTGAAATTGTGGTTACCCTCCCCTGCCACAAACATGAGAACAGCTGTAGTTGCATCCTGGAGCACTTCAGATTCATGCTTCCTCATAGGATCACATTTGCAAGCATATGCCAATATTTAATAGAGATTGTAGAAGATTGCCCTAAATCCAGAAGGCTACATGATAAGCGTACTGCATGTGCTAGGGTTTGGAGTCCTGTTTTTGTAAGCATCATTCCATATCATATCCAT
Organism: Darevskia mixta; assembly: GCA_034641385.1. Taxonomy (NCBI): domain Eukaryota; kingdom Metazoa; phylum Chordata; class Lepidosauria; order Squamata; family Lacertidae; genus Darevskia; species Darevskia mixta. The sequence goes on from JAWWNH010000105.1 coordinate 9,890,673, forward strand.
TGCAGACTGTGCCCCAGTGCAAGTAGCTTCCGTGTGTGACATTGCCCTCTCAAGCCTTTGCTGCATGTACAGAAAGAGTTGTCTGGATTCTGACCAACATCTGTGACCTTTTTTTTTTATAAAACCAATCTGTCTACAACCCAAGACACCGGCAGTATTTCTATATCGGGCAAGGTGACACAAAAGTCAGCTTAAGGCTTTCTGCTAGACCTAGCAGAAGAAAACATATCAATTTAACAAGGAAGTAAACACGGACACTTTAAAACACTGAATTCAACCAGGGATTCTAAATCTTGTTTTAAGTTTTTAAGGTTATTTCTTATTCTGTACAGCAGTACTCTGTTGACTTTACAATGCAAGCCTTCCATAATTCATTCTGCTTGATTAGTGTCTTTGATGACTTGGAGTGTCAGCTTGTGGAAGATTTGCAGCACAGGAAAAGGATACTGAGAGCTTTCTGTGTACTCTGTAGTGCTGATGAGTTGTAGAACTGTAGAGGTGAACTGGCCTCACCCATCCTGTGATGGAGAGCGGCATCTTTTCTCTTTTGCTTCCCAAGATCTGCTGCTTGGTGCTCTTCTTAACATGCACTCTTCCCATTGTGTGTGTGTGTGTGTGTGTGTGTGTGTGTGTGTGTGTGTGTGTGTGGCTGGCTGTTCACATCCTATTTCTAAAATATAACACACTGGTTTCATGCCTCATCATAAAAAGCTTGGCAGGCAAAGCCAGGAAACTTCTCCAGTCACTTTTGTTGTTTTCACCCAGTTTCAAATTTCTTGTGCTACTCTCAAACCCCTGAGCTGCGACTCCTGAGTCTTGTGTCTGCTGCTGCTGTTTACTTGAATAAAGATCTCTTTCTTACCTACAACAACAACAAGAAAAACAGAGAGGGGCAGGTTCGTTTCCTGCAATTGAACTGGGAGGCAGGATTTTTAAAAAGCCAAAGATTCCAGCTAGAAGATAGGGCCGGTCCTCAGTGCTGATTACCAAATAGTCAGAGTAGGCACTGGCCTATGGGCCTTTAGGGAGCCCCATGACAACGGATCAAAATAATATTGATTTGATCTTGAAATAAAATTACAATCAAGCTTTCTTAGTTCAATGTTATCCGACTAGATCAGGCTTCCTCAAACTCGGCCATCTAGATGTTTTGAGACTACAATTCCCATCATCCCTGACCACTGGTCCTGCTAGCAAGGGATCATGGGAGTTGTAGGCCAAAAAACATCTGTAGGTCCGAGTTTGAGGAAGCCTGGACTAGATCATGCACACAAAGGGGGCTGAGATTTCGACTGCCTAAGGGCCTCCACAGACTTTAATCTGGCAATGCTGTTTCCTAGAAAGCTAAGTTAATCTATACAAATCAAAACCTGCTGTACCAAAGCTATCTACCCTTTGGAATTCCGTCCCAATACACACCAGACAGGTACCATCTCTATTGTCTTTTCTTAGTGCCTTTTTCAAGAAGGCTTTTAAGTTGGGATGCTTTACCCTGTCTGTATCTATATTGGCCTTGACATTGTTTTTATTGTTGATGTTTCTATTATGTTTTTATGTGAAATGTGCTAAATAAATGCAAGTTCCCTAGTTTAATAGTTACTACCTATTGGTTAGGTAAAGGTAAGGTAAAGGTAAAGGACCCCTGGATGGTTAAGTCTAGTCAAAGGTGAATATGGGGTTGCAGCGCTCATCTCGCCTTCAGGCCAAGGGAGATGGCGTTTGTCCACAGACAGCTTTCTGGGTCATGTGGTCAGCATGACGAAACCGCTTCTGGTGCAGCAGAACACTGTGATGGAAGCCAGAGCTCACAGAAACGCTGTTTACCTTCCCGCCACACTGGTACCTATTTATCTACTTGCACTGGCATGCTTTCGAAGTGCTAGGTTGACAGGAGCTGGGACAGAGCAATGGGAGCTCACTCTGTCGTGGGGATTTGAACCGGCAACTTTCTGATCCGCAACCCCAAGATGTTTAGACCACAGTGCCACCCACATTGGTTAACACTCTGATCTCTAGCTATAAACTGGAGCCGGCTTAAATTTCAGCAGCCCACATCGTGATGGACTTCGCTGACTGAAGCTGGAGACTCACGACCTCCATACGTACTGCCCAGGCTTGCACCCTGCAAGGTCATTTTGGTGCTGCTAATGCATCAGTTTGACTTTACCCCTGGAGGCGCACTCCCTTGTCTTTCGAGACAGACAGATGCCAACAACAACCCATTCAGTTCAAATGAGGAAACTGATTTGAAAATGTGCATTTCAGCGAGCATGTGGGATTACCCCCACTCCGTTGGAATGAAAATGTGATAATTGTGTACATGAATCTCTAGTTTTAATAACTTAACTCCAGTCCCATCTGAGAAGCAAGCATTTGTTTAGGTTCCACTGATCTTTTTTTTTTGTTAAACTAGGAGTTATACATAGTTGTAAGTGCTTTACTGAACAGCTCCCCCCACCCTTTTGAATCATTGACATAATAAGAGGCAATGGAAGAAAAATCACTTAAATAAAAGTCAAATATTTGCCAAAAGGGAGAGAAATCTTTCCAAGCTTTAGGAACATTTCATGAAATGGAAAGTCTTTTTTTTTAAGCACCCAAAACTATGAAGTATTTGACAGTTTCTTTTTAAATGAGACTATGCTAGCTATCGTAAATATAAAGTGCTATATTGCTCACAGACATTTGCTGAACTTTCAAGTATTCATTTGGCTCAAGGCAAACACAGATCACTGCCAAACGAATGAAAAAAATGGTGTGTGTGAATATGTGTGTGTATGTGTGTGAATATATATATATATATATTCAGGAAGCCTATTCCATATTGTTAAATCAGTTTCTTTATATTTGTGACACTGTTGATCACCTGAATCATATTATGTCAAGTTGCATCACACAATTTGTTTACCCTTCTGGTGCCGTCACTTTGCATTGTGAATTTAAAAGAACACTGCACTTCTTTTCAAGTATGAGTTGACTGTGCTTATCACCTGAGAAGGATCTTGCTATCTAGGTGGGGTAGAGAGCATCATCTTCTCATTGAGCAGTTTTCTTCCTCCAGCCAATAACTTTCTGTAAACGCTTGTGCAGCACGGACTTTGAACAAATAGTGAGGTACTTCGCAGCCGGCAAATCTCTTATTGCTTCAGCTCCGATGTCTGCATGTTATCACTCGGTGCAAATTATTTAGCAGCTGCCATCTTATTTATAGGTATGAATTGCACAAATTAATCTCATAAATAATTCATCCTTTGCTTTGAATTAAAATGCTGCCACAGTTAAGAATCTCCTTTCGTCAAGCCAATATCAATTGTTTGTGGTGCGTTGCTTTTAATTTCCTCAAGCTAATAAAATGTGAAAACCTGTATGTGATGAAAAGAAAGTGGATTAAAACGAAAAGAGGGGGAATCTTTCATAGTACACAGTAAACACACTCTTATACAGGAGCCTATCACATCACCCATGACCTGAGTTCCTTTCTTGAACTAGGGATACAAAGGATTGAACCTTGAACTTTGAACCTTCTGTATACCAAGAATAAGCTGTACAGCTGAGCCATGTTTATTTCCCTTACACAAACACACACACCCTTAATTGTGTAAGTCAGGTCTAAGTTTCAGTCTGGCGTCTCCTGCACTGTGATCTCTGATCATCTGTAGGCAACTCCAAGGAAGTCATTAGATGGGGCAGAAAAACCCTGGCATATCAAATGCTTTGAAAACATCCAAATAGACGAGATCTGTTGTCTCTTCTCAGAAAACAATAACATAATAATAACGCTCAGCCTTTTAAATATTCCATTTGCTTTTTTTCTTTCACATTTTTAAATCAATCCTTTTTGCATCTTTACCAGCTATTAAAGCTATCCAGTTTGTTTTCCCACCTCATTCTTGAAGAAATTACTTATTCTTCCGATATAACCACTTCCTAGTTAATTGATGTACTGAAGACTATTTGTAAATAGTAAGTAAGTAGTAAGTAGTACTAACCTGCAGTAAGTAACCTGATTTTTTTATGAATTATTTCATGAATTATTTCCTATAATATTTACAGGTACACATCATCCCCTTCGCCAAACTCTCTGCCCCTTTAAATCTGAAACTCAAAATGCATTTATGGCTATGTCTTTACATTAGTCCAGTTCGCAATCACGCTCTTTTACAACACAGATCACAATTTGGGCCATGCCCAAGCGCCATCCTAAACCTAACAGAACAGTGGGGCTGTAAATAGATTTTAGGTTTGGTGAAAAACAGCTGACTTTTAGGACACAAACCACAAAATGAATCCTCCTTCACCCACCCATAATAAGACATAAGAACGTCACTGTGGACCAAACGGAAAGACACTCGTAAGTTTGTTTGCTAGTAGACTCCTAGAGAGCCGAACACAAAAATCCAACAAATAATTAGCTCTCCTGTGACAGGCTTCTGAATTACTGTGATACATTAATTGGACAAAATTAGCATGAATTAAGGCAAATAAGTATAACATGTAATTTATTACTTACTAAGCATGGTGCTGCAGTGGAAGCCTCAGATTTCCCTTAAGATTGCTTTAACAGCTATAATGCATTCCTTAATTTACTCTGTGGAAAATCAATTTTTTCAGAGTTCATTAAGCACCAATATGTTACATTGCAAATCCCTAGAGCACAGAGCCACAATACATTATGCAAATTTGTGCCAGCACGGAACCAATATGTAAATAGCAATAATGCTATTGTCAGCTTCCTATTGATAACTATACCAGGAAGCATCATCCTAGGAGTGTCTTTAAATCTGTTGAAGTCCTTCTCGCAGGCTTTTATCAAATGGCATTCTTTGAGAAGGAGTTGTACAGTCTGAAAGTCCTCGTTGGCAAGGAAGTGGCATTTAATAAGTTGTGACACTTTCATGATCATCCGTCTTCTCTCAGTGGAAACCTCAATATTTCATGTTCAACAGAAGTCAGTGGCTATTAACGTAAGCTGTGTTCTCGTACATAGTGTTTGAATATGAATGCACCCATTGTATGCCTTGCCATTGGGCTGCCATACACACCCATTGTTCTTTGTTTATATTGTCATGCTATAAATGCGGTGCAATTTTTATATGTTTGCATAATGTGACTGAGTCTTCAAGGTGTTAAACCAACTTGAAAGGTGAAAAGCATTGGTAGAATGGTTCAAAGGTGTCACTATGTTATAGGGGTTAGAGATCTGGGAGATGAGGGCTCAAATCTCCTCTCAGTCATGAAGCTCAACAGTTATCTTTGGGCCAGTCGCCATCTCTCAGCTTAACCTATATGGTTGCTTTGATAATAAAATAGAGAGGGGAGAACCATTTGCACCACCTTGAGATCCTTGGAGGAAAGGTGGGTTAAGAAGAAGAAGAAGAAGAAGAAGAAGAAGAAGAAGAAGAAGAAGAAGAAGAAGTGGTGTTCAGCTTTTGGTCACTTTTTGACCAAATCATAGGATCCTAACAGAGGTGAGTCACATACTTCACCTGTTGCTGAAAAGAGTGGTGCTTTCATCATTGCTAATCCATTGAAATGAATGGATCTTTCATTCGCATGAATTAACAGCCCATAGGGGTATGCTGATAATTAATTATCTGGTTTTCCGTAGTTGGAAATTAGGTTAGTTTTATTTACTCTTCTAAAGGGAAATGAAAACCACAAGTTTATAAAAGACACCAAGTAATTAAAGCTACCCTGACTTTAAAGCCCACTGTTGCTTTTTGTTTCCCTGAATCTGTTGTATTGTATTGGGTTCTGTATAAGAAAAAAGGGGCTTCACATTTTTCCTCATTTGTGTGGAAGGATATGGTCAATCACCTTTTCACATGACTCACAAGCACGCCTTAATATCTGTGTCTTTCATCTAGTTAGAGAGATGATACCAAAAGGAGGGACTCTGTTCCACTTGTATAGGCTACCTGCGTGATTTAGAAACCTCCAGAAATGAATGCCACCACCTGCACTTTTACTCCCCCCCCTCCATACTAGCTCCTTTCAGATGTTTGGCTTGGGTTGCAATGCACAGAATCAACATGTATAGTGCAACAAGCAGCATTGTGATGACAGGCACCATCCATTGTTATATTATTATTATTAATTATTATACTTAATTCTAAGCACTTTACTGGTATAAAACCAATTACAAAAAAAAGGAACACCCAGAACACACCACCCAATCTATTGTCTACACCAGTGATGGCTAACCTTGACACTCCAGATGTTTTGGAACTACAACTCCCATCATCCCTAGCTAACAGGACCAGTGGTCAGGGATGATGGGAGTTGTAGTCTCAAAACATCTGGAGTGTCAAGGTTAGCCATCACTGGTCTACACCAATGCCTTATGATGCAACCACATCCATTCTGAGCTGTCAGAGAGAGACTCACAATTTGAGATTTTACACCAGCCATCTCTCAGACTGCAATACTTACAGGGCCAGATTAAACCCTGTGGAGGCCCCTAAGCAGTTGAAATCTCGATGGTCCCCTCACAAATTATCTCCTAATATAGTTTTGTAATTTCCCCCCAAGATCAAATCAATACTATTTTGATCCATTGTCACAGGGCCCCTAAAAGGCATGGGGCCCATAGGTCGGTGCTTACTCTGCCTATTTGGTAACCTGGCACTGAAAACCTCAGGAAGTGAAAGAAAACAGATTAATAAAGCCAGGCTGATGCCCAGGAATAGCCTACTGTGGAAGAGAACCCAAAGTGAAAGTGACAGAATACTGATTTACTATCTGCAGCTCTCAGCTAAAAGCTCTTCATCGTATCATCAAGGAACTGCTATTCATCCTGGACAATGATCCTTCCCTCACACAGGTCTTGGCTGGTAGATCTGTTCCTGCTTACAGACAGCACCCAAACCTAAAACAACTGCTCACCAGCAACAACCGGCCACATACATAATACAGCCACAGGAACCGGGCCCTACAACAAGCTCAGATGTCAACTGTCCCTACATGTTTTCTGGTAACACTATTTCAGAACACAATGGTGATAACCACAGCTTCAGTGGTTCATTCACTTGCCTGTCTTCCAATGTAACAGATGCCATCATCAATAAGCTAATGAATCTAATAAATATAAATCTATCTATCTATCAATAAGCAATGGCCTTCTTTAATCTACATGGGACAAACAGGGCAGTCCCTAAGCAAAATAATCCATAAATGTACATGGACATACATGGACATAAATCTGACATGAGAAATGGCAATACAGTGGTACCTCGGGTTACAGACGCTTCAGGTTACAGACGCTTCAGGTTACAGACTCTGCTAACCCTGAAATAGTGCCTCAGGTTAAGAACTTTGCTTCAGGATGAGAACAGAAACCGCACGGCAGTGGCGCGGTGGCAGCAGGAGGCCCCATTAGTTAAAGTGGTACCTTAGGTTAAGAACAGTTTCAGGTTAAGAATGGACATCCAGAACGAATTAAGTTCTTAACCCGAGGTACCACTCTATCTGTAAGCCATATGGCGAACAATTCAATATACCATGGCACTCTGCCACTGATCTTATGGTGGCCATACGCCAACAAAGGAGTAACTCAGCTCAAAATTCAGCTGAATTACAGTTCATCAAGAAGTTCATTTCTATTCATTTGGGTCTGATAGAGACAATGGTTTCCTTTCCTACTCTAGATGTTAATTAATTCAGCATTGCCAAGTTGAATGATTTATCACCTATTACTACAGTTGAAATGGGTCACTTACTTATTTTGCATGCATTCTAGCCCTAATTGAATTGTCGCTATCTGGACTTTTTGCATTTCATTTCCCTCTGACCTCACTGCTTTCAGCTTGCATATCTATATCTGCAATTGAGAATTACACTGCATGCATGCACAAAAGCTTCTGCCATAATAAAAGTTGTGGGTCTTAAGGTGCCACAATACTTTGTTGATGAAAATGAGATTTATTCTGTAATAAGAAATTCCCCCTTTGGGGGATAGGAGTGATAGGTACATAGACATCATTTTACAGCCTATCTGCAAACCTAGGCATTATAAATGTCCCATCAGCAGAGAACTTCACTCAGTAGTTCACTCAAATTTTTGTGGAGGGGGAAACCAAACAGAATACACACAAATTCCTACCAAGGAGTTGGTTACTATAAGTCCATGGCTAGCTCAGTTACAGCACGGGTTGAGCCATCTATGAGGCACTGGTGTATGAAAGTGATGCTTGACCTTGAGATCAGAGTTCACAGGCTCATCAGAGAGCAGTCATGAAGGCAGCGACTTTTACACAACACTGTGGTCAGAGGATGTCCTTGGGAAATCATTCCTTGTTTGCTGAGGCTATAGGTTACTGTCAGATGAAAGCCCCCTTAATGTGTTGTAGCAAACACGACCATGATTCCAAACATAATTACTGCGGTGGATATGAGATTGTTAAGGACCTATGATGCCCTGTGTGATCCAACGTATAAAATGAATGTACAAAAGTGCAGAATGAGATCCCTGAAACAGACGCTCTCATGGTGACATGATGCACCTCATCAGATTCAGGGCAGACGTTAGTGAACATTAAAATCATTGGAAACTGAGATTATTTATTAATACCTAATAGATCAGTGGTGGGTTCTTAAGTCAGTTACTGTAGTTATATCGTGACTGTGTACACAAACAAGATTGTGTGTGATGTTTCAAGGAGTTAAGGCCTGCTTCAGACAAAGAGTGGCTTGTGCTCCCAAACTTCTGTTTCCAAAAAACCATTCTGCATTCATTAATGAGAAAAGAAAAAGGAAATTCCCAAAAGGGAGAGAAAGTGTCAGTGAAATTTTCATGGGTGATGTGCTGGGATTTACCTTACTTGGAGGTGGCCAAGAATTTTTGAGAGTACCATTTTATTTGATACACCACCTCTCTGGTGGTCTGCATACTGCAGCCTTCCCAGGTGCATGGACTTCCTGGAAATCCATGTCAAGTCCTTGTCTGGGCTTTCCTGAAAGTGTTGGAAGGCAGGGAGGCTGTCTAACACACTCCCTACAGCTGTTTGTTGTTACATTTTTAAAGAGTGAAGTCTTTTTGCTTATTTCTTTATAAGTGTAGTTTGAAAAAGGGGGAGGGGTAAAAGGAAATATTTCTCTTACGAACAAAATCAGCGAGTTACTGGTATCAGGTGCTTGGTAGCCCCCGCTTCCTATGCTTCAGTGCTCGAGAGAGAGAACATCATAAAGTTACTCCTCTCATGGGATGTCTTCAGATCATGAAGTGCGGGCATTTGGGTAGAAGGTAGAAAGAAAAACACATGCACCATCCTTAGCCACCTTGCAACAATAAGAGAAGTGCAGGCCCATATCCACTGAAATTAGATATATATATATATATAGATCTAAAGAAATTCTAAAGCACCCAGCAAATGAGGCAGAAAAGCCAGAAGCTTTTTTTTTCACAGGGGAAAAAACTTGGAAGAAGTTGGAGGGCAGGTATCAACACCGCACTAGACAGAACCCTTACAAAAGGATGTCACAATGCTAGGAAAGTTGGTTCAAACAACTCTATTTTCCCATTGTGTGGTGACTTTGGAAGTTACCACATGATAGTACCTCTGTACAGTATGTTTGTCTGGCAGGCAAACACGCTGTGGATTTTTTACACTATATTTTTGGACAAGAAATGTTTTCAAAGCTCGCCCCAATCACAGTGGCCCCAGAGTCCATTCCGTATATATATCTACAGTATTAATTATAAAAGGCACCAAACTTTCATAGCAAGTATGGCTAGATTCCTGAGGGAGGATTATTTTCTCTGGTTCTGTGTCCACCTCCCCACCATTTCTTTTATCTGGATTTCTCATAGTTCTGTGTCTCATATCAAACAAATAACATAACAAATGACTTCTTCTGGCCTCACACAGTTCTCAGAGGGGGCAAACACTGAAAGGTGCACTGTTAACTTTTCAGATCAAGCTACTAGTCAGAAGTGGGGAACACTTAGCACTTAGGTGCTAGTTACCTTTTTAAGATGGCAATTTGTTTCTGCTTCTGAAACCCTGAGGTAGAGACTCTGACATTGTACCTGTGTAAAGAAAAGGGTCATGGCTTTTTTCATCCATTCCTTTCTTTTCCTTTTAATTCCATATTACCTGTAATCCAGCAATGTATTATGTAGCACAGACCAGGAAGGTGGTCTGTAGTAAATGCTGCTTTATGGAGCAAGCAGTAGGAAGTTCTATACTCTTTCCCCCAGAGGCTGAAAGCTTTTACATCAATCAGCATGCTGACAATGACAGCCTTGAATTTCCTTCTGAACTTAATCTGTACCGTTAGCTGCATGGCAAATCATTATATGGTGTTCATTTTTTAAATAGAGAAATACACATAATCTGAACACTGAGGGCCCCATACGGCCATTTTGCCTGTCTCTCATTCTGAGTGCATTTTGACAAATACGCCGCTTTCTATGGACCTAAGGAGAAATCGGGATGTGTCCAAAGCTTTTTCTAAAGTGAAGTTCCCGAACAATGAGTCTTTCTACAAAAACAGAATGCAGTTATCTTCTGCGGCGGATATGAGAATCTTGGATGTAAATCTATCTTGTATGTGTGTGTGTGTGTGTGTGTGTGTGTGTGTGTGTGTGTGTGTACCTCACTGTTTGACGCCAATGGGTTCCCACCCAGAACAGCTAACAATTAAACATAGTAAACTGAAATTTCCAGTCATTAACATTAAAGAAGCAGAACATTAACAGCAGCTAAGGATGGGGGGAGAAATTGGAGTCAGAGTGCAAGTAGATAAATAGGTACCGCTCCGGCGGGAAACGGCATTTCTGTGCGCTGCTCTGGTTTGCCAGAAGTGGCTTAGTCATGCTGGCCACATGACCTGGAAAAACTGTCTGAGGACAAACGCCGGCTCCCTCGGCCTATAGAGCGAGATGAGGGCTGCAACCCCAGAGTCGTCTGCGACTGGACCTAACGGTCAGGGGTACCTTTACCTTTGCCTTTATATACTTTCCCCTAATATATAAATTTAGGTACACATTGGTTGAAGAACTCGTTGCAAAATTCAAAGAAGTGTGCATTTTGAAGAAGATCTGTATTTTGGTCTGCCTACTGGTTCGAGAAGTGTAAATTACGCAGCATCTCATTAAAAGGGAAACAAAATCAATTATGCCTCCTCCATCCTTGGTTGGGTTAACTGGTTTATTTGCTCCCCCCCCCCACCTCATGGTATAGGCTCTAGCCCATACTGTAACAACCTGTTAAACTTCTGCTCCAGTGGGTTGATAGGCTTGCCATTCTTCAGGGTTCAGCTCCTTCTCCAGAGAATTTAGAAATTACATTTCACAATAGAGAGTGACCACATCAAGATATGCAGTTAAATATCCTGCCAATTCACACACTGCATCTCCTAAGGAGTTTGATAGCCTGTTTCTTTTTTTAATGTAGAAATGTATATTTTCTAGTATTTGCACCTCCTAACTTCTAAGGGCCAAACCAGACATGGTATTTGTTATGTGGTTTACCCTTGCATAGTGGGTTTAAAAAAAAAAATAAAAAAATTAAATGGCTGGCATAGGGACTGCTGAGCTGGATTGGATCCATGACATGGAACAAAGGAGGTTTTAACCATTTGCCCCTAACAGAGTCCCAGTTGAAATGCCTCTCCTTCAGGCCTTCTTTTTGCAATGTTGTTTATTTATTTAACAAAACTGATATTCCGCTTACTCAATAGAAAAGCTCTAAGGGGAAGAGAGCTTACATTCCCTTCCATTATGAAAAACAGGCAAGTGGTGTGTGTGTGAATTCAGTTGTCAATTGAGACAGAGGCACTTCCACTGTATAATGTGGTCCTGAAATTGGCTGCCTCTTCTAATATCAACTAATTAAAATATAGTTGCTTAAGAAAGAAAGAAAGAAAGAAAGAAAGAAAGGTCACAAGTGCAAACTTTGTTGTTGTTGTTGTTGTTGTTGTTGTTGTTGTTGTTGTTGTTGTTGTTGTTTTACTTATGACCCCCCCCAATCTGGCCAGGCCTCCCTAGCCACTCTGGGCAGCTTCCAACAGGATATTAAAGACACAATAAAAGATCAAACATTAAAAACTTCCCTAAACAGGGCTGCCTTCAGATGTCTTCTAAAAGTCAGCTAGCTGCTTATTTCCTTGACATCTGAAGAAAGGGCGTTCCACAGGGCGGGTGCCACTACCGAAAAGGCCCTCTGCCTGGTTCCCTGTAACCTCACTTCTCGCAGTGAGGGAACCGCCAGAAGGCCTTCGGCGCTGGGCCTCAATCATCACATCTAGTGTGATCCTAAATTGATGGAAGGGAGGGGAGTCTAGAGTACACAATGGGCAATGCAAGAACTGCCATTGACCCCCGGATCATCTGATAACACAAATTGCTGTTTGCCGGACCCTAGGACTGGACCTGACTTTGGGTACTGACAAGTACACTTCAGAGACTCTTCTGTTTGGTTGGCCTCTGGCCTCCCACTCCATGCGTGTTGCTATTTTCCTTGGCAATGCTTGGCTTATGTCCAAGCCCTCTCCTGCCGATGCATGAGGTGGACAGCTTTCCTTCTGAGTGTGAAGCTTCTCCCTGCCTGGATCAAAATAGGTCCTCGGACTTGAGTAGGAACAACTGGGGTTCTTTAAATAGAAGAGAGAAAGGAGGCTCAACAAAACTCTCATGCACTATTCAAAATGAGCATTCATGCTTTTCATTCTTTGTTCTTTTGTTTTTGGGGAATGTTGTTCTGCTACAGACAGACCTACCACCCCTCTCAGTGGTGTTGCTCCACCCACTCTTGGTGGGTGCTTTGGCCTGGCTGGAATGTGTCCTTGAGCTTTGATAATGCCTCTTATTTACCTGGATGGTATCATGGGCCAGGAGTCAGCTTTGCCTGCTGAGCAGCAGCCTGAAGGGGAGAGGAGGCAGAGTCACTCCACCTGCAGCTGATCAGCTTTCAAGGACACAGAGGAGAAGGTGCTGATGAGAACCAGCTGGCTTCAGTTTCTTAAGCAGAGCTTCCGGCAGCAGCCAAATGCTTTGTAACAACACTAGAAGTTCCTGGCCTGACCTTGCTGCATCCTGCTTGTCTTGACCCTTGACTCCAAGATCATTGGATTCAGTGATCCCTGGACCATCTGATCATGCAGATTGCTGTTCGCCGGACCCTAGGACTGGACCTGACTTTGTGTGCTGACTCTGCCTCCAAACAAGTACACCTCAGACTCTTTTGGTTGGCTGCCTCAGGCCTTCCACTCCAGGGAGCTCTGTTTATGGTTGCTCAGCAATGAGACTACAGGTATGACAGATGGAGGGTGTATGTGTCTATAGAAATCTCTGAAGTTTGCATGGTGTGATTGTAGCCTTCTGTACAAAGTTAAGAATCACATCTGTTGCTCCACATACATTTGCATTTTGCCACCCCCCTCAAGTGTTTGCCCCCCAGAAGATTACTGGTGAGGGAACGTGGCCCTCAGCCCGAAAAGGCTCCAGAATCCTTCTTAGTCACATACTTAATTTTATACAGATATGCCATACTTAATTTTATACAGATTTCATTTTCATTTTCTAAATTTATAGTCTGCCATTCAATGTAAAACATTTTCAGGGCAGCTTACCATATGATTAAACAAAAGTGTAGTGGTTTTTTTTTTTTTTTTAAGATCATTGTTTCTTTAATTAGAGAAACTTCTATACAACCCTGCAACATAAATTCCAGGAGTGCTTTACATGAAATACAAATACAAAGAGCAATTGAAAATACAGGTTAAAAACAAATTGCAACAGCCATAAAACAAGATTTTAAGAGCCAGATGCTAACTATTAGCAGAACTGCAATCAAGTCAAAAAGGTTTAGTGGTAGTGGAGCTAGATATCTTTCTCTGGAGTCAAAAGGACAACAAAGTAGGCAGCTAGTGGACCACTCCGCGGAGAACATTTCATAATTGGGTGCCATCACTGAGAAGACTCTCCCTGGGAGACACCAGACAGCAGGGCACCCAGAGAATAGAAGATTTTGATGTGTTGGTAGGCACATACAGAGACATCAGCAACCATTTTGTCCTATTGAACTCAACAGCAAGGTAGCATTCCTTTGACTTGGTTTTCTTTTATTGCTAAGCCCTGAGAGTCTTGGTTTTGCCTTCCTCACAATCCCTCTATCCAATTGGCAAGCAAGCCTTCTGGCAGAAGATTGCCAGTGGTAGGGCAGAATGATGGGCTACTGAATCATTCGTCTTTGTTGAAAACGCAGCATTTGTGGCCCAACAAAAGGTTAATAATTGCCGAGAATAGGCTTTCCATCATCCAAACCTGCCTTACCCAAAACGGCATGCTCCCCTCTCCATGGAGTCCTAGATCATTATAGCCTTATGTAAAAAGCTGAATTCACATCTGATTATCTGGATATTTTTGATGTTTGTAGGTCATTCAGTGGAGAAATAAGGCCCCATTGTACTAAATTGTTGTGGGTTTTTGTGGCCTCCAACAGGTCAATGCACTGCTTATTAGGACGGTTTATAACACGTTAAAGGCCTTTATAAACTCTCAATAAATTGGAACGTGCGCCCAGATTGCCTCACTGTCTGTTATCCCCCTGGATGCTGCCGCTGAGCACGAAAATGGAGGGAAAAGAAATATTAAAATAATAGGGGCCTATAGCAGGGTGTTGTTGGTGGCAGGACTTCAGCTGTAGAACTGTTGAGATCAAGCAGAAAGTCTGACCCTTTTTCTTTCTTCTGAAGCCTTACCTTATTAAAGGCTTATTTCTCTGGCCTAAATAATGAAAAGGAGCTTTGGGGAAAAAATTGGAGGAGAAGAAAAAACAGTGACACTCTGAGAAGTGGAAAGTTTTGACCCCTTTGTACATTAGTACTACCTTTATATTTTTGTTCTGTACTTAAAAACCATGGTGACAAATGACACAGAAATAAGAAAATAGACATCCCCCCTTCGCTCTTAGGCTGTGTACACATTACTGTCTCAAACGGCAGCTAGGTCATTCTTTTTCTCAATTTGTATTGAAGTTGGTTGGGAGAAAAATGCATCAAAGCGCCGCATTTAACAAGAAATGACAGGGCAGATGAGAACTGGGGCTAACATTTTGGTGTTTACACCAATTCTCAAACTGGCAGTGGCAGTTGCACCGGATGTGGAGTAAATTGAAGTGTGTGTAGACAACTTAAGCTCCCAGTTTAGAGAAGATACCTCTAGGCATGAACCCCGTGTGTACCTGAGGTGACTACAGGCGTCTGAGCCTTATTTTTCTCTCTCTCTCGTGGCAAGCAGCAGGCTGTGACCAGCCTGAATAGGCCAACCAAGCACAAAATGCCCTGCAAGACGGGAAGAGGGGGAAGAGTGCATAACATTTATCTGATGAAAATAGGAACGTCCTATTCCAATAATAATAATAATAATAATAATAATAATAATAATAATAATAATAATTTTATACCCTTCCCATCTGACTGGGTTACCCTAGCCACTCAGGGTAGCTTCCAATATATATATATAAACATAAAGGTAAAGGTACCCCTGACCGTAAGGTCCAGTCGCGGACGACTCTGGGGTTGCGCGCTCATCTCGCTCTATAGGCTGAGGGAGCCGGGGTTTGATCGCAGACAGCTTCCGGGTCATGTGGCCAGCATGACTAAGCCACTTCTGGCGAACCAGAGCAGCGCACAGAAACACTGGTTACCTCCCCACCGGAGCAGTACCTATTTATCTACTTGCACTTTGACGTGCTTTCGAACTGCTAGGTGGGCAGGAGCAGGGACCGAGCAACAGGAGCTCACCCCGTTGCGGGGATTCGAACCGCCGACCTTCTGATGGGCAAGCCCTAGGCTCTGTGGTTTAGACCACAGCGCCACCCATGTCCCATATATAAAAACATAACAAAACATTAAACATTTAAAACCTTTTGTATAGAGGATTGCCTGCAGATGGTTTGGGGGTCGGATAACTCTGTACCCTCCAACGTTTCTTTGATGAAAATAGAGACATCCTTAGGAACAGTGGGACATTCCGGGATCAAATCAGAAACTAGGACGGCTTCTATAAATCCAAGATTGCAAGGACAAGAAGATAGGGCCTGAGAGTGTGCAGGAGCTGCCTTCTTCCTCCTTTGCGAAGGAGTGGCAAGGGTGGCTAGCTGGCTAGATGGTAAGAACAGCGGAGACCTTTCTTATCTAGCTGGAGCCACCAATTCTGTGATCATGGAGGGTGGCTCCATGCTGGCTGCCACCAGGCCACCTGGTAATGGTAAGAGACCCACCAGCAGCAACAGCTGGTCTTGGGGCCCTGAACTTGTTCTAGTGTGTAGTGTGCTTGTGCTGGACACAGGAGATCCCATATGTGTGTGTGTATTTTAAGCAACACAACATGGCTTCCATCAACGGCACTAATAGGCAGCACACAGGAGATGCTTGCATTGGCAGGGTCCACTGAGGCATGCATATTGTCCAATCTGATGTTGCCCATACAACCCCTGGGGCTCTCTTTTAATAGCAGTAATCACATTAACCAGATGTTTGGTAGTGGAAAGAGGAGGGGTGTCAGGCCTCCTCTAAGCTCAAGTTCTAGGCAGTCCAGGTTGACCACAAACAGGGGCATGGTTCCAAACAGGCAGGGGTATTTATGGTATGCAGATATTGCTGAAGCTCCCTGCTCCTAATTTCTGCATTGGTTTTTGATCCTTGGCTGAGTTTGGCAACATGGCGGACTCTCCCTTGTGTGCTACTCTACAGCAATACCCCTGCCTGTTCGGTAAGTTCTAGAGTGGCCTTTTCTATGACCTTGTGGACAGGGATTGGCCAGTGGAGTCAGCTGACTGACTTGTTAGACAAGGTCGTATCACAGCCTGAATGGTACACAGAGCTCCATTTGCCACACTGTACAAAAAGTAAATGAAGGGACTCTGCCTAAGCATTAGCTCAGTCATGTGTAGGTGTCATTTTGTCATGTTTTGGTGCAATTAGCACCAAATATACAAATTTTGAAATTCCCTCCCCTCCCCCCAATTTTTAAACAAATATTAGCTCTGGTCTGATAAGGAATATCCATTACAAAGTAGTACTGAGATACAGAATATCCCCTTTTTAAAATTGTTTGTGTCTTTAAATGACTCCCCTTTGTCTTATTATACTGAATATCAAGAGTATGAGTTCTGCTTCCCTCTTATTTTTACGCATTGTGTAGTGATGTGCTTGTCTTCACCAGAATAGGAAAAAGAGAAAATATAGAAAGAATTATGGAGTGGGGCGGGGGGGGAGTGATTCTCCCTGTGGTCCCCCCCCCTTCTCATTTTAAAGTCCTGATCCCCTGAAGAAACATTTAATTGCTTCCTGAATGACCCTAAAAATTGTATGGAATGAACCTGTTGTCTCCCTTGAGGAAGAAACAATGTTATTTCATTCCAACTCTATTGTTATATAATTATTGGATGCATATTATAAATGAAAGGTAATCAGTTTAATCAAACAGGGTGCTTTGCCTAACTGTGATTGAGTCCTTGTGAAATGGATGGCGTGATTTTATTTTGCTGTAAAATGCTCAGAATAATTATTTTACTTGATGACTGCTACTTGCCCATTTCCATCTATGAGGAATGTGCGCCAGAGCCCAGATTTGTCTTGTATCTGTCACTGTGCATTAAAAAAAAAAAAAACACCCCAAAAAACTATGTGTTTCTGAGTCACTCTGTGCTCGTTCTGCTTTGATTTGTGTTTTGAGCAACTCTGTATAAATTAAGATCTGTCTTACCCCTTTCACTATAATGGGGAATCTAAAAATGGCAATAACTTATTGCCCTTTTAGCCAAAGTGGATGAAATTTGCAGGTCCAGGAACTCCTCTAGAGTGCATTAGGCGGACTAAATTGCAGACAAGTTTGTCCAGGGGATTTTTGTTAGGGGAAGTAAAAGGGATTCACTTTCCTCCATAATTCCTTATAAGGGAGGCACTGAAGACCTACCTTTTGCTATTTTTGTTTTTTTACCTTAAAATAATTAAGAACTGGCCAAGTGCTGTCCATTTTTGCTTGCACTGGCCTTTCTTTCTGGTTGTTCTTTGTGTTCTCCAATATGCTTTACAGACCTCTTCAGCGCTCTGCAGGCAATGATTTGGGTAGCCTCACTTCTTCCAAAGCCCATGGACATAGAGAAACAGAAATATGGGGAAACATAGAGCTATAAATTACTGTAACAGAGTGACATGAGGCTTTGGGGAGGGTGGTACTAAGATCATGCATGGACCCATGCAGGGAGTTTTTGTCAATAGTATCTCTTAGAGTCGTGAGTGGCACTATTTAGCAGGAAGAAACTCCAATGAAAATCCTCGTTATTACATATTTTACATGGCTGTTTTTGTATATATTTTAAAATTTCATATATGGATGCATTATGGTGGCCTATATTCGTAATGCCCAACAAAGGTTTGGCAAAGAAAGTAGGGAGAACACATTCCAAATCACCCCATTCATCTGAATTATGAAAGCTTATGCAGGCAATTAGTACAATATCTTTCTGTATTAGTTGATGATCTAATATTTTGATTTTTTATAATTTTTAATTGTACATCTCTCTCTCTCTTTCTCTCTCTCTCTCTCTCTATATATATATATAATGAACCAGAAATACACAAATATTTTATAAATAAATATCCATCATACTGTTCTGTCAGTTTTGATTCTCTCATATCTCTCTCTCCACCCCCATCTTGAATTCTATTTTATCTTAATAAACATCCAGCTTTAAATGTGAACTCAGTTGAATTTCTCTTCCATCCCCAACTACTGCAATGGCAGCCATTTATACTTATGGATTCTTAGGGTGTGTGTGTGTGTCACTTTTAAAAGATTCTCTTGATTCCAACAGAGCAAAACTTGCTACATTGCCCTTTAATATTCATATGCTCTTATGAAAGACTTGGGTATATGGTATTCATTTTCAGTTTTACGTCCTTTTTTTAGAATATGGCAGCCCTTTCTTTTTGTTAGAATAGACAGAATTTTTTGTTTCGTTTCCATACTGTATCTCCATGATTTAAGCCAAATATGTATCAGTAATGTAAAGAGGCCTAAGTGCTTTCTCTTAATACAGCGTCCCTGCCTTGTTCTTGCAGGCAAACTGAGCACCATGCAGGTGTGAAAAAAAATCCCTACCAGTCAGAATGCTAGCTTTTATGGCTGCTTTGCATAAATGTAAATTACTTCAACGGATGCCACTTGGGAATTACCTAAAGATGGCTTTCTGCTGTTTAATTTTTGCTGATTGTTTTCTTTGAAGATTATTGCAAGAGTTGTAAGTGGATGATGTTTTATTTAGTCTCCAAAAAGGAGTAATATTTTATTTTATTTAAGTGTCTGTTTAGTGCCTCTTGTAGTGCATTTTGATTACTTTTGGTGACTCAAAGTAATATTTAATAACTGTTAGTTTTCTTTTTAGAGAGTTCTTACGAAAGAAACAAGAGTTCTTACAGCTACACGGATAATTAACTTGAAGCATGCCTGTCTCTGGGGAGACATCAGATATGTAAATGAGGAACTTAAGATTTAACAAGACATGCTGGGAATCACTAAAACTTTTATCACATTAAAGTGCCAGTATATTAAAAGTCCTAAATGGTTTTAATTTATTGTTACAATACCAATATGCTTTAAAGTACAAATATGTATTTCCCCCCTCTTTTGTTACAGAAGGCTTGAAAAATAGATGGATTCGTGTTTTCCCGGGGATGGTGTTAAAATTCCAAACTGCTGTCTGCTAGGCGGAGGTGAGGGGGGGAACCACAATCTACTCTTGGGAAATATTATAGATTATAGTATGTTATGTTTTCTTGCTCTGTAAGAATTCTTCAGATACAAGCGTGGAGGGGTGGGGGGTTGCAGGTAGAGGAAGAAATACATATCAAAACCGAATATTATTCTACTTCAAGAGAGCAGATAACGTCTAATGGGACACAGATAGCTAAGTTAGATTGGCAAACCTTTCACCCTTAGCTCAGCAGTGAGAACGTGATCAAAGCCAATCATCGCCCCCAAATCATTACCTTCTAATGGCTGCTCGATAGCCTTGTATGAAACTGGGCTGGAATAGGAAACCTAACCCACAAAAAAATAAGAAAGAACTCGATCTATTTTGGATGGCTAGATCACACTGTAACTTACAACAAAGAAAAGGTAATGGCTATCAGCGATGTTAGCTATCGGCAATGTTGTGGTTTTGAATATGACAGATTAAGTGGGTGGGAGAGACCATATAACCCTTTCCATCCATTCAGAATATATGGAACCCCTATGGGCAAGCGGCTGCTTGTCGAGTACAAAATACAGGTGTGCGGATTTTTGTTGCGTGTGTCTGATTCTGGTTGTTTTTTTCCCTAACTCAAAGTTCAGATGTTTGAAAGGAGATGTTGAATACCAGGATCAAGAAAGATCTGTGCTGTGTCAGGGCAGCCCCATCCCTTGTGGCGCTGATCAAATATTACGAACCGAGCAAGAATGTTTCAGTTCAGTAATTTGGTTTGACCCAGTTGCTCCAACAGTAGGTGACACTGTCGATCAGCCTTCGCCAACTTGGGGACGTGCAGATAATTTGGGCTACAACTCCTGTATCCTCTGTCAGCACAAAACAACTGGGGAAGATTGTTGTATATCATTCAGAAGTGTGTGTGTGTGTGTGTGTGTGTGTGTGTGTGAGAGAGAGAGAGAGAGAGAGAGAGAGAGAGAGGTTTGAAAGAAGAATGCAGCCTCAGCATAGCTCACATACCTGCTTTTACATCCTTGATTCAGCAAAGCACACGTGTATAAACCAGGGGTCAGCAAACTTTTTCAGCAGGGGGCTGGTTCACTGTCCCTCAGACCTTGTGGGGGGCCGGACTGTATTTTGAAGGAGGGGAAATGAACAAATTCCTATACCCCACAAATAACCCAGAGATGCATTTTAAATAAAAGGACACATTCTACTAATGTAAAAACACGCTGATTCCTGGACCGTCCGTGGGCCAGATTTAGAAGGCGATTGGGCCTGATCCGGTCCCCGGGCCTTAGTTTGCCTACCCATGGTATAAACTATACAGTACTAGCAATTCATAGTCATATTTGAAATTCTTCTTCATGGCAGCTGGAATATTTACCTGTGGCTGATCATGCGCTTCATGCCAACAGAGCATCTTCACACCTGTGTCAGTTGCTTTCCAGCAACATGCCATTGTGCTACTGTAGAGACACTCTTGTCACAATCAGGGCAAACCAAATGGATAGATGGCATTCAACCATTTATGTATTTAATTGATTTAACAAGTTTTTATAAGTACCA
Organism: Darevskia mixta; assembly: GCA_034641385.1. Classification (NCBI taxonomy): domain Eukaryota; kingdom Metazoa; phylum Chordata; class Lepidosauria; order Squamata; family Lacertidae; genus Darevskia; species Darevskia mixta. The sequence continues at coordinate 9,911,939 of JAWWNH010000105.1, forward strand.
CTTGGTTAAAAAAACAAACAAACAAGTTTACATGAAATGATACAAAATGGCCTTAAAAATGATTGACCGTCTTCCATTAGGATAGCCATCACCGTAGGGATATGTTTGGTGGCAACATGTGGGTGGGTGGTATAGCATTTAAATCCAAGTTGGGCTGAATCTGCACAGATATTAAAAAAAAAAAAAAATCTGCGCAAATGCTTTTTTTTAAAAAAATGTTTAAAAATATATGTGGAATTTGCCATTAGCTCATCAGCACCATCTAGTGTCACATTTGTATAATGCACTTAAAACACACTTAAAACATTATATTTGCAGCTGTATAGCTCAGTCCTTGGACAGCTGGTAGGCAATTGGAGGCTGTAGAGCAGAGGTGAGGGATCTTTTTCAGGCAGGGGCCGTATTCCTTTCTAGGCAGCTTTGGGTGGTGGGAGGGCCCAGAGGCAAAAGTGGACCAAGCAACAAATTTGAATTTTCCCTTTGTGCACTAGGCTTGCTTCTGCACACTCGCCTATCCTTCCCTGTCCTCTATCCAGACAAGCGTGAAGCATAATCAGTGTTCAGTGGCACGTTCCCGCCTGACAAAAAAACACTCAGAAAAGCCATGAAGCAGGACTAGTGAGGGGTGAGGCTCAGGAGGGTGCATGGCCTAGCCCTAGGGAGAGTCTTGAGGGCTAGATAAGAGGCCTGGAGCGGTCAATTTGGCCCCTAGGGCTGAATATTCTCATCCCTGCTCTAGTGTCAGAGTGGGGTAGCACAGTTAACAGTTGATGTCCTTTATTTCCCTTTCTGTTCATGTTGTCTCCACTGTCTCCCTCTCATTGATAGCATGCCTTTCCTCATGTCTCATGGGGCCATCCACTGGTATCTTCACAGTACCCCTTAGGCTGAGAGATAGTGGCTGGCCAATGGTCGTCTAGCAGAATTTGAACCCAGGACTTGCCCGTCTATAAATCTAATAGCCTGTCCAGCTTATCTTTCTTCCAGACATCACTCTTTAACTAGCACAAGTCTGGCCCATTTCCCAAGCAAGACTCCTGGGATAATGTAGACATATTTAGAATCCTCGAGGTGGGAAGCTGAGAAAGCGCATTGCAGCTAAAGCAGATCCTGAACGATCCAACGGAGCAGGTGGCCTGGACAGAACAGACTGCATGTCAGTCAGACTGTGGGGCTATTGGTTTTTATACCATCTGCCGATGATACTGCACAAAATGCAAACCCTCCTCCTAGTTCCTTCACAGTAAAAGCAGGGAGCAAGTTGTAAATGCTGGAAGTGACTCATGTTTGTGGAAGCTTCCACAGTTCCGTCCTGAAAATGAAATTGTTCATGCCTGTTTTATGGGTTGATTACCCACAAATTTTCTTCTCTACTCTTTGCAGAAACATAAGGCGAGGTTAAAGAAATAGCTGGCGGTGAGGTTGGGAAGTCATGAACTGGAAAAATCGGACTCTGGCTCATAAATTGTGTGCTGTCTTGCTAATTTGAGGACATTCTCTGTCTAAAAGGTGAATCAGTTCATTTGCATGATCAGCAAATGGTTTCACTGGAGCACCATTAAGCGGCCATATATTGCACATTAGCATAGATCCTAAATACAGATGACAATCTGATTGGGATGCATAACAGCACATTGATGTACTGGTCCAATTTAGTTCCTAAATAAGTTCTCCATGAAAGCCATGACCAGGGGTGTCTTTAATTAATGCGATTCTTACAGCCTTTTTCTTGCCTTGCTGCTTAAGTGTGCTTCTGAGTGTGTGCATGTGTGTTCTTTAAAAGGAGCTGCAAAATTAGGTCTAAGAAATGGGGGGGGGGGAAGAGAAGGCTACCTATGTGTAAGTAATTTGCTTCTCTTTTGCAAAATGCATTCGCTATACGTACTTCCCCATCAAATGGAGTCTTCTAACTCAATATGACTTTTAACTGTGAGTAGGGTCTATAAATTTGGTTTGGGCGCATGTGTTTTTTGTGGGAACATGCTACCTTTTGATTTAATTTTTTCTGACATGATGCCCACTGCACAGCAGGGGGAGGGGGGGAGGAGGGAAGTGTAATTGTAGTTTTGTCCTTTACGGCACAGGACAAATAAATGCCAAAATCAAATGGAGGTGTCCCCCAAGGGAAAGCAGACTTCACTTATGAAATATGGTTTCACAGTTTCCTTTGCTCTTCCTCTGAACATCTAGGTGAAGCTGCCTCAGGACCTAATCAGATGCTGTTCATTTGCATGTAGTAAAAATTGTGCAATGAGGTTTCATCGCATTAGAAGTGTATAATGTCACTTTTAAAATCATTTGGCGTAAGACTTGCTCTGGAAGAGCGGTTGCTGGCAGCTGAGCAGAATAGTTTGACAAGACTCTGTATGAAACGAACAGCTGCTTAGATTACTGGTCTTTTAATTGTCAGTTTAATTTTGTGTTTATTAAACACGCTTGAAGGTGGCACTGTACTAGCCCCTGTTATGTGTCTCGAAAATGCTGCGGTATTGACGAAGTGTCAAGGCTCCTGCTTGGGAATGACGATAACAATCAAGTTTACTCTGGAATCATTAAGCAAGCTTTTGAGTGCAGGAGGATGCTGTGAAAAGGGTATCCTTCTCAGGCATTAATAGCACCGTTCTGTTCCATAACTACACAAAGAGAGGAAATAAAAAGTTATGGTCGCACCTTTGTCAATATGCTCTCTAGACAAGACAGCACAGGGATTTTAAGTTCGTTTTTAAACATAGCATTGAGAAACAAGTTAATTTATTTTAAATTAATATTGTAAAGCCAGGCAGTGTGCAGTAGCTAGTACTGATAATTACCAGTATTTTCTCCTCCTTCTCTTTCTCCTTTTAAAGTAATACTGGGCTGAATATCTCCCCTTTTGTGAAACCATCCATCCCCTACAAAACTGTGTGTGGGTGTTAGTAGCTTTTGGGAGGAGATGAATCCATTTTGAGAGATGGAGTGGTCTGCACTTTAAATATGATGTGGCTAAGGTTTTGGGTTTTTTTTTACTCCCTCCTAAGCCTTGTCACCCCTTCAAGTGACAGCAGCCCAACCACATCCCTAAGACATCAACGCTGCTGCATTGTGACATATTCCATCCCCAGAATACTTCCAGCTGAAGCGATGGCAAGGGTGTGTTTGGTTTGGTTTCTTTGTAAAAGGAAGGCAGAGGAAAACCTTCAGCGAGCTCATATTTAAATGCAAGACCACTGCAACCTCCAAAATTCTAAAAATGTGCACCCTCAAAGACTAATCCAGAGGCATCTCCATTCCCCTTGGGAAACTTGCAGCACTGGTTGAGCCATATACTTTGGATAAGCAGTTAAAAAAACCCAACACCCAGCAATCAATGGGTTAATTTTAATGGAAAGTTTGCCTTTAAAATAGTCAATACTCCATGCATCATCTAAGGGAGAGTCTTGTATATTGGCCACAGTACAGTTCTGTTGTCTAGCACTTTCCCTCTGTCTGTTCTTCTCATGTGGCTCAACAATGCCTACCCTTCCATTCATTCTATGGTTAGTTCTCATCCTCAGAATTGCCCCCTTTGAAGTCAGTCTGCAAACATACATATGCTTCCCTAGTTAATGTTCCAGTGAAAAATGGGTCCATTTACTTAAAAAGTGAAGTGCTGAGCAGAGGGAGACCCAAGTTTAACCTTTGCAAATTCCTTTGCAAGTTCATGTCTTCCTTGAAGGCAGAGCAGTAAAAAACTGTTGTGCCCATTTAGGATAATTAAAAATCTAGGTAGATTCATCTAATCATTGCCAAGGTTGCATGAAAGAATTAAAAAGTTTCCATTGTGATCACTCAAAAACTGTTTCATTTGTTGACTTGATGTAAGACATTGCCACATGCCTGAAATTACCGTAGTTTAGGGACCTACAAACTAATGTGTTTCTTCACTTTGTAGATGGAACAAAACAAAGTAAAAAAATAAAAAAATTCCTTCCAGTAGCACCTTAGAGACCAACTAAGTTTGTTCTTGGTATGAGCTTTCACGAAAGCTCATACCAAGAACAAACTTAGTTGGTCTCTAAGGTGCTACTGGAAGGAATTTTTTTTTTTTCTTTGTTTTGACTATGACAGACCAACACGGCTACCTACCTGTTTGTAGATGGAAATATCCTTAAAAATAAAAGTTAATAACACACAAATCTTCCATGGTTTCACCAATGGGTGACTGTAGTAGGCAGAAAGATCCCATGGGCTCACCCCATCTGCTATAGTTGCTAGATGGGAGCTCTATAGTCAGTAAAGGTAAAGGTAAAGGGACCCCTGACCGTTAGGTCCAGTCACAGACAACTCTGAGGTTGTGGCGCTCATCTCGCTTTACTGGCCGAGGGAGCCGGCGTACAGCTTCCGGGTCATGTGGCCAGCATGACTAAGCCACTTCTGGCGAACCAGAGCAGCGCATGGAAACACTGTTTACCTTCCTGCCAGAGCGGTACCTATTTATCTACTTGCACTTTGACGTGCTTTCAAACTGCTAGGTTGACAGGAGCAGGGACCAAGCAACAGGAGCTTACCCCGTCACGGCGATTCGAACCGCCGACCTTCTGATCAGCAAGCCCTAGGCTCTGTGCCACCCACGTCAGTAGTTAGGGCAAAATACAAAGCTAAATATCCTCAAATCTGTTTCCAGCCACAGCCAGCCAGCTTCTATTTGAAAACTTACAAATTGCACCAAAACTGACCCAACAAGAGGTTTGATCTTGGAGCTGCTATCATTTTGACAAGGGATCAAAGTTTTAAAGTGATGTTTTGAAGAATTTGTGGGAACCACACTGAAATTCTGACAGTATTTAGCTTGTATGCATAATGATTCTTATTTGTACGTCTTGGCAAGTTACAGAGCAATTCTTTCAAAATAATGTAACTTCTTATTATACTGTGCTGACAGCTTTTCATATATATATGGTTTTAACAGATCTAGCCATATCTTCCAAGGTATTGTCTCTTCTCCCATTAATTGCAGTTTCTGGGCCATATTAAAATTCAGCTTTTCATCCCTCAATCAGGGATTGTTTCCTTCACAGACAACAGCTCTCATTATATGTGTGGTTTTTTTGGGTTGTTTTTTTTTAACCTCTGCTTGTTCAACTATCTCTTTCCTTATTCTTCAGCTTTCGTTCCCATGACTCATGGAAGATGAGCTCACTGCACTCTTATTCATGCTACCAAATTCAATTTTAGAAAATATCTTTATATAGTCCATCTGCCCATGGAACCCGCCCCCCTCCCAAACTTATTGGGGCCTTGCATGAAAACGGAAATTCCAGGAGACAAGAAGGCTGGCATCCAAAGAGCTTCCTTCAGGCTAGCCCAAGGAATGGTGCTCATCCAGTGGAATTTTTGACATTGTTTTTTTTGGACAGCAGAACCCTATATCTTGTCACAAGCTGCAATCACAACTCTAATTTTCAAAAAGGCTTTTGTTGGGATGAATAACCTACTTGCTTGGCTGAGTAGCATATGCAATGGAATACAAATCCAACACTTTGTGTTGTTTGGCTTTTTAAAAATTGTTGTTGATAAGTGTGTGGTGTCTGATGGGGGAAAATTGGGCAGTTGGGAAAATCTGCTTTTTTTTTAAAAAAAAGGATCCTGGCCTGATTTCAAACCCAGAAGATATTGAACCTGTGCCCAGTCTGTTCATTTCAGTGGGCTTCCATAGGAGACGTTCCTACTGGATAGACCTCATAGCCTGCAGCCATATTACTTCATTAAGGAAAACCGCTTCCCAAACCAGTCTCCAATTTGAACCAAAAATAAAACTTTTTTGTGTGTGGTCACATGTCATAATCAGAATGTAGTATTTGCCAGAATGGTGACATTGCCGCTCCTCAAAGCACTCTAATTTCAGCAAAGGCCCTTGATATTCCCCCCCTAGTTTGATTTGGACAAGATTTAATTTATTTGTTATTTTATGAAGCATTTTTATGTGTAGAGAAAAGTGCTACTTGTTTGCACATGCTGGTTATGCGGCATTCTTACATGATTTCATGCTTTGCTGATGGAAAATTAGGCCCTTGTGTATTATAAAAAGAGTGGAAGATAGCTATAGAATCAGGATGCTGTTGCCTCAGGACATTCTGTTGACAGCTAGAAATATATACAGACAAAGCAATGTCACTGGATGCTAATGTGAACTATACAAGTTGATGAGTCTGGTAAATCCCTGTAAAAACAGAGAGGGACACTCCCCAACCCTTCCTTATTTTGCTGGGGGTTCCCCCCCCCTACAAAATAGCCAACTATTACAGTGCTTTCAACAGATTTGTTAATGAAGCCATTGTTAATCTTTTATAATTACCTCCCTGGTAATGCACTGTTCTCTGTGATAATATCTCTGTAAAAATACAGCGAGCAACAGCATCCTCTTCGAGGGTCAAGACCTTATAACCTATCCGGGTGAAACTCTTCTTAGCCTTACTAGGAGGCTTGTGTGTGCCAAATGTGCAGAGTCGTGTGGTCATGAATGTTGCATTATTTCCCACCTTTCCCTGGATGGCAGGGTGAGCAAATGGATATGGCCTGTTCCTTGCATAGCTCTGCTTGTGGGCATGAAGCTGCCTCCTAGATTTATGTGAATGGGGCAGGCTATACATTCCGCATCATGTACACAGTGCTGGATTTACATGCAAGGATCCACTGTCAACAGGGGTGCCAACTCCAGGGGGTGAGCGTTTTGGGCCCCCCAATATTTTTGGGGCTCCTGCCACCCATCGGGGTAGAGGAGGCTTAGCGTGGCTTCAGTGACTGGCTACTCCTCCTCCTGCCATGGAAGGCTGCCAAGAGAGGTAGAGCCGCTGGACACTGTTCGGTTCTGTCCCCTGGCTCCTCCCAAAACATCACATGATGTCATGCACGCCACGCATGATGTCACATGCACGACCCGGTCCCCTCAATCTTTGGAGCGAGTTGGCACCTCTGACTACCAACATTTTCATGTGTGGGTGCAGGGCTTTTTTTCAACTCGGTTCCGGCATCTCTTAAATGGACACCATTGCCATTAGAAGAGAACAAGGGAGGCATTTGTGGTGAGTCCTGCCACCTCTTTTTCTAGAAAAATAGCACCGTGTGGGTGGAACCAAGAGTGGTCATGTGACTGCTGCCTTCCATCAGGACTGTGTCTCAGCAGCAGAGCATCTGTTTTGCATGCAGAAGGTCCCATGTTCAATCTCTGGGTAGGTCTGGAGAAGAAGACTTCTTGCCTGAAACCCTGGAGAGCTTCTGCCAGTCTGTATAGAACAGTACTGAGCTAGAGGGACCACTGTTTTGACTCTGTCTTGTTTGCTTGTTGCGTTGCATTGCAATCTCTTATCAGCACTGTCCCACATGTGCTGTAGTGTAGTCTTTGAGAGTGCTTTTAAAAGAAACCACTCTCAGAATTGCTTGCTCTATTTACCTGCTCGTTTTTGTCACTTGCATTGTGCTTGGGTGGGCAAAAAAATATTTGTAAGTAAGTAAGTAAGTAAGTAAGTAAGTAAGTAAGTAAGTAAATAAATAAATAAATAAAATGTAGGAATAAGGACTCGCACAGATAATAAAGGACAGCCCAATATATGCAGAAATCGAGGCAGCTCCATACATGTAAACAGATACAAGCGACGAATTGGCCAACATTTTGCGAGCCCAGTGGCCTGAGGTCACTGAGGTAGGGGCATAGGAAGCAATAAACAACATGGCAACCTTTTTTGGAATTGAAATGGCCACAACTTTATTGATTACAGATGCAAGAAGGCTTAGGCACTGGGTATGTATCCTAGATCAGCCGAGTGACCCAGTTGGCCCTAGCCCTTATAGGCATACGAGTGACCCAGTTGGCCCTAGCCCTTATAGGCATAGAGACAGAATCCTTCCCCTTGGACCCCTTTACTGGGGTACCCCTATACTTTGATCCAAAGGAGAGGGGAGTAAGACTCCTTCCCACCCCCACCCCTGATTAGGCTATGCAACGCAGGAGAACTCAGGAGAAATAAAATACAGAACAGGTCCTAAATTTGTGGAGCCTTACACAAAACATATGGCCTGATCCAAGACAGATATTCCACATCCTATTAAGCCATGGACTATACCAGCCTTTCCCAACCCGATGCTCTCCAAATGTTTTAGACTACAAGTCCCATGAGTCTTAGCTAGCATGGTTGTGCTGCCTGAGGCAGACAGAAGTTATAGCCCAAACATCTGGGTGAAACCTCTCAACAGCAGAGACAGTCCATAACGTTTTAAAGGCCTAACATCTTACTGTGGCTCCAATTCTGTACCTATAGAAAAAGAACTTACTTTGCTAATGCTATAATTTTATTTTTAACATAGGAGTTTCTTCATATTAATCTAAAATACAGGTCCCTGGCAACATATCCTCCAACATTTCACTGATGGAAACAGGGATGTCCTATTCCATTATTATTATTATTATTATTATTATTATTATTTATTATTATTATTATTATTATTATTATTATTCCGTGCCCATCTGACTGGGCTGCTTCCAGCGTATATAAAAACATGATAAAACATTAAGCATTAAAAAAAAACTTCTGTATAGAGGACTGCCTTCAAATGGCTTGAGGGTCAGATAACTCCATACCCTACAACATTTCTCTGATGAAAATAGGGATGTCCTAAGGAAAATGGGATATTCTAGGATCAAGTCAGAAACCGGGATGGCTAGAAAATAGGGACACTCGGAGGGTCTATGAAAATGTATTTTGCTAAGAATTCAGATTGATGTTTAAACCCTTTTGTTTTCGTAAAGATACTGGTATGACCAAATGGAGACCAAAGTTAACAAGTTTTTTGTTTTTTTTTAAATTGTTCCACTCTTTTTCCTAGACACTGGATAGTGAAGTCTCTGGGATATCCATACTTTTTTCAAGGATATATCATCTGAACACATGCTGAATAATGGAAAGCTCCTTGGATTGATGAATTCTGATTGGCTTTGGCAGACGTACATTTGAATGAAGTAGATTAATACATATAAACCACCAAGCTTAGCTGAAACTCCTGTTCAACATTGTAAACTGCCAACTTTATCATCTTTAAGGGAAAAAAATATAGTTTTTCTTCCCAACAAAGACTTTTATAAAAGCAATAAGGTAACTGTGCGAAGTGTGCCTATCATGATATAATCACCCCCCAGGGGGAATGAGAGGTACTCGACAGCACCTCTTGCTTTGTAATGACCCAGGGGTGTGATTATCTTATGATAACCACACTCCCTGTCATGCCTTATTGCTTATATATTCCACATGTCATAATGAATCCTGAAGCACTTTCTAGGGCTCGTAGCAAACGCAAGTGACTTTGAAGTCTAGGATGTAGCCAGATTTCCTAGGTACATATAGATTAATATTGTATACAGTAGGAAGAATTATGAATGATTGCATATTCATGGCTACCAGGACAAAGTTTTTAACTTCAGTACTCTGTGAACTTTAACTGTTGAACCGGGTGCTATTGCATTGTTCATTGCATCTGCTATAAAGTTCCATATGGATGACCCTACAGTAATGCAGAATATTTGTCGCACATGGATGCTACATTATGACCGGCAGATGAGGATAACTTTGGTTGCATTCAGATGCAACAATAAACCATGGTTGAGCACAATGAGAACAAGACTCAGCAAGCCTTGGTTTGGTTTGACCCCCCTCCCTCTCCTCCTCTGACATAGCTAGGAGGAGAAGATTGGAAGTTTCCACACCCAATTTAAAGTAACTGCAGTTTGGTGTATTGTTGGAACCATAGTTTTGATTCTGACTTGGTGTAGCTAACCATAGTTAAGACTAACCACAGTTTGTTTGTGTTAGGACAACTTGGCAAACTGTGGTTAATATAAAACGAAAGCAAAAGGTTCCAGATTCTCAGTCATACTGGAGGAGGAGGAGACTGCATGGACCCAAATATCACTGTGACTTGTTCTTGCATTCTCCACCATTACATCTGAATCAGCTTGGTGTATAGTCTGAAACAATAGCCCTATTCAGAAAAGGCCACACTGTGAATCAAGGCATGAAGAGAGAGACTATTGCAACCAGTTTTGTGCTTGCTGGATTTCTCCACCCCTGAATTCTGCATGCGTGTTACGAATGTATGTGGGCAGGAAATGACATCACATAATCTGGAACCATGCATGAGCAAGATTCCAGATTGCATGGGTGCCATCATACCCTCCAACATTTCTCCAGTGGACATCCCATTCCATAATGATAATTTTACTGTTTATACCCCACACATCCTACTGGGTTGCCCCAGCACACTGGGCAGCTTCCAACATGTATAAAAACATAATTAAACATTAAACATTAAAAAACCTTTCCTATACAGGATTGCCTTCAAACGGCTCATGGGTCAGATAATGTCATACCCTCCAACATTTCTCCACTGAAAATAGGGGCATCCTAAGGAATAGTGGGACATTCTGGGATCAAATCAGAAACCAGGAAGGCTTCTTTAAATCAGTGGCGTTCCTGGAAAATAGGGACACTTGAAGGGTCTGTTCCTGTATGCATGAAGGATTTCTTCTGGCAGAAATTTGTGCTGTTCACATGGATGCCAGTGGGTGGGGCAGGCTAGCACACATTCTGTCAGAGGTACAGTCCTTCTCTTCATTCATGCATGGATTCCATCGTGGGTGTTTCTTCTCAATATGGCTGAAGACTGAACTGGCTTTGGGTGCCAACCACCTTCCTGAAACAATATGAGCCAAACTAAAAGCAACACTTCAACTCCTGATGTGTTGATTTTAGAGAAATGATGCAACCCCTATCCTTTTAGTCGAGAATGTGTGCACATTGTTTTCCCCTATTGCATTTAATGACTTACATCATCTTTTTTAAATTCTTTTTCTTTATTTTAATTTGATAACTCATATATTACAATAATACATAGAAATCCATTTTAATTGTTTACATGTTAGTAGTTGATTTGCACTGAGATTGTAGTTGATTGGCCATGCTGGGTGCTTCTTCTTTTTATCCAAGTAATGAAATGTTATGAAGCAAAGGGAACATTTTGATGTAGCTTTTTCAGGGAAGGAAGAAACAGCCAGAAATATTTGTGACAGCTTTCTGAAACAGCTGGGAGATCCTTTGCAATGTTGGCTGAATCTCTGCTGTTTCCTTCCTCCACCCCACCCCCCTTCTTTTACTAGTCTCATAACAATGAGCCATTGGTTATTTGGAGACATCTATTTAGCTTTAAAATCCTGCACTTTAATAATAAAAATAGTAATACATTCTAATTAAAATGAACGGGGTTAATGGCAGGTCCATAAGGAAATAAGGAGATGGAGATCAATGGACTTCTGAATTTGCAATTAGGGACTGGTATTAAAGACAACAGGATAATAAACTAAGCAATTATCTTTGATATACCTTATGATATAATCGCACCACAGGGTGAATCTGCACCGCAGGAAACAGGGTTCTCTGCTAAGTTTGTAACCTTGTTAATCTGATCTATGTAGCAGTCAACATTTAAATACTACTTCGCTGCGGGAAAATTCACTGTACTGTTCCTAGGCTGCCACCATAAACTGGGATGATAAAGATGATGGCCTATCATTATGACTACTGACGGGTTGATTCATTGGCTGCGTCAGCTCTGAGATCAGCCAAGTTAACTGCAGGTCATCTTTCAAAACATCTGCGTGTCGAAAAGAAAGCTTATTTAGCTAGATAGCTGCACAAGTCGAATACTACTGATTATCATAAAGGTCAGACATGCACATTTTAACGGGTGGTAATGAGTAGTTTTAAATATGTTTGAGCCTTTTCTTAATCCTGCCATGTCACAAGGCTTCTATTGTTATGCACCAAAGAATGTGCCTTTAATTGTACCATTTGCCCTATTGTATCTTGATCATAGAGCAGGAAGCGCGATGGTACTTGTGATAACCGCCTACCACATGTCCTAATAATTACTAGCCTTCGGTAAATTGCAGAGGGAAGCAACACAGGAGACTGATAAAACAAAAGGCTCTGAAAGTTGTGAGTATTATTTAAGGAGTTGCATGTACTGTACCAAATTGTGCCAAATGTGAGCCTCAAAGCAGCGAATGTGCCTGCCTGTTTCAGATCTTCCTTTGAAAGCTGCAACGCGAAATGCGGATGGATGATGGGGAAATTTTGGAAAATGTTTTAATATAGTATATAATTAAGACCTGTAGAATCTCAATACATTTCATATTAATTAAGTCAGCCACGAGGAGGGAATACCAGACTCTTACAATCCATCAACAAAATTAGAATAGGACCTTGTCATCTAACAGACAAAAGATGTTTATCCGGAATGTCACACAGAATACTTTTTTTTTTTGGTAGAGATGCACTAAGCAAATACTGGTTTGTAAAGGTTGGTTATCTCACCGTTTCAACATTTAATAGATCTAAGCAAGTATTTCCTAGGGCGTTTCATGAGAAGGGTCCAGTGTTAGAAATGACAAGTTCAAACGCTTCAGAATGGTATCCATAAAAATTATGACAGATGTGTAAAATGTTATTCTTAAGGTTATTTAAAATTTAAAAAACACTGTTCGGTGAAATCTAATTGCTCTCAATGGATATGCTAGTATGTTGGTGCTGATCCTGTTGTCAATGTGTTCTTTAAATGTCTGTTTAACATTAACTTTCCCCTGATATTTCCCTTATTCCTGATTCTGCATGTCTTAACCATGTCTTCCTAATATTAGAACAAAAGGAAGCCGGCAGTTACTTTTTCCTTCAATTTCTTAAAGAGTTTAAGATAAGCACTATATTGACGTTTAGTGCTACAATCCTAAGTCCTCCTCCTAGAGAGCAACCCCAATTGAACCCAGTGGGGCTTACTTATGAGTAAATATACATGGATTGTACTGAGTTGGGTGACTACAACGTTCTAGAAAGTTTGCCTAAAGCCATCAGTTTCCTATGAGCGCAAATGAAGCTTCCCTGTCCCTCAGGGTTGTCACATGAATTTCAATGGTGGCAAAGCAGAAGGAAAGCACCCTCGGATCGAAGCCACTGCTTGCAATCTTTTGTACGAAAGCTCAAATCCCCTTGTCTTTTATGGGATTAACCTGAGCATGATGGCAGTGGCGAAGCATGATCCTATGCTGCTTACTTAGAAGTAGATACCACTGCGTTCATTTAAGCGTGCAGAGGATGGCAGCCTTAATCAGCTAAATGATTCCAAGATCACCCCTGTGTGATCATTAAAAGACTAAGGCAGAAATGCTATTGGACTTGCACTTGTGCTTACAATTGCACTGTAATATTTGTCTATTATACTTATGGCTTCATTTGCAAATCCATTCTGTGACTGATGACTCATTGCTTGGAAATTCTGAAGAGCTTGTGTATATGTAAAATTTGGACAGACTCTCATGCTCATTCTTTAGAAACCTGATATTCCCGGCCACAAAAGGGCAAAGCTGATTGAATGGCCTTTCAGGAATAGTTTCTGGGTAGTGTAACAACAGAGAAGATAATGATAGGTTTGGGGCATCTACAATGCGGCACTTTTTTTTTTTTTTTGCCTGTAAAATGAAGATGATAGTTGCTTCACAGGAATGCTGTCAGGTTAAATTAATAACTGATTCCAAAGCTCAGGGATACCCTTGGATGGCAGAAGCGATATTACACTAGTGTCATTGACAACTCTGTTGATAAGGGTGCTTTCAGCTATTAATGGAAGCAGAACTAAAGCTCCCCTATTTCACACTTCATTGGTAGACTCTAGACTTCCAGTATGATACAATAGCTCTTCACAGGCTAATTTAATAAGACTATGTAATGTATTTAGTGAAATATTCACATTGCAGAGGAACTACTTTTTAAATGTCCACTTTAAATATTTTTCTCACGTTTCTTTGCATTCATATAGCTAAGGAGCAATACCTAAGATGCCTAGACATCATCATGAATTCCAGTTAGCAAGGGTGCCAACTTGAACAAAATAGGGGGGTAAGCCCCCATGAACTTGGGGGGGGAGAGCATCTCCCTCAAATATTTTATTGGGGGGGATGCGCACAAAGGGACCTCAGCTCCTTTGGGAGTTGGCTCCTTTGCCAGTTAGGATGGTGGGAATTCTCCAGTTTTGACTCAGAGTCGCAAAAATTCTATACCCCTGTTCCAACTCTTGGCTGAAGATGCTGAACGCCCACACCAGTAAGCACGACTTGTTCTAATTGGCCCAAGGAGGTGTCACTCACCAAACAGGCCACTGGCTGCTGTTAATGGGGCGTCCTCTAAAAATAATGAGGGTGGTTAGAGGGTTCATCTGGACCACACACTGCCTGCAAATTTGCTGCTTCAGCCTCTTTGAGTTCCATATTGTAACTTCTTGTATGAATGAGAGGAGTGGACCAGCTGATCCTAGTATTTTAGCTTAGAAACCTTCTGAGATGACTACATTCAAATAATTTTGGGGTGGGGTAAATAAGAGGCCCTTAATGAAATCTCATCCTTCTCAAATTTTTATTCAGATTGCGCCTTCTAAAAATATTAGCTAAGGGGCTTTTACAAAAGACAAAGGGGGTCGCAGATCAAGCCGTTAAGAGGACAAAGGCACGTGAAGCAAACTCCATTTAGATTAGGGATTTAATTGGCTGGGGTTTCAAATGAAGGAGAGACAACTATCTGACATTCAGAAAATACCTGTTTAGGGAAGTTTTTAACCTGTGATATTTTAATGTATTTTAATATCTGTTGGAGGCCGCCCAGAGTGGCTGGGGGGACCCAGCCAGATGGGCGGGGTACAAATAATAAATTATTATTATTATTATTATTATTATTATTATGCAGAGCAGTCAATATGGTTGGGAGGAGGATGTGATGCTAATGTGAAAATACCTGTACTATATCTGTATTTGTTCTGAAAAACAGGAACATTAAAATGCTTCCATGCACACATGCCCCTGTCTGTCACCCCAGCAGGTAATACTCCAACCATGTTGTTATGAAGGGGCAGATTTGCCAGCAAAGGTTTAGACACACTGATGTATTTGATCAGGCAGTGTATATGCTGCCGTATCATTGTTTCTCCCCATTGTTCCTGTTTCAAATACCAACGAAGCACTTACAAAGTCTTGAGCTCCCTTATCTTTGCATTTTCCCCCACTTCATGAAAGAAGCCCCAAACATTGATGTTGCAACCACAGCGGGTGTCTGAATTTTCGTTCTGATTAGTCTCAGCATTTTATTTTCTTTAAGGGGGACAAGTCTTTAGTTTTGACTTGTGTTTGACAAAACGAAGTTTTTCTTTAGCTCCTGTAATTCTTTTGTAGCAGAGTAATGCATTCAAACAATAGAGGAAAAATGCATACCTAAGTGGAACAAATCAAACTTTTCCAAGACCTTTCACAAGCAAAAATTCTCTTAGATGTCCCTGTCTGGGTTCACTTCACACACACCTCCACCTGAAATATAAATGTCCTGAAACCAAGGAAGAAAATAAAGGGAAATTGGTTGACTTGTTTTGTGTTGGATTGTGAGTTTTTTATGCATATCAAAGTCAACTGAATAGCAAGAATTCACTATCGTTAGGAATTCAGTGATATCCATAACTACATAATTGCGTAAATCTGTCCTTATTTATGTGACTTCTGGTAAGATTTACTTCAGGGTATAACCTGTGAAGTGTTAATGATCTTACACTGCAGTCCTAACTGTCAAATCAAATTATAACAAGATTGGGTTTATTTTTCAAGTAGCTGCAACATGGATTACATTTATGTTGGATCTGGGACTAAGCACCTCATTAAGTGGGTTTAAAATCAATGGTGATCACTCAGCTAAAATGAGTAGCCTGCTATTGATCGTTCATTGCTCAGTGATATGAAGCTGATCGGGGATAAAATACTGCTGCATTCCCCCTCCCATTCAATACATCTTAGTTTTATTGGATTACAGGTACTTCTGATGGGTATGAAAGCTTATTGTGTGGGGTACTTTTTTATTTTAAAAAAAGGATTGTTGAAGAACAGCATCACTATATACGAGGGTCCCTCAGCCTTACAGAGTAATATAGTCATTTTCTAGGGTGAGTCTCACACATTACTCTTTGAGGGTCAAGGGTGGCAAAGGGCCATATCTAACGCTGCTGTTTTATTAATACAGCCGACTTCCATTTGCACAACAGGACGTTACCCTCCTCACCTCTGTGCACCTTCAAAAATCTGCTTTATGCAGAGTGACTTTGAAATACTCTACAGCTAAATATTTGTGTGTGTGTGGTAAGGTACATCTCTCAGGATTGGCAGACTGTTTCCCATGCTGAGATGGTGTTCTAGGTGCACCAGGCAATTTTTATTGGTCAAAGTAGCATATGTGTGTTTCCATTACATTTTTGTGTCCATTATTTATGGGGAATACTTTGTCCAAGAGGAGATTATCTCCAGAAGGTGTCCATTCAGTTAAGTGCCCCATAAGTTCAACAGTGACTCAATAGTGATGGCCAGGTGCCATGGTTTGGAACGGACTTGTTCTCTCCAAGGGGTTTCAGAGAGGATCCTGAACAGTTATAGGCTGTGTGTCCCTCCCCCCACTTTAAGAACTATCTGAAATAACAGAAAATCCTGACCCATTCCATATGCACCCTGTGAGCCCTCCAATGTTCCCAGCCTTTCCTCCAGGGGTCTCTCCCCTTGTGGAGCACCTATACTCAGACTTTAATTAGATTTGAAATAGGAAGTTCCCACCACAAAAATCCCTGGAAATGGCAGATTGCCAGGGCTTCCAGGTCCTTACAAAAAAACAACAACCCAGGGCCCTGGTAAATTACCAGTTCCAAGGGGTCTTCGTTCTGAGATCTGGAACTTCCTGTTGGTGACAATTGTGGGTTTGACAAAGGCTGAAAAGCAGCTCCCCTCTCTGCAAAACTCCCCACTGCTTCTACTGGAAGATAAGTTTTGAGGAAAGAGAGAGGGGACCAGGGTTGGGGAATGGAGCTTGGAATGGCTTGGACTTATTCATGCGCTTATTTAATATTGGAAGCGATTTTGGCTCCAACTATTAAAAAGACCATTATTTTTGAACTGGGCCTGTATGTGCTTCTCAATATGCATTTCCAATTCCAAAACTCAGCAGCATCTCTAGCTCCGCATCGTTCATGATCCTGCTACAAGCTCCCTTCCCAGAGCTCTGTCTCACATCTTTCAGCTTTCCAAAGAACCCTCCTCCCCTCTGCTTCTCCTGTAAGATGGATCTTGCAAAAAACTGCATCTGCTATATATATTTTGGAAAGCTGTCCACTATGCATTTGGATACCTGATTGTAACAAGATTTAGAATCATGAGTACAATTGGACACCATTTTTAATCAAGATGGTTGACTGAACCTTTAAAGACTGCACTGATTGTTTGGCTTCTTGGAATTCCCAGGAAACGCTGGGTACCCAGGTACGACATAGCCCAAAGTTGGCAAAGGTAGCTATGCTTTTCCATCTCTTCCCATTCAAAATTCCTAACTTTCTCCTGACCCATGACTTATAATATTTCACCACAACAGGCAGATTGATTCCGAGTTCACTCGCATAATAGCTTGCTAAGTGCCACCAGTGATTGTTTCAGAATCAGGGTCAAGACTGCCGGTCACATCCTGAACTCCAGAGCCCTCTACCCCCTCCTCCCCTATTTATCTGTTGACCTGCCATTCCCAAGCGTAATATGCAACAGAAGCAAAGAGAACGGGCATCTGCCTCCATTTGCTTGGTTCTCTCCTTCCAGGCAGTGGTATGGATTGAGCCCGGAGAATCCATTAGGGATGGATTATGACAGGCAAGTATGGGGACTCTCAACCCAGTGGGACCACTGTCACTTTTATTTATTTATTTATTTATTTATTTTATTCTTATTATTACTATTATTATTTGAATTTATACACTGCCCTATACCCAGAGGTCTCAGGACAGAACAAAATCAAAATACAAAACCACAAAATATATAATCAGAATAAAAACAATAACCCACCCCCCTGTGGTGCTACATACTGTTATCTCAGTGTTAGATATTTGTATCAATTGCACTGTGTTTTTTATCTGCTGCTATCTTATTAGTTAATTGTGATTTACATGTAAAACATTTGGGGTTGTGTGTTTTTTTGTATTGCTTTTGTGTTGTAAGCCGCCTCAGGCTACCTCCTGGGAGGAAAGGTAGGGTATAAATTTGCCAAATAATACTTATTAAATGTCTTTTGTTTCCCTTAAAAACATTTTTTACTGTGGCCATGCTCCAGTTGTGCCTGTCTTGCTGATCTCTCCAGAGTGCTCCATTGGCCCCAGGGGTATTCTGGGGGAAACAAAGATAGTGGACTTTAATAAAGCTTTCCTTCAATACCTGACCTCTATCAGATACTCTTTTCTTTCCCTTTCCTTAAAGAAAAATATATATCAGTCACTTCTGAACTGTCACTTGGTAAACGGGGGGCAGGAGGGTTGGTCGTCTAGGAGGTAGAAAGGGGGAAGCAAATTACAGCTCCCAGGATCCTTTGAGGGAAGCCCTGAGTGTTTAAAGTGGTATGATTCTGCTTCAAATGTAAAGTGCGGATGGAGTATGGGTTGTGGGGCACTGCTGTGGGGATGTAGCATAGGTGCAACCACACTGCTGGATGCTGTAGTCCCAGTACAGGAAGCAAGGTTGATGCCCAGCAAATGGAGGAGAGTCACTCAGTGAAGAGCTTGGTGCTTGAAGTGAGGCAGGCTTCAAGGAGAATTTTTCTCCGATGCATTCAGGCTTACGTGTGGCTAACGGTGCCTACTCTCAAATAATATAATGTTATTTTGCGTCTTGGCTAGATAAAGAATGCTTTACCAAGTGTATTAGTTCTATTGATCCACTCCCACAAAATCATGTTTATTTCAATACTATGGATTCTTTTTTTATTGAGATAGATTTTCTCATCTACACCTGCAGTTGTTTGCATAATAATTGCTATCGCTGATGCCTGTTTTTCTGAGGAATTCCCCAGTGCTTTGCTGTTGACAGTGTGAACATCTGAAGAAATAAAAATGCCAGAAAGGAAGTGTCTCCCTTTTGCAGAGAGCCCTGAGGGCATTCTGTATATGGGTGCATTTAAACAATCAGATCAATATTCCCATCATTTAGGGCACCCTTTGCCAACTTAGTGCCCTCTGTGCTGGTGGGACATGTAGCCCTAAACATCTGGAGGGCACCAGATAGGTGAAGGCTGATATTAGCGAATTAAGAGGTTTGTTTTGTGCCCTGTGCCCTTGTGGAAGAAGCCTGAATTTTAGTCACCCTCCCTATATCCTGGACATGAGATCTGTGGCTCTCAAGATGTCACTGGGGTCCAGCTTTCCTCAGCCCTGGCCAACATAGTCTTAGATGATGGGAATCATATGCACACCACAGGATCTCTGAGAAATCTTCCACAAAATGTCCATGTAGTAGCTGGTCTAGTGACACGCAGAGTTACCAGGCAGCAGGAAACACAGTGAAACGGAGCGTTTCCTTTTTGTTTGAGTCCCTCTGATATTTTCAGGATCGTTATGGTCAACACTGGAAATGTTATGGGTTGTGGAACCAGACTTCTTTGTTGTTTTTACAGCTTGTGGTTGGAATGCTGGTGCAAGAAATAAGAAACGAAATCCAGAGATGCTTCCCCCCCCCCAGTTGCACAGATAAAAGAATGAGAATTGCTCCAGGACTTACATATTATAGCACTGCTTAGACACTTGCACAAGTTCTCCGATGGGCATTTGCTAAACATTTCCCCCCTCCACTCAAAATTCTTGGCTCTGACCCTTTTGGCCTTCATTCAGAGCTTTGTGCAAGCTCCCATAGTTGTTTGCTTTTATTTTTTTGCCGGTTTTCACAAAACTTGCCTGGGAATGCTCCAGATCCTAGCTAGCTCCTACGATGGGTGATTTCAAGAACTTGCTGTTTCTATGTAACCAATTTTTTACTTAATGCTGAATGTAAAACATGTTTCAGAATATTTATTCTCATGAATGAACCAGCACTTGTCTTGGAAAGAATAATCCAACAGATTTAATATAGCCCTGTCAAATAGTTTCTAAAATTTAGGCATCATCGCCGCTATACATTTAACGCAATGCCGTACCACTTTAAACAGCCATAGCTACCCCAAAGGAATTTTGGGGACTGGGGAGAATGGCTGGAGACCCCTATGCCTATCAGAAAATTACAGCTCCCAGAGTTCACTGCGAGGAGGGATTGATTGCTAAAGTATTCTGAGAACTGTAGGTCTCTGATGGGTTAAAGTGGTATAATACTGCTTTAAATGTACTGTAGGGCTTGCCGATCAGAAGGTCAGCGGTTCAAATCCCTGCAACGGGGTGAGCTCCCGTTGCTCGGTCCCAGCTCCTGCCCACCTAGCAGTTCGAAAGCACGTCAAAGTGCAAGTAGATAAATAGGAACCGCTCTGGCGGGAAGGTAAACGGTGTTTCCGTGCGCTGCTCTGGTTCACCAGAAGCAGCTTTGTCATGCTGGCCACATGACCCGGAGGCTGTCTTCGGACAAACGCCGGCTCCCTCGGCCTATAGAGCGAGATGAGCACGCAACCCCAGAGTCGGACACGACTGGACCTAATGGTCAGGGGTCCCTTTACCTTTTTATAGTGCAGATAGGGCCTTAGAAGTAGACTCTCCCTCTGCCAGCCGCCCTGGCAGCCTCCCACGTCATACCCAGGTTAAAAATGGGGAGGAAAAGCAGCAACGTTTGTAAAACTTGTTGGAGGCAATTCCACTTGCGTTGCTAACTTATTGGAGGCAATTCTTCCCACAGATAACCAGCCAAGGGGCTATAGACAAGCATGATTTAGTGAAAGCATTGTTTGGTATTTGTGAAGTATTATGAGGCTTTTCCATCCCACCCCCCAAAAGCTTTACATGTTTATTTTTGATGTAAGCAAAAAAACTGCACGCTCTCAAGTATACTTGTAGCTCCAATATAAATCACTGGTTTAATATGTTTTCTAAAGTGTAGTAAGATTTAAATCCAGACTGTCATTTTTATTTTACCGCTCTTGGTGCTTGAGGCATTTCTAGGAAAACGAAGAGATCTGCACATGCATAGACAAGATGTACTATGTCTGTGGATATATGATTTAAAGAGAATAAAGAGAACATCATTTTTATACACAACAATAAACAGAGGTTGTGCTGTGAATTAATAGAATTAATATTTAATACAAGCTCATCTTTTATTTTGTTCACAAAGCTTCTGTCTCATTCTGTCTTTCCTGTCCATAGCTCAGCTCTGCTGACAGACTGCATAAATGTGATGCTTTCTTAGAAACCATCTGATCAAAGGGCATCCTTTTTACTCGCCTTTCAAAATCCATAAATATTGTTTTTGAGAATTTTTTTGAAAATCAAAGCTCACATTCTAAGTCACTTGTCATCTTAACTCCCCCCCCCCCAACTCCCTTCCTGTTCTATTATACAAAATGATACAGTTTTGTAAAATCAGCAATAAAGGCTGCGTTCGGAACAACTGAAGGGTGTGTTGCTTAGTCTTGGAATCTCGGATGTCTTTGGTATAACAAAAGGCACCTTTTGTTCTTTAGTTAATTAGCTCATTATACGGCAGGTACATAATTCTTTCAAAAGGAGAAAATGCATCTCAAGCAGCATCACAAAAGTAGGTGGGTTTTTTTGGGTGATGAATTCAGTTGGCATGCACACAAGTTAAAATATGGTGGCTTTCGGTGAAAAGTGTATTTGGGGTCAGAAATAATTTTAAGCTGATGGAACCAGCGCTTGTATAATGGTGTTCGCTCTGTACAGAAGAAGAGGCCACCTATTGTTTGTAAACAAAAAGGGACATACTTCACTGTGGCACTTCCATCCGTTACCTTAACGGTAAGCGAAGTCATGCACTTAATCACAGCATTATATTTATCAGCTCGAGCCTCAGCTCCTGCTTTTTCCAGGTTGTTCTAAAGCACCCACCAAGAGCTACTGATACTGGCTGCTAACGTTGTGCTTTAATTCCAGCATAGGCTCGTTCTGAGCTCAAATATACAGGTTACTTACTGAGCGCTGTGACCTGCAGCCCAGAGGTAGCTGCTTTGCACAGCAATGTGCAAAGCTGAATATTCTGGGGTGAAAGAATGCGCACACCTCAGATGTTGTTTGCTTGCAACCTGTTTCGTTCTGGAGAACACCTGAGGATATCTGAAAGATGAACAGCCGTTTAAAGCATGCCAGTGACACTTTATTCTGTTTCGTCAAGGGAGCAGGGAGGTTTCTGCCACGAAAGAATTGACTCCGGGAAACCAACTTGGAATTAGCCGGGGGACGGAATGGGGCAGTCACCGTTTTATTGCACCTAAGGAAATTTTTGTGTTTTGGACCACAAACCTCTAATATGGACAATATTGTAGGATTCTACTTCCACACATGAATATAATTAAATACTACATAGTGGAATTTGGGTCCCAGCATTTGGAAATTCAGAAATTCTTATATTTCTCAGGTAGGTACTATAATGATGTCAAAGGGGCCACCACCTTTTTATTTGATACGTTAAAAAGAGAACCAGATATTCTCCTTTATAAAGCGTTGTTGCTCTTTATGTTCAGATTAACTTCCATTGAACCCTAAAAAGGAAGCACCCTCTGCTGGCTCCTGAGAGATATTACTTAAGGTTTTTTTTTTAAATGTTGAAACTTGCAAACTCAAACAGTCACTTTGCTCAGCTGCTCTGAGTTAGGTTCCTGGGCCACTATCCAACCCAGAGTTAAGTGCACACATGTTCTCAATGGAATAATAGTGCATTCATGGTGGATTTATTCTGCTTTATTAGTTGTTCTGCAATGTTTTCCCAATGCTACCAGATTATTGCTGTCCAGAGAAATTACACTGCAACAAAAGCAGAAGACCCCACCTTGAAGCACTGGTGGTATGAAACGTTAAGGGATTTCAGCAGGATATGAGGAAATGAAGCATTATAGGCACCCTAAAACATTTGTAGGCACAAATAGTAATGAAAATGAGGACAGATGACCTCTCTTATAGCGCCATAAGCACAAATAGTCATGAGAGCATAATTAAAGGGATTTTAAAAAATATTTTATGGAAGTTACACTAAGAAGTTAAAAAGTAGGACTTGCACATCTGGTACGATGGACTGTTTGTGAATCAGTGTAGAGTGTGACAAAAGGAAAAAGATTAGTAAATAGTTCATTCAGCCCAGACACTGAGGTCCAGCACCGAGGGCCTTCTGGCAGTTCCCTCACTGCGAGAAGTGAAGTTACAGGGAAACAGGCAGAGGGCCTTCTTGGTAGTGGCGCCTGCCCTGTGGAACGCCCTTTCTTCAGATGTCAAGGAAATAAGCAGCTATCTGACTTTTAGAAGACATCTGAAGGCAGCCCTGTTTAGGGAAGTTTTTAATGTTTGATCTTTTGTTGCGTTTTTAATATTCTGTTGGGAGCCTCCCATAGTGGCTGGGGAAACCCATCCAGAAGAGCAGGGTATAAATAATAAATTATTATTATTATTATTATTATTATTAGGAACTAATCATATGTGGTTTCAGGGCTGGCCCAAGGCATTTTGTTTCCAAAGATGAAGGAAAAGCTGGCATATTGGAATCCACTATGGAATCTTACTTCGATACTGGCAATAGGACAGGGTTCTTTACCACAACTGATGTCAGCAGGCTAGATTAGGCTAGATTGGTGCCATCCTCTACCCCATTGTCCCTGTCATTTGGAGCACCTCCTTCTCTCTGCCTAATGCTAGGGCTGGCCTAATGTCAGTTCAGCAAAACGTCTAAGAATCTCCAAGCCCATTCATGTTTGCAGTGCTTGGCAGTAAAGTGACCATTTATGAAACACAATTTTCTTCAGAGATCTAGCTGCAGAACACATTTCAGAGAACAATAGCCTTGATTTTGTCACAATCCTTTAATGTGGCACAACATTCAAATGAATATTTTTTTTATTATTTAAGGAAAAGTTGTGATGATTGTCACTTTTGGGTAAGGCACGTTTGGACTGGGTTGTTTTGAATAACTGTAGTGTGACTCCCTGTCTTCCAAAGTTAACCATGAAAGTTGAACAAGGTGTTTGAAAAAGAAACATATTTTTTTTTATTAAAAAAACCCCCTCTATCCCAAAACCAAGATAATGGTTTCTTCTTTAAACAATATTAGAATGACATTGTTATTTAATATGTTCTTGCTTTAATGAGATGACATACCAGAGTTTGGGCAGTATCACTGCAGACTTCAGATGGGACCTCACATAATTAACTGCTACTTCTTATGAAACAAATAGAAAACTAGCACACAGGACTGTCTTAAGCACATGCGGCGCCAGGGTGCAAAGATCTGCCCCCCCGGTTGCCCAGTCCCAGGCACGCAGGAGGGCGCAGCCGGGCGGCTGCCTCAGCGTCTCACTGACTCGGTCGCCTCCAAACTCGCAGCACAGAGTTGCCCACAGCAGAAGAGCCTGCTGTGGCGCTCCGACCAACGGGCAGCCTCTTCCCCGGACTCAACTCCTGGGCCCCAGACTCTCAGCCTGGTGCCCCTGAGAGCCCAGTGCCCAGGTGCCCCGCACCCATAGCGCCGATGGGTAAGACGGCCCTGCTAGCACATCAGGTTGTATCCATTCTCCCTCATAGCTGATTTTTAAAAATGTTTTTCTTTCTTTCTTTTAAGGAGTAATCTAGAGTTTGAAAGTATACAGCCTAGACCAGACCCTCCAGGTGTCCCTATTTTCCAGGAACAGGGCCGGATCTACATATGCCATCCTGGTTTCTGATTTGATGCTGGAATGTCCCACTTTTCCTTAGGATGTCCCTATATTCATCGGAGAAATGTTGGAGGGTATGGAGTTATGCGACCCCCGGAGCCAAGGAGATAAGTAACTATACAACCTTTAGAAGACATCTGAAGGCT
Source organism: Darevskia mixta (assembly GCA_034641385.1). Classification (NCBI taxonomy): domain Eukaryota; kingdom Metazoa; phylum Chordata; class Lepidosauria; order Squamata; family Lacertidae; genus Darevskia; species Darevskia mixta. Next base: position 9,936,813 of record JAWWNH010000105.1, read on the forward strand.
GTGCTGTATAGGTAAAGGTAAAGGGACCCCTGACCATCAGGTCCAGTCGTGTCCGACTCTGGGGTTGCGTGCTCATCTCGCTCTATAGGCCGAGGGAGCCGGCGTTTGTCCGAAGACAGCCTCCGGGTCATGTGGCCAGCATGACAAAGCTGCTTCTGGTGAACCAGAGCAGCGCACGGAAACACCGTTTACCTTCCCGCTGGAGCGATCCCTATTTATCTACTTGCACTTTAACATGCTTTCGAACTGCTAGGTGGGCAGGAGCTGGGACCGAGCAACGGGAGCTCACCCCGTCGCAGGGATTCGAACCGCTGACCTTCTGATCAGCAAGCCTGTGGTTTAACCCACAGCGCCACCTGGTCCCTGTACTGTATAGGGAATGTTTTTTTAATGCTTAATGATTTATGGTGTTTTTACATATGTTGAAAGCCGCCCAGAGTGGCTGGGGCAGCCTAGTCAGATGGGCAGGGTATTATTATTATTATTATTATTATTATTATTATTATTATTATTATATAGGACATCCCTATTTTCATTAGAAAAATGTTTGAGGGTATGCTAGACACAGGTTTATCAGCTGAGTAAAAACTAGGCCAAATGGTTGTTGTGATCAAGATAAGAGAAATCTGTGTTGTTGAATCAGCATTGTAATCCTGTATCAACCACCCTTGTTTACTGAGGGAGAGAATCCAAGAATCCTCTAGTTGCAGCTCTTTGCCCAGAGTCTCTGCTTGTGGCTTGCAGTGGATTTTGAGCGGCATTCTTGCCTATAGAAAATAGCATGCCTACTGTGGAGTACATGGGTTTTGTATCCTGGGATGTAATAAAAGCAACTTGATCATTAGCCAGGGTATCCTTCCTTCACTTTCAACTTCAGCCTCTGATTAACCTCTGTGAACATGCCAATAAAAGAGAAAGGTAAAGAATTGGCTCAGGAAAACTCTTCGTGTTTGGAAGCCCCAACATGTGCCTTTTGAAGCTGAAGATTTGCAACAGAAACATTCCCGGAGTTTCTCTCCACACTCCAGAGAATAGGCAGGAATTCTGTAGGCTGAGAAGTGTACAGTAAAACAGCATGTCTGTTTACATGATCCAGACTTTGGGGAGCTGATGTGGAAACGGTGTCAGTGGCATATTAGAGTGAGGATTAATTTTAAGTTTGTGAAATAGTGGTTAAAACAAAACAAAACAGAAACACCTGAATCCCCAAATAAGCAAATCCTAGGAAGATTTGGTGCTGCATCTTGCGCCCCGACCTTTGTGTCTAGGAATCAGTTAGAATTATATGGATGGCCTTATTGAATTTTATAGAAATTGCTGATCGGAAAGCCGTATGTAGGTCATGTTGGCCTGCCACTTTCATGTCACCGGCTCTTTCTGAGTCATTTTGAGCTGATGCATATGCATTACGTTTAGAGAATATTAAAAAGGCAAATCTAGGGTGACTTCTTGAACGCATATTACTCACTCGGCTGGCTCTAAAAATGCCTGGTGTTAACCTGTTGAATAGGTGAGTTATTGTGGTGATTATAATGAGATTTTTGTCGACGTCGTATTTGGATGTCTCGGTAGGGTGTGTGTGTTCCTCTCTCCCTCTTTCTCTTTCCATACTAGGCAGTTTAATAAAGCCAGTAGAGGTTTATTGTCTCCTTTTCCCCCCCTTTTGTTTACTTTAACACAAACAAACAGGCTTTATAAGCTTCTTTTCCATTTAACAGCACACAAGGGATTCACTCTAGTTAAAAGCCACGCTAGGCTTACATTGAAGTTGCTAACTATGCTACTTCCCTGTTTAGTCATTTTTCCTCCCCTGTGGGGGAAAAAAAAGTGGGCAGGTTGGGGGTCAGTGAAAGAGTCACTCTTCGCAGAACATTCCCCTCAGCAAGTGCAGCTGAGCTGTGAGGAAAGTCTGCAGAGGGTTACTGTTGCCCGAGGCAGTATTAATTCAAGATTCATATTCTGCGGCTCCCTTATGCAGAGTCACACTACAACAAGGGGTTTGCAGCGAAGAGCTGTATGTTCTTAAGCGACTATGATATCCAGGAGTTTGTGTTATTACTCCAGTGGAGGTGGGAGGAAATGAAAGGCGATTTCACACTTAGAGCTGCGGTCCAAGTCAGAGGGGCACATTCTGCAGCCTGACAACAAAGTGCCCGTGAAGAGTGTTCAGATTGGCGCCAAAGTGCATCGCTGCCCCTCAACTAAGCACACAGTTGCTGTATCCACTTCATTCAACAATGCTGGAGAGGCGGGAAGAAGGTCTGTGCTATTGATATGATTATGACTGGGATAAGCATGCTCATGAGCAGCTCCCCTTGCCTTGACCTTGTAGCTCAAATCACCTTGACCCATATAGTGGAGGCCTATATTTGAAAGATAGAGGTTTGTGGCTTGAAGGATGCAGGTGGCGCTGTGGTCTAAACCACCAAGCCTCTTGGGCTTGCTGATCGGAAGGTTGGCGGTTCGAATCTGTGTGATGGGATGAGCTCCCGTTGCTTTGTCCCAGCTTCTGCCAACCTAGCAGTTTGAAAGTCTTCCAGTGCAAGTAGATAAGTAGGTACTACTGTGGCAGGAAGGTAAACGGCATTTCCATGCACTCTGGCTTCTGTCATGGTGTCCTGTTGCGCCAGAAGTGGTTTAGTCATGCTGGCCACCTGACCCGGAAAAGCTGCCTGCGGACCAATGCCGGCTCCCTCGGCCTGAAAGCAGAGATGAGCACCGTACCCCATAGTTACCTTTGACTGGACTTAACCATGCAGGGGTCCTTTACCTTATGTTTACCTAATGACTTGACGAAGATAACTTAGTGAACTGGGTAGGAACTAGAACTAGGCTGCAAGTGTACCTTTTTACCTTTGAGTGAATTTGCCAGTTTGGGTTTTTCTCTATTTCTCATTTTTCCAGTCTCAATTTCAGTTCCCCACATTTCAGCTCACAATTTTTTTTAAAGCAAAAAAGGCTTCGTGATGATTCATCAGTATTTTAGTGCAATTCCCCCCCCCCATATACACATTTTTGTATCCAGTGTTGCACAACATTCACGTTTTTTTGCAAAGCAATTTCCCGTAATGTAATGTATTTTTGTTTCCTATTTTCATGTGTATTTTTATATACATTACCCCCTAAGATAGGCACTTTTGTACACATTACATGCCTGGAGAACTGCACTACAAAATTTGGAGAATTTCAATTTTTGAAGGATGGTTGTGTTTTAGTTTATGTAATGTTTTGGAAAGTTCAAATTTGGTAGATTCACCTTAAAATACAAGTTACATTGACTTTCTCTCCTATCCTTACCTGAATTAGTCCATCCTGCTTCACAAGGACCGCTTACCAGTGTCTGATGGTGAGCAGTCATTGTGGCCCAGTGCAACTGAGGATGGACTTCTGGCCTTGCTTGACCATTGGCGGACAATTCTCCCTCCTCCTACTGACCACGTAGGTTGTTGGCATTTGAACAGACCTATCACGGACAAGCTGCATTTGAATGGACCTATCATGGTAAAATAAGGGTGTGTGGCTGAGTGGCAGACTTCAGCCCCTAGTCTTCACTCAGGTCTGCTCACTGGGGATATAAAGAAGCCTCGCCCGCACTCATCAGTTTCAAACAAACCCTTTGAACCGAAGGGCCTGTTCCACACTTGATTCCTGTGGTGTCAAATGTTGGCTTGCATGTATGACTAAGTAAACAGTAAAGATAGTGTGGCTTAGTTCAGGCCTAGTGCCAGCCAGACAGCTGGCTTTTTCCAGTATACCTGAAGGAGCGTCTCCACCCCCATCATTCTGCCCGGACACTGAGGTCCAGTGCCGAGGGCCTTCTGGTGGTTCCCTCACTACAAGAAGCCAAGTTACAGGGAACCAGGCAGAGGGCCTTCTCGGTAGTGGCACCCGCCCTGTGGAACGCCCTCCCACCAGATGTCAAAGAGAACAACAACTACCAGACCTTTAGAAGACATCTGAAGGCAGCCCTGTTTAGGGAAGTTTTTAATGTTTAATAGATTATTGTATTTTAATGTTCTTTTGGAAGCCGCCCAGAGTGGCTGGGGAGACCCAGCCAGATGGGCAGGGTATAAATAATAAATTATTATTATTATTATTATTATTATTATTATTATTATTATTATTATTTGCTGATGAAGGGACAGCTCTGGTAATAATTTCACTTGTGAGGTGGATGCCCCTCTGTTGGAAGACTTGGTTTGGATGCTTCCTTCCCCTTGGGAGTGCATTGCATGAAATGAATGAGTCCAAAATGAATAACTACCACTGAAGAGAAATCTATGTCACCAAAGCCAAGAGAGATGAAGCCATGTGCTCAGGAACAGGAGAAGAGTCAGCCAGAGCACAGGTTTCTCTTTCCACAGGAGTAAATATATTGAATTTGTGAATATGACTAGTGTGCACCCTACTCCAGCCTTTCCTATGGTTCATCTATCCAACTCAGAGAGAGGGAGAGAGAAGGACTGCTATCTCTACAAGTGAAAGCCAAGGGAAAATTCTGGAATTTTATAGCACAGAGTTGCTATTGACAACGCCCTTTGTTTCACTGCCCATATCCCCATCCCCATGTGAGGGGAAACTGGAACAGAGTGCAACATATAAAGCGGGAGTTGCCAGTTTATAATATACCACACAACTAAGCACACACTGCAGCCTAATTCTTTGACTACTATAGGTTATTTCTTTTAAGGTTAATTTCACCTGGGTGAAATTATGTGAACACCAGGGAGGGTACATATGTGCTCATGGGTGCCACATTGGTGACTCCTGATGTAAAGTATATGAACAGGACAGACACAGGGACAAATTTTTGAATAAGCGTCCCGGGATTACATGGGAACCCTTGACAGTGTAGTAATGTTGATGATAAAGTCATGTAAACAACGGCTGTTTTTTCTACATTGAAGTTTAGTACTATTGCTGACTAGTCAGGTACATATGCCTTTGTTGTCCTGTGAAAGCCTATTGTGAGAGAACCCTACAACTTAAGATTGGACATCATACCCTCCAACGGAGTAAAATAAACCCTATGAACCATTTGTGCAGATAATAACTGAGGAGCATCTGTTGAGTGAGAGAAAGTGTTTTGAAAAGCCTCTCAGGAGAGACTGAGCTTTTTCATAGTAACGAAGAAATGTCAGTGGAAGTTGATGTTGCATGTGTATGCATGTTATGGGAAGGAAGTGCCCGAAATGTGGAATTTTTACATTTGAAATGCCTCTTAGAAATCACTTACACGCTCTAACACATGGTCCAAAGTCTTCCTGTGACTTTTTAAAATCGGCCGGCATATGAATTGGTCTGCTGTAAGAAAAATTGATTTAGCAATAAGAAGCTCGATCGTACCAAATATTCATGTGTGTCCTTTGGCCCTTGATCTAATGCAAAAGGGAATATGTTTATCTGTTATGTATATACACATCCGACGATAAAATAGAATAGAGCCTTCTCTGTCATTTGTCTTCTGTATTAACCTCACTATCGGGGCCATGTTGCTGAGATTGTGTGCGGCACTTAAACCGCACGCCATAATCTTTATTGCTTATTCTGCCATCAGGCAGAAGTTGAAGCTGTCTAGTGCAGTACTGATTCAAAGGCTATTCAGGTCAATGGAAACACTTCACTTGCAGTGATTGCCTTTTTGGATCTGGCCACAGCTGCACACAAAATCCCTGTAACATCCCCTAGTTGTTTTCACTTTCCCCCTCTTCCTAGTATGTTAGCAATACAGAGGTGTTCTGTGCTAACACAATACGCCATTTATGTGTAGCATTAACACTTGTACATGTTCAGACTATTAGAACACTCACAACAGCTATGATTGCAGCCTTTGACGTCTTTGAATGGTCCCACTGAAATCAGTGTGACTGCTCCGAGTTAAGTGGTTTATGAGCTGCAGTGTGTCTGATTCAAGTACAGTTAAGTGTGTGCATATTAGCCGTCTTGCCTAAGGCTAGGAAGAAAGAGCCAGTTTCAGAGATGGGCTTACAACCCTGGAGTAATTGGCTCGTGCCCATATCCTCTAATTTACTACTAGTGCAATAGTTAAGTGGCTAGAGCTCTTTGAATACGTCGCCGAAAACTGTGGGTATCAGACTTGCTAGATCTTATGCCAATTAGCGGCATCTTCTCTGCACATCTGCAAATGGGTACCTAATCCACGGGGTTGAGGAGACCAGAGGAGACCACAGATGGTGCTAGTTAGACTGCTGCAAATGCCTTTAGATATAGGAACAGGTATGAATTACCATCCTATCCAGGTGATACAGCAACAGCTGGGCTTGGGGTAGGCTTTGACGTTTTGAGCAGAATACATCCCCATCCACTCCATATGAATGTGACAGATCTTTAAAATGGAAACTCTTGCAATAGACAGAGTATCTTTGGAATAGATTTGTTTCCCCTAGTTTCCACAGCTGTTTGCTTCTAACCAAGAGAGTCATCACTATCATGCTTGTGATTCCAGCCTTTTTGGCTGGCAGGAAGATGAAAATGATGGAGATTTGCTGACCGTGAAAGAATATATCAACTAACAGAGCATTGCATACCCCTCAACTGTCCTGGGAACACAGTGATATCCATTTTTCCCCCAAGTGAGAGCATGGTACCCATTTTGGGTGCTGTAATCACGCCCCTAAAAAAGCACTTTTTTGGGGGGGCCATGATCTCATGCAGGACCCTGAATTGTGTTGCATACGAGAGCACAGCCCTGAAAATGCACTATTTTGGGGGTTGCAGTTTGCGGTGGGTTCAGTGACTTGAGCGGGTGCACAGCCCTGGAAGACACGCATCCTGGTTTTTCACCTCAACATTTTGGAGGGTATGCCATTGGTCATTCTCATTCTGCTACAGAAAAGTGAAACTTTGAGTCCTTTATAGCCATGGCCATAAATCTCAGCCTTCTGCACAAGCCTGGAGATAATCGGATAATAATTTGGTGTTAAATCTGATTCAGGCTGCAAGCCTAAATTTCCTGGGGCTCCTTGCCCAGAGTGTCCTACACTGAAGGACCCCTGGCCCTCAGTGGCGGAGCAAGCTGAACTGGCGTCTGGGGTGGCACATGTGCCCTGTGCCCAGGGGCGGGGTCAGCCGGGGCAGGACGCTCTGCGGGGCCTCCAAGGGGTCTGCCTGCCTCCTCCCACTCAGCCTCCCTACAGCTGAGGGGGAGGCGGTGGGAGGACCATTGGGGGCAGTGCAGAGCCTGTGGGCGCCCAAGCCACTGTGTCACTCCCAGGAGAGACACGTGGCTCAGTGAGTGCCGCCCGGCATTTTGTCACCCCCTTCAGTGGTGACATCCCGGTCAGCTCACCTCCACCACATCCCCCTTCCTTCGCTCCTGCAGAGGGAAGAGGCAGCTGGAAGCTGAGGTGTGACTAGCATGGACCATCCCATTACTTGCGGTAAGTGTGAGCTACTGCAGTGGCAGTGAGGTGCGAAGCGGCAGCGATAGCTCTGAAGAGCCACAGGCAAAGGGGTGGTGACTTGGCCAGCACTTGACAGCTGGATGGCTGTGTGGAATTGTAAGGCAAGATACAGTGGAACCTCGACTTACGAATTTAATGCGTTCCGAAAGCACACTCGTAAGTCGAAAATTTCGTAAGTCGAAAAACGGCATTCCCATAGGAATGCATTAGAAACATAAGTCGAAAGATACGTAAGAAAATCCTGTGTAAACCTTCGTAAGTCGAGTAAACCCCATCTAAAACTTCGTAAGTCGAGTAAACCGCATCTAAAATCCAAGCGGATTTCCTTTCGGAAGTCGAAAAATTCGTAGGCGCGCAGCCGCTTTTTCCCTTTCATAAGTCGAAAAATACATAAGTCGAGGTTCCACTGTTATTGGGAAGGGAGCTAGGGTGTTGCTACCACTGAGAGACCTAATAATTATGATTACTGTAGTGTAGAGACAATGAGAGAATGTGGAACATTTCAGGATTTCATTTCCTAACAGCTTCTTCTGTCCTTATAAACAGAAAGAGGAAAGGGTAGTGTACCAAATTTTTATTTTTAATGGAACTTCTGCCATCCTTTGTCTCTTGTTGCAAAGGAATATGGGCTCTCCCCCCTCCCTCCCCAAGCATGAAGAAGAGTGAAATAGCTAAAATTTGTGGAGCTCCATGTGCAGATGGCATATAAGTGAAGTTGTTAGCATCACGAGAGATCTGGGCTGGAATCCAGCACTTTAAAAAATGTGAACCAAAGCAACAACATTTTATAAATGGCACAATAAAGCAGTTTCAATTTTCCTTTTATTTCGAAGAACAGTCCTCCAGGGGAAAAAGCCCCAAAAAGAGGCAGCCACATTACATAGTTTTTGCAAACATCACTCGTATGTGACTCCCAGCAGATGTCTGATGCAAGTCACTATACAGCATCTGGTTGAAAGCCACGGGGCACATTAGCAGATGCTGAGCATAGTGAAGCAAGCAGCATGGTGTAGAACAAAAAGAACAAGGCTAAATCCCTTTGGAAAATCATTTTAATATTTTTTTTAACCCACCATTTTTGTTTTTCGGAGTATTTCTCTCCCCCCCCCCCACATTACTCTGTTAAAGAAGGTGATGGCAGACACTTTCTAAACAGCAGCAAAGAAGAATCTTTGTCTTCCATACTTCCTCTCTTGTTCTTTACATTGTATGATAGATCTATGCCTAGAAATATTGGCCCTCATAAACATTCATGGGTGCACGAGATCATGTTGTTTGTGTATTCTTGCCTTTCTCACATGACTAGCTGGCTGCCTACCGAATGCTGCAAATGGGCCTAGAAACAGAACTATAATGAAGGACCTTAACTGAGTGGGCAGGAATATTCCACACCAGATTCCATTTGTTCCTCCCAGCTGGTTTTCCCCTGACCTTTGATTCCTCCTCTTCTGCCTCCTAATTCATTTCTTGCTCCCTCACTTGACCGCCTTTGTACCTCTGCCGCCTGATTCATACAACCTGTCTCTCAGACACCCCTGCTGCTAAGATATTTTTCCACCTGTATACCTGAAGGAGTGTCTCTACCCCATCATTCAGCCCAGACACTGAGGTCCAGCTCCGAGGGCCTTCTGGTGGTTTCCTCACTGCGAGAATTGAAGTTACAGGGGACCAGGAAGAGCACCTTCTTGGTAGTGGTGTCCACCCTGTGGAACGCCGTCCCATCAAATGTCAGGGAGATAAAGAACTACACAACCTTCAGAAGACATCTGAAGGCAGCCCTCTATTGGGATGTTTTTAATGTTTGATGTTTTATTATGTTTTATACCGGTATGTGCTGGGAAGACCCAGCCAGATGGGCGGGGTATAAATAATAAAATTGTTGTTGAGGGTTTCATGAGTCTTTTTCTTGCACATTTCAGCCTCTAATTCTGTATATCCAATATTCCTGGTGGACAGAATGCAGCTAAGTAGCACACTTAATTTGCGCTCCATCAACCAGCTGACTCTACCATGTTGAGGGAGAAGGTGGTTCCTTCACATGGCAGAGAAACAAGGTCATTACAATACTTAGATGACAAGAGTTACAAGGTTATATCAATAATTCCATAGAATTGAAAGCCCAAGGCACTTAGGAAAATTCCATATAACTGTCTTGATCATTAAAAAAATGCTTTAATATATATTTTAAAAAACAAATCTGCACCTACAATAATTATCACTACATCAAGATGAACCAAAAGGAAAAAGTTCATTCTAAACCTTATCAAGATTTATTAATATATTAAATCCCATCTTTCCATAATGTCCGTATCATATATATCATATATTTAAACATGTGATCCATTTCAGCAAATCATCAGTATGATCCAGTTCAATAAACTTTCCAATACATACTGTATAACAATCTCTACACAGTAAGAGCCAGTGTGGTGTAGTGGTTAAGAGCAGTAGACTCGTAATCTGGGGAACTGGGTTCTCGTCTCCGCTCCTCCACATGCAGCTGCTGGGTGACTTTGAGCTAGTCACACTTCTTTGAAGTCTCTCAGCCCCACTCACTTCACAGAGTGTTTGTTGTGGGGGAGGAAGGGAAAGGAGAATGTTAGCCGCTTTGAGAATCCTCCGGGTAGTGATAAAGCGGGATATCAAATCCAAATCCAAACTCTTCTCATCATAATACTTACAAAACTCATATATAAATATGAAGAACTTAAACTATCACCAGGGTACTGTGTATGAAAATTTAATTCCATGACACTTGTTTTCTTCTTCTTCTTCTTCTTCTTCTTCTTCTTCTTCTTCTTCTTCTTCTTCTTCTCCTCCTCCTCCTCCTCCTCCTCCTCCTCCTCCTCAGGTCACAGGGCAGGTTACAACAATTAAAACACAATGTTAAAAACAGTTTAAAACAACCTACATTCACGGAACAAAGGTGGAATCTAAAAATATATATCTATACCTATATAAAAGGTTTTAAACAGCCAATGCATCCACATGTTTAAATCTTATTATATAAGCATGCTATAACTTTGACTTGCTCACACTTCATAGCAATCTAAGAAAAACTGTAAATAAGGAATGGGTATTGGTGGGGGTGTGTGTGAAATACCTGGCACCCGGGACTATTTGACACAATGCAAAACAGAATAGAATTCACCTTTGGCAAATAGCCAACAACTAGGGCTAAATCTGGAAGAGCTTAATATACACGGAAGAACTGATCCACTTGGAAGAAAACTATGTGGGTGTACTTGTCACATGCTGAACTCATTTATGGCTTTGAATATAAAGTAGGCCTTGTCATCACAAAGGAAAATGAACCCAAGCACTACAGAGGCACCATCAATTTTTTTTAAGTCTGCACAGATTGGCTATCTGAAAACTTTTTTTAAAAAACGTTAAAAAATAAAAATAAAAAGCCATTAGATAGAAGGGTGGAGAAGAGAGAAAAACTCCTCCCATTGGTATTTAATAGTTTCAGACGGTGTAGATACTGCAGTGTAGGCTGGCCGATAGAGGTAATTGGGGGAGCTTTGGTAAGTATGAGTCATGCGACCAGGATAACAAAAGGCCTGGATGAGTCATTCCACCAAGTTTCCATAGCTGTACAACAAAACATGAGGTTTCTGTTTATACATGGACAAATTAGCCATTTCCTGTTCCCGGTAACTATAGCATTTTTTTCACAGGTTACCCCGAAAATAATATTCAGCCTTTAAGTCTTGTATAAAGCGCCAAGGATGAGCTAAGGATGTATGAAATTGAAACCGCTGTCTTAAGACAGACAGCGGAACACATGTATATTTTAGAATATAAAATAAGGAGAAGGTCTAGAGATTTTCAAGAGGATATCTGTGCAATAAAACTTTGAGATACAAAAGCTCTCTCCGTCAAAGGGATCTGTAAAAAGTAATTATTAAGTGCAACATGAAATGTTAGGTTTTTCTATTAGGTTTCTTCAATATCCTACTTTCTCTTTCCTCTCTCAGTATATATATTTCTCTATTGTTGCAGGTTTCACCAGGGAAATACCAGCTTCAAATTTATCCCTGAGCTAAAACCTATAAGATGATTGACAAAATATTAAGAAAACTGAAAACTGGGTTAAATATAAACTCTCTTGCTATTAGGGATATATTCTCTACTCAGCATGCACCGGCAACTCCCATTCACACGCAATGAGGAAAGAATAATTCTCAAAAGGGTTTTTGTTTTTTTTAAGGCTAAGAACCTTTCATCGCTTTAAGGAAGATGCACAGAGATGCCTTTGTTTCTATGCGCAGACAGACACTTGCCAACTTCTTCCCTGGGCCCTGGGAGTCTCCTCATGGTACCTTATGGCTTTACCCAATTTTCCCAAGAAGTCCCCCTGGTGTGTTTCTAATTGATGATATATGCTGAGACTGAATTAAACAATGCAGGTGGGAAATACAAAATGCAGTGTTCCAAACTTTTACTTTAATAAATGATGCCAGATTTTTTTTCATATATAAAAAAGATGTTTGTTCTCTTTGAAAACAGATGGATGTCCTGTTGTGATTTGCTGTGGGCAACAAGCCCTGGTTTTGCAGCTATCAGTGCCAGCGAGTGAACAAAAAGGATATGCAAAGGGCCTGGCTGGATCAGAGCAAAGAGAGCCAGTGTGGTGTAGTGGTTAAGAGCGGTAGACTCGTAATCTGGGGAACTGGGTTCGCGTCCCCGCTCCTCCACATGCAGCTGCTGGGTGACCTTGGGCTAGTCTCTCAGCCCCACTCACCTCACAGAGTGTTTGTTGTGGGGAAGGAAGGGGAAGGAGATTGTTAGCCGCTTTGAGACTTCTTTGGGTAGTGATAAAGCGGTATATCAAATCCAAACTCTTCTTCTTTTTCTTAACAGGGATGGGGAACTTTTGTCCCTCCAGATGTTGTTGGACTACAACTCCCATCGTCTCTGACCATTACCTATGCTGTCTAAGGCTGTTGGGAAATGCTACCCACCATTTCAGGCCACTGGCTTGGGTTCTGGAACTTTACGTCCCTGCGCTCAGCTGTAGATACAGCATTCAAGGTCATCGAGATTATTTATATCACCAGTCCTAAAGGATCTTCACTGGCTCCCAGTACATTTCCAAGCACAATTCAAAGTGTTGGTGCTGACCTCTAAAGCCCAAATCTGCCTCGGCCCTATATACCTGAAAGAGTGTCTCTACCCCATCACTCAGTCCAGACACTGAGGTCCAGCTCCGAGGGCCTTCTGGCGGTTCCCTCACTGCGAGAAGTGAAGTTACAGGGGACCAGGAAGAACACCTTCTTGGTAGTGGTGTCCACCCTGTGGAACGCCGTCCCATCAAATGTCAGGGAGATAAAGAACTACACAACCTTCAGAAGACATCTGAAGGAAGGCAGCCCTCTAGCGGGATGTTTTTAATGTTTGATGCTTTGTTATGTTTTATATGTGCTGGAAGCCTCCCAGAGTGACTGGGAAAACCCAGCCAGATGGGTGGGGTATAAATAATAAAATTGTTGTTGAGGGTTTCATGAGTCTTTTTCTTGCACATTTCAGCCTCTAATTCTGTATATCCAATATTTCTCAGAATGGAAGCCTAGCAGGTAATCTAGTTGTTATGAATTACGATGGTGGGGCAGGGGAAAGGCAAGGCGAGGAACAGCTGCATCTGCTCACCTGCTAACCAGCAGCTAACCAGCTAAGCGCCTGTTGTCCCCAGATCCTTGGGTGGCTAACTTTAACTTTGCAGAATTCTCCCATTGTTTCAGAGAGCAGCAGAAGCTCATCCTGAGCCATGGAAATGGCGCTGTCATTTATCTCTGCCCATATGGATAAACCAAACATGTCACCCCTCCCCCTTTTAATACAAGCCTTGACTTGTTTCCCAGCACATGCCACTGTCCACAACATAAGGAACGGTGACAGAACGGGATTCTGAATAACATTATTGTGCATAATACGGAGCCCTGAAACTATGTTACTGAAATGTCATGTCATCTGCCATTGATTTTAAAGCGCAACTCCCATTGAAATCAATGCGAGGCATTGCTTAAGAGGAAGTGGTATATGAAAAGAAGGATAATTGTGCATCTTGCACTTTGTAATATTTTCACATTTCTGCAGGAAGCTGTACACCCAAAGCCTCTCTTTCTTTAAATGTTGAAGGTCAAGGAGTGAAGTCCTAATTTTCTACTCTCTGTTTTACCTTGTTCAGTGTATTAAAGATAAATACCTTTGTAGCAGTATCTGAGAGGAGAATGCTTTTTAATATTTCTCTCCCCTTCCCCTTTACCTCTACACTTATTGCACATTCACAGTTGCATGACAGTTTCCTCTGCCCTAATGAGACCCACAGTTGGACTTGAGACATTATTAGAGAGATCTCTCTCTCTGAACTGGTCAGACAGCATATTATTATAAAGTAAGGGGGGGGAATATGCTGTTTTCTCCCCCTCTCCTCCTCCTCTTATGGTCAGTAAACAAAAGCCACTCGCTCTCTCCACCGTCTTTTGAAATGAAGTGGAAGACTTGAAACATTTCAGTCCATTGTGGTTTATAATCAGCAAACATACATGGATAATAATAAAAAGCCATGAGCTCCCTAAACACTTCAAGTGCTTGCAAACATGTATATTTTTTACCTGCCGACCTTTAGTTGAAAGGTGAATTGGAAGCAACTTGTAAATCGTAGAGACTTCTTATTCTGCGTTTTGAAAAGTAACGTGTAAAAAGCTCCTAAAATGTTTGTATTATCCTTGCACCTATAACATTATGTCTTATCCGGTATGTTGGTTTTTTTTTTTTAAAAAAAATAATAGATAAGAACCCTGCAGGTTCTGTTTCTTTTTGAGTTTAATAAAGTGGCCCATAGGTCAACCCAGCTGCTGGTGTGAGTGCTTTTAATTCAACGCTCAGCCACAAAAGGAATCTCCAAGTGACTTACAAAATGTAAATAGCATAAAGCATAATATAAAATTAAAAAAGAATGCATTACAAAAAAACTGTACAATAAAAAGAGCAGAAAAAACATAATCAACAAACATCACAATCCACACAGTCCACCAAATTCCTGGAAGATGATCAAGTGTTGATGATGGTCAGAACGCAGAGCATCTTTTTCCTGCCTTAATGAGCAACAGTCCAGCAGTCCAACTTACCTGTCTAGAGAGTACAGCTATGGCCTTTTAACTTAGTCCCCACTTCCTTTTTAATGGCAGGTGCATTCTATGGGAATAGTGCTGATTTTCCTATGAAGGATGCTGCTGTTGTAAGAAAATGCAGAAACGAAAGGGATGTGAATAAAACCTACTTTTAAAAATTCCTGATAAAACACACTATTGGCCCTTTCCTTTCTGTTGTTGATTAGTGACATTCAATACTTTATAAACTTTGTTCTAGCAACTTTCCCTTCTTCACAACACACACACACACACACTGTGTGTGTGTGTGTGTTTTGTATGTGTGCATTAATTTCTCTGTTTCTTTCCTTGGCATTTTATCCCGTCATCTCTTAGGCATAAAAGTCAGGGCTGTTACATTCTGATATGGTACCATGGGATTCCTGATCAGAATTTTCACTGTAGTACAGCTTCTCATCCAGAACTGACATTACATTCTACTTAATGGTGTCAATATCAAGAGTGGTGCCTTTATATGTATGAGAAGCGTTAACATCTTCTGGACAAAACAATTCTGTTTCTTTATCTTTGAATGCTTGTCTATTATGTGGTATCATTCTCTCATTTAGAATGGAGGGAAAACAAAGCAAGAAAGAAGTGTTCCCTTTGTTATAATTTTTAACTTACCGTTCCTCCCAAAAGAGCTCAGGGCAGTGTATACATAATCCAACATAGCAATAGAATGAAACATGTAAAACAATGATATAAAAACTCATTCAGGATGCAGAAATCTACTGTAGTGTGTGGGATAAAATTCATAGTCCTGCCACAAATATCTTGAGCAAGTTTGTTTCAGTTACTTGTACTTAAACTCACTTATGTAACCACTAGATTGGGGGAGAAATTCAGTTCAGTTTGCTTTTGAAGGGTAACTTACCTAAGGTTGCCATACGTCTGGAATTTCCTGGATATAGCTGGTATTCAGCCCTCGACCAGGAAGAAATCGCTGAAATGTCCGGGAAAATCTAGACATATTTCAGCCCATGTCAGAAGTGTAGATTCTGGCAAATTTCATTAAAAATAGCTCAAAACAAATTTGTGCCTGGGTTTTCACTTTTTGAAATATGGCAACCCTAACGTACCTAATTTGGAGTTTCCTAAATAAGATGGGAATAGAAACATAGTCATCCTTCGAAATCCTCATTTATCTGAATTTTGCAATTCAGTTCTGCAGCTAAGTAATGCGTACAAAAATACATGTACTGGTGTGAAGTGTCTGCAGTGCATCATATTAGGATAAAATGCTTGAAACAGTTTGTCTATTAGGCAAAAGTGAATACAAAAATGGGTATATTGGAAGAAATTTGCACTAAAATTCTGATGAATTTTCATTAGGTGTTTTGAAAAATAAATGAATAAATCACAAACTGATGTGGAAATATAGTGAACTGAATTAAAGAATGGAAAAATGAGAAACTGGAATTGACATATTCTCCCAGCTCTAGTTATCTCCAGCCTTCCCTGGATACAAGGATGTAAGAAATGGCATTCAGTTTCAAATTCTTCCTGTTACATCCTGAACCGTCCTCTGGACATGATAAAAATCTCTTGCCTATTGTGAAAAAGAAGCTTCATAATACTAGCTTAAGTGTTTTGTTTCTATCTCACTCTACCATGAACTTTCCCTGTAATTAATAATTAGACACAGTCTAACCCTTTAAATCTTTCTTTCCCTCTATGTAGGACTGAAAAGTCTAGCTGAGCTGTTACCTATGTCAGACTTAGTGGTTCAAATGGTTCAGTCAAACTGATCAATGGAATTAAGTGAACCATGTTGTGCAAAATAGGCTATTGCAAGAGTGAAGTGCCAGAAATCTTAGAAGAAAACAATATATTTTACTATTATCATGGAACATTCACATTCACACAATGACCTTCATCTCCATATGGATGTAATAAGGCTTCTATTTTGTGGAAATGTTTCTCCTATCTTTTCCATCTGGAGTGTTATTGTGCTCATAACTTGCTTGCGGGCTTCCTATTAGCAGTTGGTGGTTCCGATAAGAACAATGTGCTGGCCTAGCTAGGCTTTTGGTCTGTTCTTAAACCTGCCAAAGGACATAAAGCAGTAACAACTGCAGGTGGAAATCCCCCCCCTTCCTATCTCACTCATTCATCTTGAGGGTATTTAAAAGATGGGTTCCCCTAAAAATAAAAACATTATATGCAGTATTATGAATACTATTATACATATAATATCACACACATATTATAAACATATAGTCATACCTCAGGTTACAGATGCTTTGAGTTGTGCGTTTTCGGGTTGCACACCGCGCCGAACCCAGAAGTACCGGAATGGGTTACTTCCGGGTTTCGGCACTCGTGCATGTGCAGAAGCACTAAATCGTGCCTTGTGCATGTGCAGAAGTGTTGGATCGCGACCTGTGCGTGCACAGACGCAGCACTGCGGGTTGCGAACGCTGAGGGGTTGCGAATGTGCCTCCTGCACGGATCACGTTCGCAACCTGAGTGTCCACTGTATATTCCCAAAGTAACCAACACATAAACAGATACATGCAAAAATGCATTGAACATTGTATATCTATAATGTTTATGAAATTATGCTGCAGAAATATAGTACTGCATGGAGCTTGGCTCGTTTTATGCATATAATGAGTAATAGTCAATACAGTGGAACTTTGGTGCTCGAACTTAATCCGTTCCGGGAGTCCGTTTGACTCCTGAAACTGTTCAAAAACCAAGGTGCAGCTTTCGGTTGGCTGCAGGAGCTCAAGTGGAAGCTGCATTGGATGTTCAGCTTCCGAAAAACCAGAACACTTAGTTCCGGGTTTTCGGCATTCGGGAGCCAGAACGTATGAGTACCAAGGTGTTTGAGAACCAAGGTACGGCTGTACTAGTCTTACTCAGAGTAGATCCATAGAAGTTAATGGACATGGCTAACTTAGGTTTATTAATTTCAGCGGGTCTACTTCGAGTAGGACTTCATTGAATGCCACTTTTGGAGTGGTATTCAACTAAGCTTTGCTCAGCATAAACCCATGGAAATTAATGGACCTAACTTAGTCACGTTCATTAATTTATATGGATGGAATCCAATGTTATGCTAATATGTATCTGTTGGCCAAATGGAACAATCTCCCTTCCTGTTGTTCTGGGGGGTGCTCACAGCCCCCCCCCCCGAGCAAATCTGGGGGCAAGGGGAGAAAGCCCCATTGCAGTAGCAGGAGTCCACACTGTGTTACTTGATTCTGGCCCAATGGGTCTATGCTGAGCAAAACTTACTTGCATATCATCCTATCTGCATAGATTTCCATTTAATTAGTTAAAAGCAACAAAGCACAAGTGGCTCGAACATAAGCAGGCACTTGATGCAAGAGGCGACCCAAAACAAGCAAAGCTTGCTTGGGTTGAATCCACCCAATTCCATGTAGAAATCCATTTCAGTTGATTCTTCCTCCTCCCTAGTAACAAATATTGCTGGGAAATACAGAGCTTTTTCCTGCTCTCAGTCTGAATTTTCCTACTGTGTGTCCAGCTTTCCTGGTGCTGAATATCATCATAAGAGTTGACCTCCTTTAGACTTAGTCTACAGCATCCCAACTTGGATTATTCACCAAGGAAACATTCTGTGCTAGTGAAGTGGAAGTTTGTTTTCCCCTTCCACCCCTGTCCCTTTTCCCTTTTGCGTCATCTTTATTGGTAAAACTGTTCTGGGAACCTTTCTACCTAAAGAGTGAGGTATAAATGCTTTTAATAAATGAATGAATAAATAATCCGTATGCCCATTACCATCACAGAAAAAAACTAATATGGAATATCCTATTTACAAATAAGCCACATAAGCAAGCACTGATGTTATAAATTATTGCTACTACTTCTAAGGAATTGCTATACTGCCTTTTATTTCCCATAATATAATGCTTTGTTGTATGTTATTTTCACCAATATATGCATTTTAGTGCACACTTTACCCTGATATACACATTCTTGTATACACTATGTGGCTGGACATCTGATTTGCAAAATTCAGAGAAGTGCGAGTTTTGAAGAATGGCCGTGTTTCAGTTCATGTATCACTTTGCAAAGTACGAATTAGGTCAGTTCACCTTTAAACGCAACCTGAATCAAATTTCTCCCCTCTCCCTACTCCAAGGCTGACAATCTTTGACCAAACTTTCATAAAAGGGAATCAGTGTATTCACATATACTGCTTTTGCTGTAGAAGACACTAAGTTGAAAAGTTGTGCATTTTCCATCCAATTGGAAAAA
This sequence comes from Darevskia mixta, assembly GCA_034641385.1. Lineage (NCBI taxonomy): Eukaryota > Metazoa > Chordata > Lepidosauria > Squamata > Lacertidae > Darevskia > Darevskia mixta. Next base: position 9,955,627 of record JAWWNH010000105.1, read on the forward strand.
TTATTCTCAGGTAGGGAAAGAACAGGTGATATTTTCCCTGCAGTTCCCTTAATTTCCTGCATGTTGCAGAATGGCTGAGAGAGATCCATAGATTTTACATCTAGTGGCTAAAACCATCTTGTCTGTTCTTTTCATGGTAGACATTGACATAAACTGCTGTAGGTTGTATGTGTAACCCTTCACCTTTGACCACAGAGGGATTCTTAGCACCCAGCATAACACACACTGGTGAGGAAAGATCCTTAAATTCTGCCTATTCCTTCCCGCACCCTTTGCAGTGATGAAGGTCTTAGCTGAAATGCCTTACTCCTCCCCCCACAACCTCCCTGCCATTCTTCCCTGTCAGTGGCATAAAGTAAAACCTATGTTTAAAAGAAAAACAAACTGCTCAGAGATAAAGAGGAAAGTAAATATAATTCCATTTTATTTATTCATTAATGTTGGTGTACTGCCTTAATCTTTTTGATTAATTCACACCACATCTCTTTAGGTTTGGTGATTGCTCAACACAGCTATGTGGTTATGTGTGCTGACTTTTGAATATTAAAGTACAACATGGATTTAGGGACGCTTGCAAAAGAGCTGCCTGTACATTTCAAATTTAGTTGTAGTGCGGCGAATGTTTATAATTATCACGCAGAAATTATAATGTTACCTTTGGAAGCTGCATCTTATAATAACGAATGAATATAATCACTTCAGCAACGCAACGCTTACTATTCTAGTCACAAGCCGTTTTCACTCACCGCTTTCTCGACGAGCTCAGCAGAGTTAAAGATATGAAAGGAAGTAATACTCATTCCTGTATCTTATTTCTTTCCCCCCCCTTCAACGTTACCCAGTAACAGATAGACACAAAATGATTTCCATATTATATTTGTGTCCCGTTCTTCCTCCAAGAAATGTGAGATTCATAGACCTATGAGTCAGTGGGGCTGCAGTGGTTCGAGTAATAGGCTAGGACTAGGGAGACCATGATCACTCCAGATGGTGACAGCAGTCACGAAATTAGAAGACGCCTGCTTCTTGGGAGAAAAGCAATGACAAACCTAGACAGCATCTTAAAAAGCAGAGACATCACCTTGCCGACAAAGGTCCGTATAGTTAAAGCTATGGTTTTCCCAGTAGTGATGTATAGAAGTGAGAGCTGGACCATCAAGAAGGCTGATCGCCGAAGAATTGATGCTTTTGAATTATGGTGCTGGAGGAGACTCTTGAGAGTCCCATGGACTGAAAGAAGATCAAACCTATCAATTCTGAAGGAAATCAGCCCTGAGTGCTCACTGGAAGGACAGATCCTGAAGCTGAGGCTCCAATACTTTGGCCACCTCACGAGAAGAGAAGACTCCCTGGAAAAGACCCTGATGTTGGGAAAAATGGAGGGCACAAGGAGAAGGGGACGATAGAGGACAAGATGGTTGGACAGTGTTCTCGAAGCTACCAACATGAGTCTGACCAAACTGCGGGAGGCAGTGGAAGACAGGAGCGCTTGGCGTGCTCTGGTCCATGGGGTCATGAAGAGTCAGACACGACTAAACGACTTAACAACAACAAGGGAGACCCAGGTTCAAATCCCCATTCTACCATGAAGCTAATTGTGTGACATTGGGCCAGTCGCTATCTCTCATCCCAACCTACACCACAGGGTTGTCGTGACCATAAAGTGTGTCTGTGGGAGGTGGAAGGATGGCGCTCCATAAGAGGAAAGACAATAATCAAATAAATAAACTATTTTTATTCTCAAAACAGCCCTGCAAGGTAGGTTAGGCACATGGACTATCTAGAATGTATCCTGTTAACTTTCACAGGAGGAAGTCAGCAGCTGTAATAGATGAGACAAATTCCCTGCCCTACATACTGAATTCTCTAACTCGTAGAAGTCACTGGGATGAGTCATCACTTAATTCATGCTTTTCCATAATGTGAACTTCAACATTCTAATCAAAAGAATGAAAGAGTATATGCCCAGCATCTCTCTTAAGCAAGTAGAGTATTATTACACCTCTAACTTCCTTCTATAATGCCCCTTTCCTTTTCCAAACAGATTGCATGCTCCCTTTGTGGATCATGTCTTTATAGAAAGAGCAAAGTGACCTCTTGAAACATAACTTATTTGAAACCACATTTGACCACCTGTTAGTCTCTTTCCTTTATGTATGAGTGCATTGTAACAATTGGGTCAAGGTATCTGTGGCATTTTATTAGCTCTGCCTGCTGCCCTTTGATGCCTAACAAATGAGGTATTTGTGCTTTCTCTAGCAGTCCAGTTTATTTCAAAATGTTGCTTATTTAACAATGTATACCATGTCCCTCAGATGCCACAATGAATGGGTGTTTACAGCATTTGGAAGTCACAATGCCCTATTTTTAGGGGATGGAAGAAAACAAGCACCATTTTACACAGGCTGTATCTTGCCTCTGTTGTGCAAAATAAGAGGAAATCAGAGTTGTACAATGCAAACGGATAGCAGGAAAGCTCTTTGAATCTTTTTGCTTTTATACGAGAACATCTCATTTGGCTTCCTCTGACAGGGAAGCCAACTATAAAGGTCACTTCTGCAGCGAACTTCACAGATTTAAACTCTAATACTGAGTGCTGCAATCTAGCTATCGTACTGTGGAATTTGCTATCCTGGTTGATCTTTTCTTGGCTTCTACTGTGGGCTTTTTGCTTTGGCTTCGGCACAGCGTGTTGTTCTATTTTTGAGGGTTAGACTTGCAGATAATTTTGTTTTTCTGCAAAGATTTGCCATTTTCGTCCATTTCCTCTCAATAGGCTGCACATACGAGTTCACACTGTAGCCAAGCTGCAAAACAATGGTTTTGTAAACCTTTGTCATCATTTTTTTGTTTGTTAATCCAAGCCCTTCTTTAGATGTGGGCTGAATTTGCTGTTATACAACAGGAACACAAATTGGGCCAGCTATTATTTCCTCCATACCAGAGTATAGCAACTGAGCAAGTGACTGTCTGCTCTTCTCTCAGAACTTCTGTTTTCTTTCTTCCATTCTCCTCCCCCTCCCTTTGTCTCCCCACATGGGTTTCATGGGATTTAGTATCTGTATCATCATCATCATCAACTTTTGATATGTCAATGTCTTCCAAACAATTTTATACTCATGAAGTTCCATCTTCTTTTGAGACGGGGTCCGTGATAAACAACATTGTTTGCCTGCTGGAGGTCCAAGTTTCAATTTCTGGTTTCTCCAGTTAATAAGACCTTGAGTAGCATGGTGGGAGATGATTGGAGTGCTGCTGCCATTAGACAGTACTAGGTTAGGTGGACTAATGGTCTGACTCAACATAAGGTAATTAAAATGATGATGGTGGTGGTGGTGGTGCTGTCTCAAAGCAACTTACGTAATACGAACAGAAATAACAAAAACATTCAAAGCAAATATAAAAACGGCAATAAAGCAAGATCTAATTGCTCATCCATATATATGTAGGAAAGGAAGACTCACCTGATGCTGTGGGATCTGGTCCAGTGAGCTTCTTTCTGCCAGCATAGAGTCCAGAAGTCCTCTGATCACCATCGTCACACCTAAAGCCAGGTATCTGGTCTGGCTCTGTAGCAGGTGACACCACAGCCTCTATTTCCCTTCCTTTTACTCCTGAGGAATCTTTCAGGGAGCACATTCATTTATGAGGGCTCCAAACAGTGCATTTGCTTCCTGTGATGTAAGCAACCCACATTGGGATGTACCCAGATAAGCTCTACTAAGAGAAGACCTATTGAGATTAATGGACCTAAGTAGTCACGTTCATTGATTTCAATTGGTCTACTCTGAGTTTGACAAAGACTAGATACAACCTAATATCATCTAAAGAAAAAGGCCCCTATGAGACCATTATGGCCAGGGTCTAAAATTACCTAACCGCTGTGGGCTTCATTCTTGTGAAACCTTTATTGCTAGGTAATGTCACTTTTATTTTAGAGCTTGATCTATCAATATAGAGTAATGACTGGGTCATATTGTTCTATCTCATAAAAGCTGGGGAATACAGAAATTTGCCCCCCCCCCGGTCCTATGGTTTAGAGATAACCAAGAAATTGAGACAATTGATGCTCTGTGAAATATCTATTGTGGGAAATATAGTTTTCTATTGTGAGTTTGGTGATGAATAGGACTCTGACTGGGCAACTAAGGAGCTGTGGCCCCTAGTCACAGTTTGTGAAAAAGACAGGGAAATAGCTAGAATCAGTTTGCACCAGTGCTTTTTTCCCTTAAAAATGTTTAGGGGTACTCTCATTTTGACTCAAGAAAATCACCATTTTATAGTTCAAATCGGGAAAAATAAATACAGTAAATGGACAAAAGTACAAAGATTCACAAAATGTTTAGGGGTATGCGTACCCCCAGAAAAAAACCCACTGGTTTGCAGTGTGTATTTGCACACACAGAGAGGGAAAGGGGCATTCAAATGAAGAAGAAGGAAGCTGGGCCCACCCTCTCTGGGAATCTCCTCCAGAATCTGATGCAGTTGATTGGCTTCCACTGTGCTGAGTTTGTCTTGATGTAAATGAAACAGACAACTTACAGGCATTAATTTCCAGTATTGTCTTATCCAAAGGAAAACCCTGGATTCCCCTCCCCCTTAAGGGAAGTATGCCACATTTTGCAAACCACCAAATACACCGAGTTTTATTTTTTTAGTTGCTTTCCCATCTACCTGTGCTCTACGTGTGATCAAATATGGAACATACAATTTAGTACTTTTAGGCTTCAATATGCTTACTGATCTGGGAGTCAGCGGGACTCAATGGGGTTTACATCTGAATACACCTAAGTAGGCTTGCACTGTTCAATGCCGTTCAGCTCCATTTTAAGTTTGCTGTACACAGTGCTTTTAAACACCACATCTTTTTGGTATTCAAATTGATGTCAAGGTCTGTTATTAAAGATTGAAAACTGGAGCGCTGGAAGTTTTCTTTCAGAAGCAGTATCAGATGCTTTCAAACCGTTTGGTATATCTTTGAGCAAAATTGCTACATATTGAATGAAAAACAAATTTTATGCCTTGATTTTCTGTATTATTTATTTAGGGTTTTTGTGCGATTGGTGCCAAGGAGGAGGGGGCGGGGGGAAAGCCAGCAAGAAAGCAAAGCCATAACAGAATTATTTTTAGATCTAACAAAGTTATATATGGTACAACCACAAAGCACAGATGCATACTTTAATAATACAACATTGCAACTTTAACAAGGGCTATGCTTGTCTTTAAGTCCACATGATAGTGAAGGCTTAATATGGAGAACTTTTGTCTAGCACAAGTGATTTGAAGATGTTTTGCTCCATGCATGTGAACTCAGCAGGTGATTCTTGCCTATCTTTGATGTCAAACAGCACAAAACTTCAGTGAGTAGTAGCTTCAGAAATGCAATAGACATGGCTGAGTCTTCATATGAAGCTCATGCTTGAACTACATCAGAAGAACTGACATCTATTATGGTGAGCAAAGACAAGTGTTTGAAAAGAGATTCAAACAGAAGTGTCAGAATTTACAGTGCATAGTTTTATATAAGTTGATTTTAACCAAGCATATCTCTATGAACTCGGCAGGATAGAAAAGAAATTTCAAAAGGCAGAGAAATTGTTGTCATCTAAGGGCATGGAATGTTTTAATAGCTTAAGGAAGAACATTTCTGAAAGGTTATATGGTGATCCATTTACTTTGACTGAGTAATAAGGCTCATCATTGTGATGGTGAAGTTTTTTAACCCTTAGAACAATGGAAATGTGGAGGATGTTATCTTCCCATCTACCTCAGAAGCGAAGGCTAAATGACTCTGTTGAGGAAAACCATAAATACTTTTCTGCAGTGCAGAATTGGCAATAACATTATATGCATACATTAAATATATAAGTAAATTACATACATATAAAGTTAGAAATTCTGGTTTCACTTGAGAGGCATCAACAGACAATGGTCAGGTCTTAAGGCGTTGTGTGAGGTTGTGTGTGTGTCATATGGGCATTGCAGCATTATTAAGCCCCCACAAACAGTGTTTATCAGCTCTCTTCCATTTATTTCCTTTCATTCTCCGTCATAAATACATGTGTCCCCATGTGCATTATATGGCACTGGGAAATGCTTTGTAGGACATAGTTTGTTTGAAACAGCATCCTACGGGGTAATTCGCTGCAGTGCTCTGACATTGTCCCCCAGGAACCCAGTGTCACAAACCAACCTAATTGTTCTTCTGGAAATGCTGCTTTCGTTAACAACTTCAACAAAAGGGGGGGGGGAGCAAAACCAACACCACACCCACCCACCCACACACCTGCTTGACGGGAACACAGAAACTCAAGTGCTTTGCTGTTCAACGGATGTCCTTGCTGGTGTGGAATGAGCAACAGTTTGGGCTTTGTAAGTTGTCCTAATTAATAATACGATTAGGTGGGAAGGCTGTTTGTTTGTTTGTTTTAATCAGACCTTTTCCAGTTTCCCATTAAAAACCCCACTTTAAACAACTGCATAGGCCTGTTTACCTATGCTACATACCAGTAGTTTGCTACATAAACTATGTATGGATGAGATGATGGTGATGAATTACTCGCTACTTCAAAAAGCTCTCACTCAGGGTATTTGCACAGATGCAGTGTGGTATGGTGGATCAGAACCTTTGAAGGCAGATTTTGCCAAGACAGTCAGTGGGCACAGTATGCAAGATGTATTATTTGTGATGTTCTCGGACATTTGGGAATCTATGGTTGTGCACATGTATATTGTTAATTACACTATCTTCCAAAATTAAATGGCCACCTCGTGCATGCAGTTGCTCTGAAATTCTGTCTTGGCCCCAAGGTCATTGCATGATGCTATTTGTCCTTGATGCCCTTACCTTTATTATTCTGAACTTCCTGGCCCATAGAGTAATGCTTCTGCTATATAGAATAATATAGCAGAGCATCCTGTCATTAAAATAGGTAAATTCAAATCTGTTTTGTCATTTACAGGGTGTATTTAAGACGTCTTTCTTCAATTCAGGCAACAAAGGGGGCCTTAATTTTAAAACTTAAGATATAAAAAAAATGACGTCCCTCAAAAATTATACCACATTGTTTTATTGGGTCATTTCATTGCTAGCGGACCACAGATTCAAGCTTTATTGAAGAGGGTAACATGTTTTAAGTGTCCATTAATGTATGCTTAATTAAAATGGAATGCCTATAAAAGTCCTTGTGACTGCCACATGAATAACAAAACAATTATATCAGTGTAATTGCAATGAATACTAAATGAATTAATAATGAAGGCATTCTCTTTCTCCCTCTCTCACACACACATACAGACACACACACAAAGGAATTTAGCAAACAAAGCTAAGCTATGCAGCTTAATCTAGTCATTGCCACTTTTGTAGGGCTACATCAAGCATTAATTTTATGTATATAAAATGCCATAGTATTCTTCGACTTAAAAGTACATGGCGTGCCATAGTACTGTGAAACCAATTTTAAAAATAGAATCAGAACAATTTTCCTACTAAACGAGTTTTCTCTCCCTACTTTTGTGGCATTCCATGGAGTAAAATCAGGGGTGGGGAACCTCAATCATTGGAAATCTCCCCAGGCTACACCCCCCTCACTGGCCCTTGCTTCAGAGTGTTTTTGTCTGGCTAGTGTGCTTGGACTCCGATAACGCCTCTTTACTTGTCTGAATGCAGAATAGGGAGAGGTGTGTGTCAATGTGTGTAGAAACTAGTCTACTGTACAAAGGTCAAATGTACATGAGTTTTCCCACCCACTTTCATACGTGGCCCAGAATGGAGCACAGCTCTCAGACTGAAAAAGGACCCCCAGCTTCGAGTTCAACAGAGACAGATGATATGCCTGTTAAAGTAAAGTAGACCAAGAAAAATGAAGTCCCTAAGATGCACTTCTTCCATAAGTGGGAAGCTGGTTTTCCACGTAAAGAAGAAGAAGAGGAGGAGAAGGAGATTTGATTTGATATCCCGCTTTATCACTACCCTAAGGAGTCTCAAAGCGACTAACAATCTCCTTTCCCTTCCTCCCCCACAACAAACACTCTGTGAGGTGAGTGGGGCTGAGAGACTTCAGAGAAGTGTGACTAGCCCAAGGTCACCCAGCAGCTGCATGTGGAGGAGCGGGGAAGCGAACCCCGTTCCCCAGATTACAAGTCCACTGCTCTTAACCACTACACCACACTGGCAACCACCACAACCAAGTGTTGTTTATGCATGCTACAACTGCAGCTAGAATGGTTTTTGCCCAGAGATGGAAAGAAGACACAGTACCAACCAAAGAAGAGTGGCTGATTCAATTAATGGATTATGCCAAAACGGCAAGATTAACAGGTGTAATAAGAATCTGAGGAGAAGAAGAAATTATTAAAGATTGGGGGAAATTCGTGGAACATTTGAAAAATTATTGTGTGTAAATACGTTCATGAGCAAGGTTAACGTAAAACAAGCAGTTAAACATATTATCAAGAGAAACTAAAGAATAACTTAAAATGGATTAATGTGGAAAATGCAGCATAAAAAGGAACCACAAAGGGGGGTGGGAGTCAAACATATATGTGTGTTGGAAATGTGATTTGTGTGTTTGTGGTTTGTATGTCTGTAAATTTTTGAAAATTTGAAAATAAAATTTTAAAAATTTAGAAAAGCCAACCAAGTGTTCTAATATCCCAGTCATATGCGCCATGTAAAGCAGTGCTTAAGATGGCACCTAACTGACTTCTCAGTAGCTCAATATTCTCATGGATGTTTTCATCCTCACATTCAGGTGCCGCCACACTGAAAGTTCAAGATCCCAAGCTTCCGGAAATCAGACCACCCAACATCCTTGGTGCTCCAGAGGCTTCATTTCAGAAGGTATGTGATTTGTGGGGAATCAGTTGTGCTGAAGGAGCCATTCTGATTCCTGGGGGGAGGGAATGATTTTGGCGTGCATCCTTAGGTTGAACTGTTGTAGACCTTTTACCATGGGCTTCACTTCACTGCAGCAAGGCAAGTCAGAACTTTGGCAATTGCTGTTGCCCACTATTCAACATCTCTGTTGTTTTTGGTGCCCACTGAAAACATTTTTGTTTTGGGAAGTCTACCCAGACATGTAATTTTGAAATGTATGTTAACATGAAATTTTATTCCATTGTGTATATTTTTCTAAAAACTGTTGATACTTTCTTACATTTGGGGGGAGGGAAATGCAGATAAACTTGTTTTTAAAATTGGATTTTATTGGTATTTTAAATGAATATTTTATACTGCTTTACGTAAACTGCTTAGCCCCTTCCTCATACCCAAAGCTGCTCCTGAAGTTCAGGGAGGCAATTGACACTCCGACCAGAAGGAGAAACCAGACCAAACTAATGCAGCCACTATGCATGGTTCAGGCAACCAGAATGGACCTCTGTGGATTTGGGCCAAGTTCAGTAGGCTCTGGACCTGTGGTGGAAAAAAGAAAGACACCTTGCATCCTCCATCAATATGTACAGAAATAGTTGTGTGACTTTGTCTTAAGTTGGACATAAACCAAAAACACCATAAGCAAATCTCCTTAAATAGCTTTGTTTTGCTCCTTAGAATAATGGGATCACAGAATTAAAACTACCTGTTCCAGATTTCCATGTACTAAAACAACAGCAAGTTAAAGTCCAGTATTTCAAACTTCTGCAAAAAATGGACTGCAGGGCTTCCACCATAATGATAGTGACATGAATAACTCATCGCTTAAATGTAGGATGAACCTCTACATATCTGTGGTGAATTCAAACTTTGCTGCCTCAAGGATGAGGCTTTTTTTTTTAAGATAAAAAAGAATCAATGTCATTATGCAGTATCTCTCCAGAGCATTGTAATTATTCTGCATGCATACAATATTTATTTAAAACTTAAAATTAAACTTCAAGAGGTGGTCATTTGAATGCCAGCAGTCAGTGAACGGATCCTGTTTTCATGAAAAAGAGAATATTTCTTCCAAAAGTTAAGGAATAGATCAAAACGGTCTTTCCAGTAACTGACACTTTAGTCATACAGATGCTTTTTATGTGTCAGATTTATTAATAAAGAAGGTCCATGGGAATGAAGAGAGAGAGAGAAAAAATCTTGAGGATGTGACTGTCAGTTTTTAATATGTCAGGTATAATTTTGTAGCTGTGATTTTTTTGGATAGCTGTACACACAAAGCATTGTACTGATGTTTGTGTACTTCTTTGTAGTCCACATTTGAGATGACGGGAAACGAAGACGAGGCAGAGATGTTTTGATACAGGATTGAAACTTGAAACTGCAGTCCTTCAATTTAAACAGTGATCCTTTTTCATCTTTCTTTTCATGTTATCGTTTTAACTTTTGCCACTGATGTAAAAGGGGTGGGGGTGGGGGTTTGGAAATTTGAAAGATGCTGCCAGGTGCTGCTTCTTATCTAGGTGAAAGATCACAGAAGGAGTGAGGAACTGATAGTTTGTCGCCATGACAGAATGATGAGATAGATCAAATGCTTGTCAACAACAAATGTTTGTCCTGCTAAACCCAACACGGAATAATTCAGACTGTCACATCTCCCCATGTATTTCGCAAAATATGTTAATAATATTCTAATTAGGACGAGTGAGCCATTCTCTGCACCCTCCCAATCTTTTCACTCCGTCATTTCCAGGTGATGGAATAGTAGAAATGTTCAGGATGATTGCAGCCTAATCTTAACATATGCTTACTTGGAAATAAGTTCCACTGAGTCCAGAGAATATTCATTCCCAGGTAAATGCAGTACTTTTTTAAAGGGGGTAAGCACCTCTTTTTTGTGTTGTTAAAAAGTGTGGCACTTACTGTAACAACTTCATGGTGAGTACCAGTGCCTATTTTTCTAGAGAGAGAGAAAAAAGCACTGAGTTAATATGCGTAGGACTGCAGCCTTTGACCCCAAATCCTCGAGCCTACTTTTTACATGGTTGGTCTTTGTTTTATTTGTAGGATGTCACAGGAAACAAAGGTTGTGAAAGAGGCAAAGGGATTTCATTTGCTGCCTTTTCACACAGCACCTAGATGAAGTTGTCAACCAGTCATTGTCATTCTGAATTTTTCCTCCGGTTCTTCTATCTTTTGTCAGGCCACAGAAAGTATGACTCCACCTGTAAGAAGAATGCAATAGCAGGGCAATCTTAACACTGGGTGCTCTCAACACTATTCTTTTTAAAAGAGTGTGGTTTCGACATATTGGGGAGGTGAGCCTATGAAAGTGCAACATTCACTCACTATAACTATTGTGAAAGGTGCTTTCATCATCTGCCTTGGTTTTTTTTAATCCCTCCTTTAATAATTAGCACAAAAACACTTTTACAGCTTTTTTTAAAAATTAACCAGATACTGCTCAAGGAAAGAGTGTTATAGTGTTATGTATAACTATAATGCTTTTAAAAAAAACTTTTTTTAAAGCTCTTTCTGGTGACCTCTATTAACATATTCCTGAAATAGTGGTGACCAACTATGTTTTCTTCTCAGCATTAATAAAAGGAGAAGCATAATAGCACTTCAACACTCTTTTACTTAAGTGAGCTTTCACTTTTTTAAAACTATTGCTAGAAAAGCATTTTAGTGCTAATTAAAAGACTGTTTAACAAAATAAACAGGGTGATATATATTTAGTTATTAAATTTGTTTGCTGCCCTTCATCTGACGATCACAAGGCGGATCACAAATGAGAACACAAAATACATAATAAAATAAAAACAAACATGAACCAAAAACCTGTCTCCCACAAACACATTTAAAAGAGCATTTAAATCAGCCAAATGCCTCGTTTTAGAGAAATGTTTCCACCTGGCACCTAAAGATGAAGGCACCAGGTGAGCCTCCCTGGGGAGAGTATTTCACAAGCAGGAAGCCATGGCAGCAAAGGCCTGTCCCAGTGTTGTCACCCTCTGGACCTCTTGTGGGGGAGGCACACGAAGAAGGGCCTCACATTATGATCACAGGGTCCTGATTGGTTCATATGGGGAGAGCCGGTCCCTGAACCATTTATGGTTTTAGAGGGCAAAATCAACCCTTTGAATTGGGCCTGGAATCTGCAGACTGTTGGGCAAGGATTGGTGTAATATGGTCAAGCCATCTTGCCACTAGGCTGCTCAATTCTGCACCAGCTGAAGTTTCCAAACAGTCCCCAGAGGCAGCCCTATGTATAATGTGTCACAGTAATACAGCCTAGATGTTACCAGAGCACAGAGAAAGAAGTTAGAGCCAGTGTGGTGTAGTGGTTAAGAATAGTGGACTCGTAATCTGGTGAACCAGGTTCGCGTCCCCGCTCCTCTACATGCAGCTGCTGGGTGACCTTGGGCTAGTCACACTTCTTTGAAGTCTCTCAGCCCCACTCACCTCACAGAGTGTTTGTTGTGGGGGAAAGGAGAATGTGAGCCGCTTTGAGACTCCTTCGGGTAGTGATAAAGCGGGATATCAAATCCAAACTCTTCTTCTTCTCTTCTTCTCCATTCAGATAGGGGCACAGCTGAGCCACCAGATACCCACTCGGTCAGAAGGATAACATGGTATCTACAGCGGCTGAGAGGTCAAGGAGAATTAACAGGGACATATCACCCCTGTCTCTCTCCCAACAGAGGTCATCATATAGGGTGACCAAGGCAATTTTCTGTGCCAAAAGCAGGCCAAAATCCCAATTGAAATGGATCTAGAAAATCAGTTTCCTCCAAAAAGCCTGGATCTGATCCACTGCCACCCGCTCAAGAATCTTGCCCAAGAAAGAGGTTTGGCAACTGGCCAGTAATTACTTAGATTTTCCAAATCCAGGGAGGGTTTATTGAGGAGTGGTTTTACCACTGTCTTCTTCAAGCAGGCAGGGACCACCCCTCTTGCAAGGAGGCATTGATCACTTCCCTGGCCCAGCCAGTTGTCCCCTCCCTGCTAGTTTTTATCAGTGCAAGTGGTCACCCTGACCAATCGAAGTACCTTGTCCACATCCTTGAGCCTTACCACCCACAGTAACTATGCTATGCCTGATTGGAATGCAGTAGGATGAATATTCTGAAAAAGCACACTATAATGTGGAAAGGCAATTGCAATTCTACTAGTAGATTATTGTGGCATTCCAGGGCATTGCTAGTGTTAGGAGACACCTATCTGGAAGCAGTCAAGATTGTTATAACAGAATTTCATTGCCAGTGTGCCCATTTACACAATGTTTAATTTGATTTTTTTGGCTTATTCTGAGATTGGTATGGCATACCACTAAGTATCCACATTAAGGTACACTGTTGGGAGCTTATGCAAAGCAGGAAGCTAAACTGAATTTGATTTGAGAAGCTGTACCAAAAGTGGAGAGCTGATAAAATATTAAAAACTGATAGAAACAAAATACCTTACATACCTGTTTGAGCCGAAAATTCTGCTCAAGGTGCCCAGCATGTCTTTAGACTTGTGTTTCTTGAAAAGCAGCCCTTCCACATCACAAATTGATTTAGAAACGCAGGTAGAGTGGCTTGGGATATACTGTGGAAGTTTGCAGATCAAATAGCAAGATGTCCCTACTCACACATCATACAGTAACTGTCCAGATTGTGGCTAAAGAATAATGCTATGTTCGTGAATGTAAGGTTCAGTCTGCTTTGAATGTTGCATTTTAAATTATTGTAGTCTGCCCTGGGACCTTAGGGGGAAAGGCAGGTAAATAATAATAATAATAATAATAATAATAATAATAATAATAATAATGAATTTTTACTCCTGAGTCTTTTAGCTCTCTGTCTCTATCTTGTTCTGTCTCACAAATTTTACTGGGACCCAGGTGGCGCTGTGGGTTAAACCACTGAGCCTAGGGCTTGCTGATCAGAAGGTCGGCGGTTCGAATCCCTGCAACGGGGTGAGCTCCTGTTGCTCGGTCCCAGCTCCTGCCCACCTAGCAGTTCGAAAGCACGTCAAAGTGCAAGTAGATAAATAGGAACCGCTCTGGCGGGAAGGTAAACGGCATTTCCGTGCGCTGCTCTGGTTCGCCAGAAGCGGCTTAGTCATGCTGGCCACATGACCCGGAAGCTGTACGCCGGCTCTCGGCCAATAAAGCAAGATGAGCGCCACAACCCCAGAGTCGGACATGACTGGACCTAATGGTCAGGGGTCCCTTTACCTTTACCTAAATTTTACTGGTCCCAGCATCGTTTGTCCCAATCAATGAACAAAAAAAACACCTTTCCATTTTGTGGTGATGTTGTGTGCTTGTGGTCTTTGACTTGCATTTCACAAGTCAGATTAGGCAGTCCATCCTGTCAACCTGTAACTTAAATTCTCAAGTTTCAATAAGGAGAAAGCAAAGTTGGGGGGGGGAGAGATGGGGGAAAACACAGTCAAAGCTGTAAAAAAAAAATATAGTGAATAGGTTTCGTTTCCTTCTCTCTGTCATCTATTTCAGTGCAATATCTCTCACTTACCTAAATGGGAAAATTAAATTGTTACTGGGAGAAAAAAGACCTGCTTGCCCTAATTGAAAGAGTTTAGAGCATCATGATGTGAATGTGCACGTCAAACAGCCGACTTCATCGCAAAGAGTCCTTCCGACAACCCAGCACATCCCAGGCAGTCCTCGCTCCTGCCAATCTGGAGGTGAGTGATGCAGAAACATTTTAATTAATGTTGAACTTCTTAAAGTTGAAGTGAAAACAATTACAGCTCAATTCTACTTTGCCTCCTCTTTTTCATCACTTACATTCTCTTTTCCTCCTCCCTCTCCATTAGAGTGCTTCATTTCACAGTCTCTGAATTATAATCTAATTACTATATTTTTTAGAGAAGGCCGACAAGACGTTGTTTCTTTCCCCATCAGTTTAAAAGCTTCAGAAGGACAAAGCCTGCATTGTGTGTGTGTGTGTGTGTGTGTGTGTGTGTGTGTTTGTGTGTGTGTGTGTGTGTGTGTGTGTGTGTGCAGGGAGCGCTTCTCTCTTGTCGAATGCCACAACCATAGTGAACTCTCGGCACTGACAGCTAATTCTTCTCCCATCTGTGACTTCAATATATCTCACCACCACCACCACCACCACAAAGGGGTTGTATCTTCCCTTAACAACTGTTTGCACACCAGTCTCAAAGAAAGTTCATAGCGCGCATCAAATGTACGTCGGATATGTAAGTGAAGTGATCTGCGGCACTGTTAATTAGATCTAAATTCTTGATTTACTATTTATAAAACAAAATTGATTATTACTTCATCAACAACATTTAAAGCATCATTAAGAGAGGTCTGCTCCAGCAGCCTCAGGTTAAATTTTTTAACAAGCACTTTAGTTGCTAATCTGTGTTATTGCCAACATATGTAAACTTCCTAATGCTAATTGCATTCAGCTGTGAATCAAACAATGTCTAATTCTCTTCAGGATTAATTATGCACATGTGCTGCCTGCATTCCTAAACATGGTTCTCATAAATAATAAGAGATATATCTGGGCAGATGGGATTTTTCCAACTAAATGATCTGTTTATCATGAATAAAACAATTGACACAAAGTAGACTTTGAATACGCAAGTCCCCCACAACATTCATGTTTTTCCACCATAAATAATTACCGAGACGGTTATTTGTGTGAATAAGCTTTTGGTTGCTCAAGCACTGAAAACCATGTTCTTTCCTGTGTTCTGTAACCTCCCTGGCTCATCTTTTTTTCCCAGTGTTAAACTGAAGGCACATAATAAAATGGTTTATATTGTGTGCTTGATGAATGGAGAAAAGCGTCCGTCGTGCAGGGGCAACTCTGGGATGCCCCAGGGACACCTGTGGAAGTGGATGCTCTAAGGATGTGATAAAATTTTATCTTCCTTGCTGGTTTTTTAAAGGAAAGTTGGAAGCGCCCAGAGAGAACTCCCGCTAACCTCTGGAAGTGTAAAATTATTATTAATATTTACACAGTAATTTTAGTACACAAAGCACTTCACAATGTTTATCTTATCTCTCACCCCCCCCCCAAATCGTAACAAGTCTGAGAGACAAACAGCTATTGTTCCTCTTTCTGCAAAATTCAGGGATGAGCGCTGATCCTTTTGTATAGCCAAAAAGGCACCACCCCACGTTCAAGAAGGAAATGTCAACAGCCTTGAGGGTTTGCATATATACCAGTATGGATAGCATGGGGGAATAGTCATGCCCATGGGAGCCAACTCCTAGGGGCTGTGGGGGCTTTGGCTGCCCCAATAAAACATTTGATGGGGCCGGGGAACCCCAAAGTTGATGAGCGCTGGATTCAAATGGTGTGTGTGCACTGTGTCATGTGACTGATTGTTTGGGGCAGGGCTTACCAGGGCCTCCACAATTTAAGTTGTTACCCCTGGTGTGTATGGAGGTCCTGGGCTGCCCTCACCCACCAATTACATATTGGTGCAGTACAGGTTCAATGTTTTGTTCAAATCACATGGAGATGCAGTCATACTTTGGTTGTCGAATGCCTTGGTACTTGGACATTTTGGCTTCCGAACGCCGCAAACCTGGAAGTGAGCGTTCCGGTTTATGAACATTCTTTGGAACCCGAACATCCGATACGGCTTCCGCGGCTTCCAATTGGCTGCAGGAGCTTCCTGAAGCCAATCAGAAGCGGCGCTTTGGTTTCCGAACGTTTTGGAAGTCGAACGGACTTCCAGGAACGGATTCCGTTCGACTTCTGAGGTGCAACTGTATAGAGCTGACTGGCATTGGCATACTGATGACACTGAGCCCTGTATCTCCTAATGTCAACACCCAGTGGCTTCATATAGATGTTAAATAGCATGTGGACAGAATAGAGCCTTGTGGGACCCCCACAGCGGAACTGCTGCAGGGCAGAGGAAAAGCCACCAAGTTGCACTCCCTGGAAACAGCCCTGCAGGTAGGAGCAGCACACTGCTATTTCATAGCTTAAATATGAAGGACTCCAAAGTGAGCTGAGATTTCACCAGAGTGATAGGTTGTTGGTGTGATGCAGGCTAGCACCCAAATCAAGAGCTCTGAAAGTGCTATTATTATTTAAACAAACCTGTTTCAGTCAGTGTAAATAGTTTAAAACATGTGAACATGTCAATCTAGGAAGTATAAACAGGGTTTTTTTTAAAGGAAAAAATAGAATGTGTCTTGAAAAACAAAAATAGCTTGGCAGTGCTAAGCTACTTCTCAATACCATAGATTGAGAATACATATTTAGCAAATCAAGGTGCCATATCACAGTTTGAAATACTAGAACAGATGGTAGGTTATTTTACCCTGGAGTGAGGTTATATCCCCCAAGGAAATGACATGTGCTGAATTATGATTTGTGTGTGTATGTGTGTTTGCTGAATCCTTCCCAAATTAAACTTTATTTGGGGAAATGTGACAATTAAATGAGCCAGATTCCCAGGTGGTATTAATTATCATAACACCATTTGTTTTGAAAGACTCTGCTGATTTAAATCCTTCGGGAATATGGCCAGCCTTTTTCTTTCAAGAAAGTGGTTGCCTGTTGTTGGGTGTATGTGTTTTAGAAGAAATGAATCTGATCATGATGGAAAAATTTTCTTCCTCCCATCTTGAAATGGTATAAAACCAAAGAAGAGTGAAATTTTAATGTTCTATTTCAGCATGCTTCTGAGGAGAGGACAAGATGGAAGCAAAGGTTAAGCCAGATACAAGAAATGTGTAGTGATTCAGATGTTGCAACTCCCATTTTGTTTGTGTGGCAGAAAAAAAAATCACCTGTGTGGGGTAATTAATAAAAGAATTGGTTGGATTCCTAGATCCAAAGTGCGGGGCTAAACCCATTCTCCAGCAAGAGACAACCCCCAGCAGAGTTTTAAAGTCACAAAATGCAAATAGTAATATAGTGTGGGAATATAGGCTGTAAAACCTTTTAAGTATCCCGTTCTAGTTGCTACCAGAGCTTCCACATTTCTACTCCGCTTAGCATCAAACAGAGCACACACCTTAGTAAGTTTTAAAATGCTTTACTTACAAATTTCCAAAAGTCAGGTTCATGCATTTATCCATGCAGTAGCAAGTATACATAGACATAAATATCGGGATACAAAATATAGTTAAATAGCTCTAAGCATGTGGTCTGATCTTGGTGAAAATAATGAACAAATGAAGAAACTTAACTTCCTTCTAGGTGAGGTGTGTGACGTAGCTGAGTCTAGTAATACAATTCTGTGATGCATACAGTAATACCTCCGCCTTGTCTAGCGTCCATTCTGGCAAACATCTGCAGCAAACCCGGAAGTACCAGAACGGGTTACTTCTGGGTTTGCTGCTCGCGCATGCGCAGAAGCACTAAATTGTGCTTCGCTCATGAGCAGAAGCGCAAACTGCTCCGTGCATGTGCGCAGACACGGCGCTTTGCCCTGCATCCTTTTCGGCTAGTGTCTGGGGCTCCGGAACAGATCCCAGCCGCAAACGAGGTACGACTGTACCTGTAAATCTAATAGGAACTAACCCATAAATAGCAGGCTCATCACCAGCAAATAATTATTTAATAAGTCAATTAACCAGGAGGTGGTACATTTGGAAACTACGTAATTTGTTTTTAGATTTAAGGAAAGAAAGGGAGAGAAAGCACTACTGGTCTGAGTTGACTTCTGTGACAAGGATAGGTAAAGTCCTAGAATACACATGGAAGAAGAGGCTAATTTAAAATGTGCAAGAAATAGCGAATGGAATATAAAATGGCTCATGCAGTATTGTTTTCTGAGAAGACATCTGAATTTTTACAAAGAGAAAGTACAGCAGATCATGCCTATTTGGATTTTGGCAAACCATTTGATACAGCAACTGCCAAGGTGATTACAGCTAATACTGGAAAATAAGGACATGCACACACTTTTTGCTGAAAGGCACCACTCAAAGGGAAGAAGAAGAAAAAAGAGGTTTTGATAAAATATTAACTTTCGAATTGGAGAGAAGTAATTAGCTAAAGGAGCGATGGCATGACATGATAAAAATGTAATGAAATAGTACAAAGTGTAACGCCGTGCATTTAGAGACAAACAATAAATGATATCTACTTAGCTGGGAATGAGAGAGAAGGAAAGAGATATTAGGACAGTAGTTGATCACAACTTGTGAGTTGCCATTGTGATGTAATTGCAAAGAGCATAAATGAGGAGTAATGTTCAATGCATTTAAAGCTGGGGGTGTGTGGGGTGACAGGAGAGGAATAGCACCTCTGGTGGGAGACATGTTGTGCCCTACCTTGATCCTCACCCTGCACTCAGATGTCATCTGTGGCTCCTAGAAGCTGTCAGCATGTGACAGTAGCCACACTCTGGGAATGGCTTTTACGTGCCAGCTAAACCAGGTGAGGGTTGCTGGCAGGTCTCAAGCTGTTGGTGATTTAGCGACTTCCTCTGCATGCGAAGACAGGTTCCGGTGGGTTGAATGGATGAGACCAATAGTGGGTCCAACAGTAAAGAAGGCATCATTGCTTCCTTTCCAAAGGGTAAGTTTTTGGTTATTTTCCTTTCCATTCTGTATTTTTTTTTAAAAAATATACTGTGTATAATAAAAAATATCACAGCGGTTTCCAACATAGCTGTCAACCCTCCCTTTTTTGCAGGAAACTCCCTTATTCCAATGCAGTTTCCCGCTGCTATCCCGGGTTGTTGATATCCCTTAAATTTCCTGGATTTCAAAGGAAGCAGCTCCTCTCCCTCCCTGCTGGCCAGGGAGGCTCCTCAGCTGCGTTGCTTGGCTGCCAATAAGGAGTCTGAGACCGACTGGGGGCAGAGCTTGCATGCCTTGTGCAGCCAGACCCTCACGCCCAACCAGCCAGTCAGCCTGCCTGCCGTCTACGCGCTCGCTCTTTCGCTCACCCGTTCGTGCACAGCCTCTGGAGCGCAGGGTGGCGAGGCTACTTGGTGCCATTGCACCGCCCTCGCGGCATCCCTTATTTTCAAATCCGAAAGTTGACAGCTATGGTTTACAACAATGAAAAACATAAAGCCAAACCGTAGCATCTTAAAAAGTTAAAGGCAAAAATAAATTTAAAATAGACCTCAATAGACCATTGTGGGGGGTGAACTCTTATTTTCCTGCAGAGGCCCGGAGGAACATTTAAAAGTTGGCACAGAAGGCACCTGCTGAATCTCTGTTGGTAGGGGACTCAGCTATACAGCTGCAAATATAACGTTTTAAGTGTGTTTTAAATGCATTGTACACATGTGGCATTAGATGGTGAGCTAATGACAAATTCAATATGTATTTTAAAAAGTTTTTTTAAAAAAAGCATTTTCACAGCGTTTTTTATATGTGCGTAGATTCAGAATTGGTTTCTTGTTGTTGTCAGATGAGCCTCATCACCTCAGGGAACAACCGGAGACTTTTCCGTAGATTATCTCAGTGATTGAGCTGGAATATAAGGGTTCATCAGGCTGTCCCTGATATATTTTGGACCCAAGTTATTCAGGGCTTTGTAAATCAATATGAAAACTTTGAACCTGGCTCAATAGCAGATGGGCAGTCAGTGCAGCTGTTTCAGCAATGTTTTCAACCAGAGTTTCCCCACAGCAATCTGCCTGAATGTTCATTCTCTTTGATAACAAACCCTGGAAACTGTGTTGTGAACTCTGGAAGTTCTGTTCTCTATTTAGTATTGGGTATGTCTGATGCGCTATTTCATGGGATAGGCCTTGTGCAGAGTAAATTGTTCTCTGGTTTGAATGTTGTCAACCCGCGAGAGAAGATTGCCAAAACAAGAGAAAATGAGGATTCAGATCTGTAATGGTTTATTTTTTGTGAACACTCCAGTTCTGCTTAGCCCATATTATGTCCGCATATCTATTTTCTCCTAGCTGAGTCTTGCTGGCTTTTTAAAACAAACAGGCATCCCAGACAGAAGCAAACCATTTCCATACTTTGTATGGGCAGGTCAGATGTTTTCAATTTAAAAAGCTGTTTGTTTTGGAATCTGATCTTTCTGCTGCTTTTGTTTTAATTGAAGATTAATTTACTTTAAAGCTGTGGCGGCTGGAACAATCTTGAACTGTTGAGGCTGTGCTTAATTGAACATCACATGAAATTATTAGGTTTTTGTGGTGAACATCATTGTTGCGTTTCACATCCATTTAAAAGATATACGTTGCTCTTGAAATTCCATATCAGCTCATAATGATTTTTTTGTGTTTGTGCAGCTGATAAATGGAATAACTGAGGCATGTCATTTGTAAGCTATGTTTTGGACATGCAGCTAGTATCATTAACAAAAATTGCAAGTTCTTTTATTTACATTATTGTTTGTTGTGAGCTAAGCTACAAGTGAGGAACTAAGTTCTCTAGGTTGTGGAAGCACACATGTTGATGACTAATAGCTTGCAGAGCCTATTCTTGTGACTGGAATTGGTTTTAACTGTTGTAACATTGAATTTTAAATGTTTGTAGCCCACCCTGGGACCTGCTGGTGAAGGGTGGATAATAAATTAAAAATAATAATATGGGGGGAACCCTTTATTCATAGTGGTGGGAATGGGTGATTGGCTGATCCCACCACCCTTCTGAGTAATACCCCCCCACCCTCTCACTACCTGTATATATGAGGGTCTGGTGACTTCTGTTTCAGTGTATCTGAAGAAGTGTGCATGCACACAAAAGCTCATACCAATAACAAACTTAGTTGGTCTCTAAGGTGCTACTGGAAGGAATCCCTTTATTCATATTATTGTCTCTTCTAGTATCTATCTGCAGAATGAACGTGGGCTCCTCTACATACAAAAAGCTCGCTGAAGGGCTACTTTATACCTTGCACTGGAGCACTGCAGGAGAAAAGTGACACTAAATCCAAATATATTCTTTTCTTTGCGCAAAATGTTGCAAGGTTTAGAATCATAGGATTGTAGAGTTGGAAAGGACTCTTGAGAACTGTCATAGAACCTACCTAACATAGCTATGAACTTTTGCACAAGCTCTTGTTGTTGTTGGGTTTTTTTTTTGGCAAGGTGCTTGCAGATATTTTCCTTATGATGTTTGGATCCAACCCATTATCAGGCTATATAATGCTAACTATGTGAGCTTCGTCAATGGCACAGATGCAGTACGAACATTTTCTGGATCTGATAAGATAATGTCAAAAACACCGCTATGTCTGCTGTATTTGGGACTTTGAAGAACTAGAGTCTAACAGGCATCCCCAAACTGCAGCCCTCCAGATGTTTTGGCCTACAACTCCCATGATCCCTAGCTAACACGACCAGTGGTCAGGGATGATGGGAATTGTAGTCCAAAACATCTGGAGGGCCAAAGTTTGGGGATGCCTGGTCTAACACCATCAAGAGGGCCACACTTTCCACATTCCTTTCTTAGTCTTCAAAGCACGAAGGGGTCTGAAACTATCTTTACTTAGTTTTGGTCAATCTAAATGCAAAGAGGTATGTATCAGATTCACATAAGAAGCCCTGCAGGATCCAGGATCCTGTTCTCACAGTGGCCAAACAGATGCCTGTGGGAAACTGGCTAGAAGGATTTGTTTGTTTTTTTAAAATAATTTTTATTAAATTTTCCAAATTTTTGTCCAGCCCCGATTCAGGCCAGATCACATACAATTTATACAATCTCTGATGACTTCCTCACGCCCCCCCTCATTGTTTTCATTTATCATAATATACATTCTTACCAGGTTTCTAATTCCACATCATTGACATTTCCATAATTTCTTAATTTCAAATCGTTTACCAACCACTCAACTGGCTAGAAGGATTTGAGTGCAAGAGCACTCTCCCAGAATCACAGAATTGTGGAGTTGGAAGGGACCACGGGGGTCATCTAATCCATCCCCCTGAATTGCAGGAATCTTTTTGCCCAATGTGGGCCTCAAACCCATGATCATGCTCTACCAGCTGAGCTATCCTACAGTCTTAGCCCCTTCCAGTAACCAGTATTCAGAAGCATGACTGCCTCTGACCAGGAGGCAGTGCATAGCCGCCATGACTAGTAGTGAGTTTTTCTTTTGATAGATGCACCACTATAGAATAATAAAGTGTTGGCCTGTAATGATTAAGCACTATTCCAGACCTTCCATGACCTCTCTGTTAAGCCTGTTCCAAATTAGAAGACTTAACACTGTGTTTGCCTTTCTCTGTGCTTCTTTCCGATAGCTTGGTCCCAAAGTCGTTATTGCTATCTGATTCTGCAAAAATAAGAAGCATGTAAGCATATCCAGAGATACAAAAGTTTATTGGTAACATATGTATGACTTGCTTTAGAAAAGCCACGGCCGAGAAAGCCATGTATTCTTTCATGTGCTTGTGGGGAGGAAACACCGGTGTTCCAAATAAAACAGTAATGCTCAATAAGAGTGCATAACTTAATTACAGCAAACACTTCTGGAATAAATAGCTAGGAAATGCACTGCAAGGTATACCGGTTTATGAATAGTGTATAAACTATATCCTCAACCGTCTGTATTAATGACATTTCATTTAGAAATACATGTTACTTCATCTAAACACACACTCACACTTTGTAATAAAGTCAGAAATATCATGACAAATTGGAAAGACACATTAAATTATCATTTAATGAGTAGTTTAATAAAATCAGCTTAGTTCATAAGATCGGGGAAGTAATAGCAAGAAGAAGAAGAAGAGAAACCTAATCCCATTTACTCTTAGTTGGAAACTACTCTCAAATTTCATTACAATATTAAGGGGGGAATCATAGAAGAACTGGTGCATTTTCGGTGCTAGCAAATCTTTTTATTCTTAAAAAATATAAAAGTTGACATCAATATTGTTAATGATTTGGATCATGGATGCTTAATTGTTACAACAATAGGACAAATCTATATTTTAGAAGTGTTCGCTTCTTAACATGAAAGGTGTTTTAAAAAATATATATAACAGCAACAGCAACAACAACAATAGCGATCGATCACATTGGACAAATTTCAGTTTTCCTCCTACTGTGAGATGTTGGAAGACAGAGCTCTGTGTACCACATGGTCTGCTCTGCTCCCTCCCAGCGCAATAGCTGCCCTCTGGTGTGGTGGAGGACTCTGTACCCTCATCTTTGTTGAATTAAGGTTGGTTTCTGTATGTGGAATGGTGGTGGGAAGACGTCATCATAGATTAATTCATCGGAAGGTAGATGAAAGGGGGGGGAACATGGCAGCATGGCGGGTGCAGTGTAAACACATCAGCACGATCACTGAATTGACTCTGCTGGCACGTTTTCACCATGTCAAACTT
Organism: Darevskia mixta; assembly: GCA_034641385.1. Taxonomy (NCBI): domain Eukaryota; kingdom Metazoa; phylum Chordata; class Lepidosauria; order Squamata; family Lacertidae; genus Darevskia; species Darevskia mixta. The sequence continues at coordinate 9,979,766 of JAWWNH010000105.1, forward strand.
GTCACCGTCTCGTCCTGCCCACTCTGCCCCATAGTAATCCGCAGTGATGTGACTGACCAGAGTTCAGGTGAACAGCAGTGCCCCACCAGGCCCTCTGCTACTGAACGCCATCTTGCCCTTGAGCTCAGGAAGTGAAATGTCTTTGGCTGACCACCTGGGAGCATATCCTGGGTGCCTTATAATAGACAGAATAGACTCCTCTAAACTTAGAGAAAGAGCGGCAATGTCTAAGATGGAGATCAGAGCCTCCTGCGCACTATTAACAGCTCCTCTGATGCCCTGGCCCACCTGATGTTGCAGTTCTTGTCAGAAGACAACAAGGTTTGTTGGGGGCCTTCCAGGGGTGCCCTGAAGGATCCCTAACTCTCCCATTCCCCTGACGTACTCCAAAACCATATAGTCACACTTGTTTCCAATGGGAAGGGTATACATTAAAAAATGTTAAAAATCAAATAGCCCAGAAACAGATGGAGGAACACAGAGTGTTTCTCCATCCTTGCATCTCTCCTGCTGGCTTAATAAACCACCTTCACTTCTTTCCCCATCCCCAACTCACCCACCCTAGGACCACAGCTTTAATGTTATTGGGTATGCATTTATATTCACAGAAACTAGACATGAAATGTGACCTTTTCCCACACTTAAATATAACTTGGGAAGGGAACTGAGCCCTGAACCACTTAATATGGGCTCAGTTTCCCCTTGACCCATTAATTGGGTGAATGCAGGGATCTAAAACTGAGAACAGGGCTTCTTTCTCTCTCCAACTCTGATCTAGAGGATGGGGTAATAGGACTGCCTACCAATAAACATGTGCTCTTCTCTTCCCCATGTTTAGGGACTATTGAGATGGTAGTAGGGCTATCACCATGATGTTCTAATGGGATAAAAAGAGACCTATGCTCTCAATGGGAAAATCCTATGCTCCCAAGCTGTGCAGGATGATGACCCTGTATGGTTTTGGTTTTTCTTGTTGCTATCATACTTGATCACTTGGAATCAAATACTATACCAGTTAATTGATATCGGACACCCTATCAACTAAATGACCTTTTTTTTTGGTACCACTTTGCTTTTATTTTGACAGTGTTCTATTCACCCACCAATCTTTCCACGCACAATTGTCAGGTTTCATGCTCCTTCTCTTGATTAGTTTCTATCAGTCAGGTATGATCAAATAGCCAGTATTTTGTCCATCACAAATGTATTTGCTTTGTCCAGCTTGTGGCACGGCATCATCTGAACCAACACATTTCTTCCCAGCGTGATCAATTTCCCTCCTCCTGTAAGCTTCTTCACTCTTTGGATCTATGGGTTATCTGTTCCTGTGTAAGTCCTTACGGATACAGCCCCTGGATGCAGTTCCATTTATCCAAACATCTGTTTATCAGGGAATTCTGGGTGTCTCACTGGGCCATTTGTAGAAAATACATTGCACTATATATGAAACATGTTATTAGCACTGATTATTTTGGGCATATGGCTTAGGAAGGATGAGGACATTAGGCGGTCGGAACACAGAAATTTGCATAACGATTGCACAATTAATAAGCAATTACTGCAAGCCATTATGCAAATCCCTGAGCTCGGCCTGGACTATCCAGTCACTCACAATAGTCCAACGATGAAGGCCTTCGGCCAATCAGAACACCAGAACCCTACAATCCTGAAAGCACTTGTACAATAATCTATTTTCATTGGCTCACTTCTTAGAAAGTGATTGGATGTGAATATATATGCCAACATCTGTATCGTTTGCAAGAAACAGGGAGCTATTCTGTCACTGGACAGATTTGTCCATCTGACTCAATATTATCTATTCTTCATTGATGGCAGCTCTCTGGGATTCCTGGCAGAGAACTTTCACATCATTTGATCAAAGATCTATTAAAGTATGCCGGAACTACATATTTAGTTTTGAATGGTACTCCTGTAAATCCTAGTGTCAGTAGCTCAATAGACCAGTTACAATAGCTCAGTGTCCCATGTGTACTTAGTAAATTGGGAAAGAGAAATAGCCTTGCTATAAACTGTTGTTTCCTTCAAAAAAGCCCTGAGTATAAGCAGTTTAGGACAAATAGGGTACTTCATCACCAGCTTCAGTCTGCCCTCAACCAATGCCCACCTACCTGCCTTCTTACTTACAACCAATCTAGGGGGTGGTATTGCCTATCAGCTCCTTAATCTCAGTCTTGCCCTTGTGGAGCTCAGCAAGGAGGAAGATTGGGCCAAAATAGAATTAGTTGGCTCTGCCTGTCATTGGCTCTAGCTTTTCCTTAAAGGTAAAGGTAAAGGGACCCCTGACCATTAGGTCCAGTCGTGACCGACTCTGGGGTTGCGGCGCTCATCTCACATTCTTGGCCGAGGGAGCCAGCGTACAGCTTCCAGGTCATGTGGCCAGCATGACAAAGCCGCTTCTGGCAAACCAAAGCAGCACAGGGAAATGCCGTTTATCTTCCCGCTGCAGCGGTACCTATTTATCTACTTGCACTTTGTGCTTTCGAACTGCTAGGTTGGCAGGAGCAGGGACCGAGCAACGGGAGCTCACCCCGTCGCGGGGATTCGAACCGCCGACCTTCTGATCGGCAAGCCCTAGGCTCTGTGGTTTAACCCACAGCGCCACCCACATCCCTCTAAGCTTTTCCTTAGGACAGTGGTGGCTAACCTTGGCACTCCAAATGTTTTAGAACTACAACTCACATCATCCCTGACCACTGGTTCTGTTAGCTAGGGATGATGGGAGTTGTAGTTCCAAAACATCTGGAGTGCCAAGGTTAGCCACCACAGCCTTAGGATGTCCCTATTTTCATTGGAGAAATGTTGGAGGGTATGGAGTTATACAACCCCCGAGCTTATGAGATAAGTAACTATACAACCTTTAGAAGAAATCTGAAGGCAGCCCTGTGCAGGGAAGGTTTTTTTTTTAATGTTTAATGTTTTATTATGTTTTTATATAGTTGGAAACCACCAAGGATGACTGGGGCAACCCAATCAGGTGGGCAAGGTTTAAATAATTATACCTCTGAGAACATATACAGAGAAATCTTGGAGGGTGTGATATTCCATGTAACAGCCTTCAAGGCAGTAAGTGTGCTAATGGGATGGGGTGGATCTCAAGTATCCTCAATTTAAAAGAACTGTTGCTATTTGAGATTTTTTCCAAGAACAGAAATCAAACTCGGAAAGAAGAGCTGGGGACAATAGGCAAACAATAAAAAAAAGAAATGCACATTTATTGCACAATATATTGGAAAGGTCTCAAACATTTGTTAAAGTTCACAATTGTAGTAGCTGGCTGTTAATCACCAATTCAAATACAAAGGGGGCTTCCTGTTTCTTTTACTGCGCACAAAACCAAGTCAGATCTTGATACTACTCCAGTGTATAAATTGCCTCCACACATCCCCAGTAATAAGCCCTTTTTCTTTAATCATTTCAAACTCCATCTGAGAAAGTGCTAATCTGACACACAAAAATCAATAATATGTGTTATAGTTTATGGCCTAGGAAGAAATGTTATTGCTGCACTTTATGATACAGCTGTTTTGCACAGCATGACTTTAGTAGTACAATATAACCGCCCCCAAATACATTAAAATAACAGTATACAATCAGGAGCCAATTACAGGATGACAGAGGACTGGTTATTGGCTGTGAAAACTCACTACTTGGGCTGGCATAAACATAATGTTTATATGTATTGAGTCAAAAAGAACAAATGCCAATTTATTACTCACATATGGTTATTGACAAAACACTTACGGAGACATTTTCAAAGGGTTGTGTGAAGTTTTGATTTGGGTTTTTTTTTTCAAACCGCATGACTCCTATTTAAGTCGGTAAGCAGTACATAGTTAAAATCCCTGCATGTTTTGAAAAATTATCATGGAGCGGCTTATTATTGCTTACTCACACAGATCATTTTCTCCTCCAATAGGTTTTCTTCATTGGAACTTGGTTGTACTGGATGTTAGGCGCTTTCTGAAAAAGACACACACATATATATCTAATATCTACATCTCAGCGGCCTCCAAACATGGTTGACTGAGAGGGTACTTCATGTAGGTCTCAAATGATAATGAAATAATTTGCACTTCTATAGCTTCTTTCATCAGGGATCTCACAGTGCATTAGCATTAGTTAATTATGCCTCATAGCATTCCTTTCGATAGGTAAGTGTTTAATGGATGCAGCAAAGAAAAGGCAGGTTAGATGACTTGCCCAAAGACACAAACTGAGGAAGATAAAGAACCTAAATTAGTATCCAAAGGTCTAATCTCAGAGTTAGTACCCTGAAACGGAGATGCCACAAAAGGAATAACCTTGAATAATTACAGAAACACGAGGCATTCTGGATGCATTTGGAATTGTAGCCGTACTGACCTCACTCAGGCGGGACGTAGCACACCAATAGGGCACATGGTGGGTACACAAAAGGGCACAATTTAACCCCCTAGCATCTCCAGGTACATCTGGGAAAGGCTCCTATCTGAGATGCTGTCAGACAGTGCAGATGGGACAGAGCCAGAAGGACCAATGGTCTGACGCAGAATAAGACAGCTACTTCATAGAACTGTAGAGTTGGAAGGGTCCATGAGGGCCATGAAGTCCGGCCCCCTGAAATGAAGGAGTTGGGTTTTTTTTGCCCAATATGGGGCTTGAACCCATGACCCTGAGGTTAACAGTCTCATGCTGTACCGACCGAGCTATCCCAGCAATCTCTGTGAATGAGGAATCATGGGCATGTCCAGCAAATTTATATGTTTAATCCCATTCTGGCTGGGAGCCAAGGAGTGACATAACTAGTTCTGAGTGCCCAAGAAATGACACCTTGAACATAACACCCCACCTTAAAGAAGCTTTCAAAAACAGTTGTTTGTAGATGAGGCCTGCTTTCACCACAGAGAGGGTGAAATTCCGCTTCTAAACTGGCACTTGCCACCTTGGATCCCAAATGCCTTGCAAGTCGAACGTTTTGGCTCCCTAACACTGCAAACCCGGAGGTGAGTGTTCCGGTTTGCGAATGTTCTTTGGAACCCAAACGTCCGACGGAGCTTCCTGCAGTCAATCAGAAGTTGCTCTTTGGTTTCCAAATGTTTTGGAAGTCAAATGGACTTCCGGAACGGATTCCGTTCGACTTCCAAGGTACGACTGTACTGCCCAATTAACTGGAGCCAGCTTTTTATTTGATCTCTATATCTTTATAACTACTTAATCAAACTTATAAATAAATAATAATAATAATAATAATAATAATAATAATAATTAATAATTAATAATAAATAATAATAATAATTGTATGATTTATACCACGCCCATCTGGCTGGGTTTAACCAGTTAACCAGTTAACAGTGCAATAGTGTCCTGTATGTGTCTAATAAGAACTGAGTCCTACTGAACTCAGTAGGACGTCCGCACAGGAAAGTAGACAGGGAGTTGCAGCTGAAATGATGCAACTCTACTAGAAAGAGGTGGCCGGACCCTTTCTGAGCCGCCTTGTCTGGTATTCCCCTCCCCACTGCCCTGCACAGAGTATTAGTCTGTTTGCTTTCTCCACACTTCGGAGAACATGTTTATTTTGTACCAGGGCTGGGAAACAAAGAGTGCAGGAGCGCCTCTTGTGCCGATTTGTGTTGATGTGACATTTTCCCGTGCGAACCTGTGAGATGCTGTCTCAGCAAAGTGGTTCCTAGGACTTTGTTGGAAAAGCTGAAATTTTGCTCATAGATTATACCCTTGTACTTCCATCACTTATGCTTCTGTCTTTGTGCTCTGTCTTCATTGCCCGTTGTTAAATGATTGATAAAAATTGTTAAATAGTGCAAACTCTCTATATGCCTTGGTGTAATGAGGCCTGTCAAACATGAGACACAGCTCTCATCATGATATTAAAATTAAATGCAGCATTTTTAAAATTTCTGACATAAATAAAGAAGTTATTTATCTGGACCAATGCTTTTTCTATAAGCTCAGTGTTCTGTGTAAGTCACTGTCATTGTGCATATTTTATTTTGTGACACTATGGTCATTTTTCTTCTTTTTGTGTGCCAAACTTGCTACCATTAATCCAAACATTGTCAATAAAGTTTGAGGTATTTCCCTCCTTCCTCTTTTCTATGTAGAGTTTCTTCAGCTATCATGAGTATTACTCGAAAGACAGATCTGTATAGCTTCTTTATACATCTCAAATATCCATGTGGATTTGGGGACCACATCTATGGATTCTTGAGCATGCAGCTGCTGCTCCTGGCTTTGTTTGGCCCCGATCCAGAGATACTTACATGTGGCAGCAGGCTCAACATCTTCTGGTTTGCTTTAGGACAGTGATGGCTAACCTTGACACTCCAGATGTTTTGGAACTACAACTCCCATCATCCCTAGCTAACAGGACCAGTGGTCAGGGATGATGGGAGTTGTAGTCCCAAAACATCTGGAGTGTCAAGGTTAGCCATCACTGCTTTAGGATCTCCTCTGCTGATCAGATGGCTAAAGTCCCATCAGCTCTGCACCATTGCCCACCTATTGGGTGACGAGATATGAAAGAAATCTGCATAATAATAATAATAATTTATTATTTGTACCCCGCCCATCTGGCTGGGTCCCCCCAGCTACTCTGGGCAGCCTCCAACAGATATTAAAATACATTAAAATATCACAGGTTAAAAACTTCCCTAAACAGGGCTGCCTTCAGGTATTTTCTGAATGTCAGATAGTTGTTTATCTCTTTGACCTCTGCTGGGAGGGCGTTCCACAGGGCGGGCGCCACTACCGAAAAGGCCCTCTGCCTGGTTCCCTGCAGCTTTGCTTCTCGCAGTGAGGGAACTGCCAGAAGGCCCTCGGCGCTGGACCTCAGTATCCGGGCTGAATAATGGGAGTGGAGAAGCTCCTTCAGGTATACAGGACCGAGGCCGTTTAGGGCTTTAAAGGTCAGTCTTTAAATCTAGTCTTCCTTCCACAAACAGGTGTTTGATGCCTCTGGTGCTTGCTTTTTCTTTTGAAATGCGCTACAACCTGGTCTGGTGCACATATATAACAGAATGATATGTAGTACTGCTCTATGCCACTTAGGGGCCATAGCTCTGTTGTAATGGATCTGCATTCCATGCAGAAGGTCTCAGGTTTGATCCTCAGCTTTTCAAGTGAGGCCTGGGAGTGTCTCTGGCCTGGAGAGCCACTGCAAACAGTTGTAGGAAATGCTAAGCTCGAGGGATCATTGGTCTGCTCAGAGTCAGGCAGATTCCTAATGTACAAGTCTTGAATTTTCATGCATACAGTACCCAAAAGGCATTTGGGTACAGCAGCAGTATTACATCTAAACCCATATTCTCTGCGCTGTCCACAGCATCTGTCTTAACACAAAAGGTTGGACACCCTGGCTTCTTTTGAAGAAAGCAGTTCATCTCCCCATTGTCTGTTCTCTTTTCTCTTGTGTCCTCACACAAGAGGTAAGAGAACAAACAATGGAGATGAACTGCTTTGTTCAAAAGAAGCCAGGGTGTCCAACCTTTTGTGTTCAGGTCTTTACACCCCTTTCACCGCGGCACTGTGCTCTGATGGTGTTTCTGCTTCTTTTCCCAAGGCTGAACTCTTCTGACAATTTTTAGATGTAATGTAAAAGATTGACATATTTCCAGTTGAAGTCAATGGGACTCTAGTCAGATCCAACTTGTCCCATGGGTTTCATGGGGTCCCAAGTGCTAGTAACTTATCTGGAATTTTTAAAAGCTCTGCTAATTGAATGAAGCCACATGACTCTGAAGTCCTATTGCTAGCAGTCCACAGACCTTTCTACTTTAAAACATCATAGGGAACCACCTGATGTTCCATAAGCCTGAACAAGGGGTTGAGGTAAAAGAAGCACATTGCTTTTAAAACTCTGGGGTCTCTTCTGGTTCCTGAGAGGGGAAGGAGCGAGATGGTGGAAAGGCTTGCACAATGCAGATGCAGTGGCGGTTGAGCTCTGCCGCTGTGGCCACACTGTGCTGACCTCTTTGCAGCCTCAATCTTCTTCTGGGGTAGCTGGCAGTGATCCCAGCACTAGGAAACAAGGTAAACAGTGGAACCCCACCCAGCCCTGCCGACCGGCACTGAACCTACCCCCCAAATGGGAGATTTGTACTGTCACTGCAAACAATGATGGGAGCTGTTCCTGGAGGAAGAACTGTGAGGGGAGAGACTCCATCAGGCAAGGCCTCCTTCCACCTGCCTGGCCCAACCCTCTTGTCTCTGCTTCTCAATGTGTATTGTATTACTTAATGTACTGTGGCTTGCCGTTGTTTTATTGATTATAGTTTAGATATTATTTATTGTAACCACAGCAAACTATGGCAAGTTCTTAAAGAAATGGGAGTGCCTGATCACCTCATCTATCTCCTGAGAAATCTCTATGTGGGACAAGAAGCTACAGTTAGAACTGGATATGGAATAACTGATTGGTTCAAAATTGGGAAAGGAGTACGACAAGGCTGTATATTGTCTCCCTGCTTATTTAACTTATATGCAGAATTCATCATGTGAAAGGTTGGACTGGATGAATCCCAGACCGGAATTAAGATTGCCGGAAGAAAAATCAACAACCTCAGATATGCTGATGATACAACCTTGATGTCAGAAAGTGAGGAGGAATTAAAGAACCTTTTAATGAGGGTGAAAAAGAACGCAAAATATGGTCTGAATTTATTGTAACTGTTGAGTGGATTTCTGTTTAACTTTTATATGTTGATATTATTATTTTATACTATTCTAATGATTGTTGAGTGTTACTTTTTTGATGTAGGTTGCCTGTTTTAAAGTTATGTTTTATTATCACATTTATGTATTGCATTAGATTGTTATAAGATGTACATTTTTTGTTACTTCAGCTTGTAAACCGCCTTGAGTATTGTAAGATAGAAAGACGGCATACAAATTAAAAATGGTGATGATGATGATTCAACTAACTGGTCCCACTAGCAGAAGCCTGTGTAAGGATATCTGCTAGCACAATAGGGCTCCCCCCCCCCCTGCTTCCCCATGCTCAAATTGGAGAACTTTCAGAATAGCATGCAAGGGGAGGGGGAGATCATTCCATAGGGCAGGTTGAAAAGCTTGCAATGATGTCGTGATTGCTATACAGGTCTATGCTGGATTGCTTGGAATAATTGGTGACTATGTTGCGGGCAGATATGTGTGAATAGTTGTGCAAAGACAACTGACTGCTACAGATGTATCTCCCTGGATTGTTAGCAACAATCTTGGCTTTGAAATAAAACCCAATAGGTTTTCCTGTTGGTTTGACTTAATGGAAAACCCTTTGTTAGAAGGCCTCAGGTTAGGTTGGCTCTAACTATTTGTCTTTATATTGGGTAGTTTATATATTTTAAGAAAATGACAAATGGTTGCTTTGGAAAAACTCATTATGGTAACTGATTATTATAGGAAAACCCTGGAAACTTTGTGAAGGAAAGCAGTATTCATAGAGCAGTCTTAGCTTTAAACTCGACTTGTAATTAGAAGAATCTATAAACATTTATCACATTAAGCAAGGACTTGTTCAGTAACTTTAGAGGGAAAAACTGCAAAGTCACTTAAATGTCCTTTGTGAGATGGCCTAGGTGACTGTGACTTACTAGAGCGGGGTGATTAATTTACTTGACTGAGTGAAGAGCAGCCAGATAGCTCCAACCTGTTTGATGACACGGTGCTAAAATAACATCCTTTTCTATACGCGCACACTTTTTTTTAAAAGGATCAGATTCTTAACCTTTATAGGCAGTAAGATGAGGTCAATCTGCTTTTTAAAAATCTGAGTGCAGTTTGAATGTTCCTGTTCTTTAGAATTTTAGCTGTTGCAAAAGTGAGGAGCGACCTCATCTGCAGCTGCTGGGCAGGACCAGCCCACCCACTTAAGGGAAGTAATCTTTGAATGCTATTTTACTTCAGGAGGAAGGTGGAGGAAACGATGGGATGCTAAGCCATCTAGAAATTAGATTGGCCACTACTGCATCAGCAAACAACTCTCAGTCAACACAAGCACTGCTCCCTCCTACCAAAGACTTGGGGCTCCATATCCTCACTGGAGCTGTAGACTTCCTACCCCAGACTCCCTTGCCCACCCTGTCTCTTCCACTAGCCTGCAGTTGGAAGACCACCTGCATACTCTGCACGTGTTCAACACAACTGGGCATGCATATTAAGGGTACCTTCAAGACACTATTCTTTCCTACAAACTGGGAGATGATATTCAACTACGAATTATGCAGAGTAGACATACTGAAATTAATGAATACAGCTAGGTTAGGTTTGTTAATGTCACTAGGACTGTTCTCAGTGAAAGGTGGTTGTATACCATTCAAGAGTTTCTGAGGCTGCGGTCTGTGGCCTGGAAGATCAAGTCATGTTCTGCAGAAGTGTTGCAGAACAGTTGATAATATCTGCATTTGACCCAGAACTTGATTCCCCACCCCTACACAATGGAGAAGGCAGCCATTTTGACCACTGACAGATTTATCAAACAGGCTAATGAGACCCTGGCCTAGGGCCTGTGATTTTTATAATATGGTGCTGGTGCTGTCTATTAATTTATGCCTTAAAAGTTACTTGTTAAAGGGGTCTTTCTCAGCAGCCTAATAATAATAATAACAATAACAACAACAATAATAAATTTTATACCGCCCTATACATGTAGGTCTCAGGGTAGTTACAACATAAAATCACAATATAAAAACACAAAATGCATAATAAAAACAAAAACAACCCAACACATTTTGAAAGGGCATTGGGTCCATGACTTCCATAATCCATCAATTTTCAAGTGCTTCATTAAAAAAGTCTGAGAACTATGTGTACAAACTCTTGTGCCAGTGATGAGGGAACTACCTGTCATGTAGGGACCGACAAATCAGTTCCAGTCCATATCATTCTATGCCCATATATGGATTGCTTAAAGTTTTTTAGGATAATTCCAGGGAAATCCTTTTAAAAAAAAAACCAAAGAGAATATTTACACACACACAATCACACACAAATAGAGGGGCACCGAGTGCTGTTTTTTCCTTTTCCAGTTTTGGTTGTGTGAAGCTGTTTTGCTGGGTAATTTAAAAAAAAAAAAAAAAGAAATAGTACACCTGATAAAAAACATAGTCAAACCAGCCTTCTGAAAAGTTCATTGATTTGTGGACTAAACCATAGATCTATATTCTGTTCCAAGAACTTGGTCCAACAGGATGAATGCAGGGGTATCACAGTGAATTGTGGCCTGAACCAATAGCGGACTGAACCCCTACTGTCTGTCTGGATGTGTGGGCTTTTCAAATCAAACTAGGGTTATGTCGTCCGAGACAAAACCCATGGTTGCTTAACTAGATGTAGTCTTCTGTCTCATTGTGACATGAGTGTGGTGGTGTATCTGAGGAGGCCTGCTTTTGTTGAAGTACAGCTATTTTAACGCCAGTTTTTCTTTAGCTTTAAGTATGGGGCCACCAGGTTCTGAGTTTAAGATGGTGCCCTATTTTTCAATACACATGAACTGGAGTAGGTGCCAAGAGAACAGCATAAAATGTTTGGAAATCCATATAACCTACTGGAGAAAGCTGAAGGCACTGGGCACTGTTAACCAGAGAATTATTAGTTTTCCATACACAACAATATACTCACAGAGGGAATTACTTTTATTACTGATCAAGGGAAAACACGAGCAAGAATATATATTTTTTTTTTAAAAAAAGACCCTCTGTGAGTGTATTTATTTTATGTCTCCTTTGAGTAAGTTACATTTAAATACAAACCTGATGGATTCATAGATATGTCAAGGAAAGCCAACTACTTGTTTCCATTATAAATATTCCCTTTCACTCTCTCTCCCCAAGTTTGAATCAGTCTGTAAACCTCCACTTTATAAATAAAATAAAAATCATTGTCCCCCTTGGCAAGTATATTGTTTCTTTGTGCAAGGCATCTTGATTCAGCTACACTTCTAAAAAAGAAGAAGCAAAAAACGATTTGTTGTTCAGCTCCTTGGTGTAGGCAGTAAAAATGAATGATATCTGTTAATAGCAGGGGAGATAAACTATGCTTTTAGTGCTTTTCCCATAACCAGTGTTTCAGATTTACAAACTAGGGTAAACAGTGTAATATAAAGCAGTCCCTTGCCTGAGCCAAGTGTTCATCATACCATCAAAGGGAGAATTAAAACCACTCATCACTTTCCACAATTGAGTTTTAAAAGTACGGAACAAATGGGAAACTGTGTCGCAGCAGAAACAGACAATTGATCTCTCTCACCTTTGGGTGATTATTGTAGTGATCCTGTGGCAAGTCCCCTGTAAAAGAATCTGACTCACATTTTCTTTCTGTTGCACACAAAATAAACTAAAATGACAATACCAACATACAGCAAATCCTAAGGATCCTTCCCAGGAGGCAGCTGGTGGTACATGACCCTGGGAGTGAGGGAGGGGACAGCTTCGAAAACAGAAGCTGGCTGCTGATGTCTTCTTCATCTGCCTCTCTTACTTTCCTGGGATCCTTTCCACACTGTGTAGGATTTAATCTATTAGAGCAGTCAAATACAATACTTCCTGTTTGCCCAGAGTGGAGATGTGTGTGTGTGTGTGTGTGTGTGTGTGTGTGTGTGTTACTCCAGCCAGTTGAACTTCCTGTTACACCTGGTCTGGAGCATCCTCCCCCTGCGTGTGACCATGTAGGTGGGTGTGACCCTGGGAGACCCAATAAGAGAGGCTGGTCACGCAGCCATCTTCAGTCTTCTACTTCCATTTGCTTCTCTTGGACTGCACTGCTGGCTCTCTGCTGGCTCTCTGCCAGCAGCACATGGGCCCATCCTTACAAGGATGTAAGCCACACTGTATCTGCAACTCCAGGCTAAAGCCTGCCTTCAGGGATCCAACTGTGAACTGAATGTGAGTAAACTTCTTATCACTTGTAAGGAAGATTGTTGTGTCTTAATTCTTTTTAGGAGGGATAAAAGGGGACTTGCCAGGAGCAGAACTCAACCTGGACAAAGCCAGATTGCATTGCTTAAGTAAAGAGATTCAAACGAATCTAGCAACTAGCTTCCTGCTATATACTGGGGAATGCACTCTGCTGCTGACTCACAAGCATGAGTTAGGAAGGATATTATTAAATCAATATATCCTCTCCTAGTATCTACAACATTCCCACACGGTGCCATTAGTCTCAGCAGAAGGGCTGTCCAGCTGGAGCAGGCTGTGGTGACTGCTCCTCTCACTCTCCTTTCTGTTCATTAAAGCCTAGTTTACCACATTTTGCTGTATCATAGAATCATAGAGTTGGAAGGGACCACAAGGATCATCTAGGGCAACCTCTTGCAATGCAGGAATCGTTTGCCCAATGTGGGGCTCGAACCCACGGCCCTGAGATCAAGAGTCTCATGCTGTACCAAGACGTTATATTATCAGTTTCTAAGGGAGGAGCCACACACGACATTAACGCAACATATAAAATCAAATCAAAATTATTGGTTGTGGCCAATGGTGGCTTCGTCCAACTGGAAAACACTTCCTGTTGCACAAAGCGAAGTATCTGATTTTCAGCAGTCTCTCCTATTCACTACAATGGTTTGGCACCGCCTCAGAATCTGTTATTGAGGGTTACAAAACGTCCCTCTGCTAAGATATGCTGTTCAAGAAGTCAGGTTTTAGACTGGGATGCTGTCCCTCCTGTATAATTCTGTTATGATCTAAGTTGACAGAATTCTGGTGCTATAGGCAAACCGACCGGTGCAAATGGTTAAAAACAGGATGTTTGTTATTGGTATTGGCGTGTCCTCTCTCTTGAAAAGTGGTGTTTCGACCTGCACAGGGGGCTATGGGATCAAGTTAATCAGATTATGCCGTGTTACACCATGTGACATGTCCTGGGGCAATGTCATCTTGTGTTACTCTGGTAAAGAGATACTGCTCTTTTATCTAACAATTAGGATGAAGTTTTTACGGCACCTTCAAGCAGAAATTGTGGACAGTAAACACCGTCTGCAGTAGTTGGTTGGTTTTTATTTGATGGGTAGTTTAGAAAACAACAATGGGAGTATTGTATTGTACCAGTATTGTGGCAAAACCACTCCAATTATGGGAATTCCTTGGAGAGCATTCTTTTTATGCAGAGAGATGGGAAGGTTTTTGCTTCTCAGACCAAAATGTGGTAGGGGAGTTTAGAAGGATGTTTGGAGAAATATAAGAAAAGAAATTGGTCATAGAATTAGGACGTATTCACAGCCAGGTCCAGCTGTGTGGTTTTTATATCTATTTTATTGTGAGGTGTTTTTAATATACACAGACACAATATTAACATAAGGTGCCGTAATAGTATGGAAAGGCATAGTATACAGAGAGTGAAGAGACAATGGCCCTTATTTGGTTTATGGAAATTAGAAATGTAGCAGAAGGGATCTTTAGTAATCTTCTTAGGTGGAAATGCTTAGTGGTAGAAGCCTAACTATTTATGCATTTTCAGGCACAGAATGGTCATTATCACTCCTCTATGGTTTTTATAAGCTTCTTGCCTAAATAGTACATTATGAAAATGAGCTACCACCATCAGAAGGTGGGATAAAATTATGCTTCCATTCTGACCCTTAAGGTGATTCTATCAGGACAGTGACACTTGATAAGAAACAGTCTTGAATTATTGCATTATGTGATATTATAAAAGGGACCCTTTGTATCCAGCCATTCTGTCTAATGATCTTTAATATTATTTCCTATTGATATGTTCGGCATGGAAATTCACTTTTTAAAAGATCTGCACAAAGAGAAAAGTGAACAGCACTGCATAGGTAGAGCTATCTGCTGATTTTAGAGTAAAATTACTGGTGCATGCTATAGAATGTAACCTTTTGGTTATATTCTGCAGTAAAAGGAATGGGTTGGAGAGGTTTTTATGTAAATTAGTAATGCTCTGTGTTGGAAGCCTAATTGTACTTTTTATTGTTAGACAAGTCAATACTGCTTTAATACACATTTTATAAGCTCCTTGCTAAAATTGTATATGAAAGGGATTAGTTCCCATAGATGAAAGGCATAATCTTAACAATGAGGCCACGTAAGCAGAATGGTTGAAGTACTGATAAAGGATTTGTTAGCTCCAACACAGAGTAAGTCTTATTAGTCTTATTAGTCACCACTATATGACCCACTGCTGTTCATTGTATGAGCTACATATATATACAAGGCTGAGTGACGGAACGGGTGGAGAACGGCGAAATGGAATTTTATTGTGCCATGGTGACAGTAAACAGACAAGAAAAAATGGATGCGAGGCAGATTCTTAAAATACTATACTATCTATAGCCTGCTGAACAGACAAAGAAAGGCATAAACTCTTATGAGGGCAGGTGAGGAAAACATCATAGGCGAAACTGGAAGGAGGTCAGGGTTCAGTCTTGGCTTTCTGTCTTGCTTGATCTAAATCTTCCTACCTGCTCTGCTGGATTCATTATCACAAATGAGGAAATTCAGAGGGGTCTCAGATAATACTGATTCCACAAAAGAAGGGAAATGCTAAGGAATTCTTTTAAATTCTTCTTTTCATATACCTATGCACGCACAAAAACCACCCCATTTGTTTTGTTTGTCATCCTCCCTCCCTATTTAAATTACATCCCAGATATAATTTATTTTCTCTTGAGGTGACAATGGAGAATAGAAGAGTTAGCTTTTGACAGAAGAATTATAAGAGGAGGGAGGCTAATCCTACAAAGCAGGAAAATACGGTGGGATAGAAGGAAATTAACTCACGAGAACTCCTGGGTGTTTTCTAGCCTGAAAGACTTAGTCCAAGACAAAAGCTGGTTGAGTGGCAGGGGATATAATAACGTCCTTGGTGTAACAAAACAAGAGAAAATGCAACCCAGTTATTAAGGGTTCTCCAACCACTGGAGAGTGATGCAATCCCTGCACAGCCTCTACTGCAGGGATGAGGAATCTGCAGCCGTCCAGATGTTGCTCCCATCATCCCTGACCATTGGGCCATGCTGGCTGAGGTTGATAGATGTTGGGGACCAACAACTTTCAGAGGTCCACAGATTCCTGATCTACTGATTCAAGGTGGCAAGATGCTTAACCCAGTTCTCTAATAGAAGGGGGTTCATCTGGTAAATGCTTTAGATCTATGCGTCACCAAGTGGCTAGTTTATTGACACTTGGGTGGGGGACACCAAAGTGCAGTTCCTTTCTATAGTGTGAATCACAGGTGAGTGGGTTATTATTATTAATTATTAGGTTGGCACTGTGCCACATATGGAGGAGACTCATGAGTCCCATGGACTGCAAGAAGACCAAACCTATTCATTCTTAAGGAAATTAGCCCTGAGTGCTCACTGGAAGGACAGATCCTGAAGCTGAGGCTCCGATACTTTGGCGACCTCATGAGAAGAGAAGACTCCCTGGAAAAGACCCTGGTGTTGGGAAAGATTGAGGGCACAAGGAGAAGGGAACGACAGAGGACGAGATGGTTGGACAGTGTTCTCGAAGCTACTACCATGAGTTTGACCAAACTGCGGGAGGCAATGGAAGACAGGAGTGCCTGGCGTGCTCTGGTCCATGGGGTCACGAAGAGTCGGACACGACTAAACAACAAGTGCCACATATTACTGTAATAGATATGTATGGACTGGCAGGTTGGCTAGCAGGCATTATTTGGTGGGCTAGTTTTGGAGTTTTTTTTTTGCCAGGCATGTTTAAACAGAACTAATATATAGACTTCTGAGAGCTTTCATGTTTCCATTTTCACAACAAATTCTTAGCAGCTCAAAACAGATGTGGCTTCATTAGGACAGATGAAATGGTGTGAATTTTCACCATGTGGAGAAGAACCTATCTTGGCATCTCTATGTATGATGTCTAGCCAATGTGAATGGGCTTGATGTTTTATTTAGAGCCCTACACAGTATTTAAATATGTAGATTTTTGCCTGGATAATGTCCAGAGTGCAAATGGGGGTTGTGTTGTCATGGACTGGTTGGATACAGAGGAATGGTGGGAGGAACCAGCTGGGGAACCACCAAGGGGAGAAGGCTCAGAGCCTGGGAAGTGGTGGTGGGACAATGAGGAGTGGCCACAGGGAGAAGAGGGAGTGAACTGAAAGATTCAGTGGCTTCACACCCGAGTTATTTTACTGTGACTGCACCAACCTAGCAGCTCAGCTCCTCCGCTAGCACTGGATCCTGCCATTGTGTGACACCATCCTCCAGTCACAGAGAGCTCACAATGCAGTTCTAAAGGTGTTTGATACTACCCTGTGTGGAAT
Organism: Darevskia mixta; assembly: GCA_034641385.1. Classification (NCBI taxonomy): domain Eukaryota; kingdom Metazoa; phylum Chordata; class Lepidosauria; order Squamata; family Lacertidae; genus Darevskia; species Darevskia mixta. The sequence continues at coordinate 9,997,028 of JAWWNH010000105.1, forward strand.
TCAGTATTTCAAAGGAAAATCAGTGGTGCTGCAAACAGGTTGAATCCCTAGCAAGAGAAATTCCATTGTTTCTGCTGGAAACAGTATAAATAAAGCTAAGTGTTCTTACCATGTTTTTTTTTTAAGTGACTCTTTAAAATCCTAGTTTATAAATTCACTTACCTCTTCACCTTGTTCTTGAAATGTTTGGGATTTATTATTTATCACCTTCGCTTTTCTGTAGGCTTTAATGAAGGCCACTTATTGGAAAATCGTTCATCATGTGTTTCGTGACATGACCCATTCAGCTGGGTTTTTGTTCGTATTTGTAATTTATTTTACATTGATTTTAGAATATCCTTATACAAAAGCTTAATGAAGATAAAAGTATGCTTAAAAAAATCTTATTAATTAGGTCAGAATTATCAAAGGATTTCCCATGTAAAATGGCAAAAACAAGCCCAATATTTGTGATAGTGTAAAAATATGATAGCTTCCTACGTTACAAAACCTCAGATGGGGCATTGAGTGACTACTTCTAATGTAAGTACTTTGGCATCAGTGCTTCTCAAATATGGATGGAGTACGCATGCACATTCAATTGCCTAATGGTGTCTGTATCACCCAAGAGATTGCAGCCGCAGAGATAAGAAAAGAAGAGTTGTTCTGTTGTCTGGAGAGGTCACTTCCTGCTTTGCAAGGAGAAGCCGTTTTTAAAGGAGCCCAGTGATGGAAGCACACAGCTGTGCTGTATTGGGGAAGCAAGAGGTGTTGATAGATTTTAATAGATGCTTGTTAAGGCTGTATTTGCAGCCAGGTATAATTATGTGATTATCTAGGAAGGATGGTGTAGCTGTTTTAATACTGTGTTAAAGATGTTCAGTATTTGTAAAAAAATTGTTTTCTTATGCTTTGCTTGTATGCCTTAAATGAGCTTCTTTCATTTTCTTGCTTCTGCCTCCCTTTCCCTCCATCTTTGGGCTTTTTTATTGTATAAGAAGCTGCTGTCAACTCTATTGACTTTCCCCCCTTTAAATTGGATACTTGCAAAATAATGGACAATGTTTCTTCAGCTGACGACATATGTTGATCTGAAAGACTAGGGCAGGCTGTGTGACAATGAAGGTTTAAACTCTTTTCCCCCGTTAGGGGAAAAAAATGGGGCATAGAGCTGAACAACCCATAAATGTGAAAGTCTTTATATGATGTTGTTCACCAGAGACTTGTCAATAGACTGAGCCATATTGGTTCTGGCAGTCTTTCTATTGGGACAATATTTGCCTTGAAGTACTATCTTTTCTCTTTTTTCAATGTCAGCCTGAAGGCTCTTAGACAACATATGTTCATTTCATGTCATAGAGATATTGCTTCTGGTATTGCAAATGCATTACCACATTGAGCTTTTTTGTAAAACAGATGGTACATATTAAGGTCTCGGTTTCTTAGACGGTTTCTGCAACAATTGCACTGCATTCTTCACGTTGACAAAAACATCATCAGCATCACACAGTGCGGCACTAGATTATGTCAGAATGGTAAATGAAGGCCCACAGGAGAAAGATCTATAGAGGTGAATGAGCCTCTTTAGAAAACGGAAAGACAGCGTTAATCAGTTATAGGAGATGCTTTCTTGCACATTAAGGCAATAGTGTTGAGGAGCGATCCATTTAGTGAGAACATGGCAAACAGTGAAGTTATCTTGATTTGGTAGGGTTGGGAAGGAATTTAAGGTCACCTAGTCCAACGTCTCACCCCCTATCAGCCCCAAATTCACACTGTACATACTATCATGCCCCTGTAACAGCCATCATTTCCCCCAAAGAATTATGGGAGCTGACGTTTGCTAAGGGTGTTTGAGGGCTGTTACGAGACCATCTATTCCAGTGATGGCTAACCTTGACACTCCAGATGTTTTGGAACTACAACTCCCATCATCCCTAGCTAACAGGACCAGTGGTCAGGGATGATGGGAGTTGTAGTTCCAAAACATCTGGAGTGTCAAGGTTAGCCATCACTGATCTATTCCCTTCCCAGAGCTGTAATTCTTAGAGTGGTTTAACAATAATTCCATCTTCCCAGAGTTCTGTTTGAATTGTAGCTTTGGAAGGGGACTAGGAGTCTCCTAACAACCCTCGGCACTCTTAACCAACCACAGCTCCCATCATTCTTTGGGGGAAGTCAAGACTGGTGGTGATGGGCTCAGCCTGGAATTTCTGCATGTTCCCTGAATTACGACATCTGCCTCTCTAAAGGGACCTTCAACATGGGCAGCACCACCACATCCAGGATCCTCCTGGTTTTTTTTGAATCAGGTTATCCTTAAGAGCAAATCCTCCGCCACTGCTTTCTGTGAGTTCTCATATCTGCTACACTCCCACAGCATGGGCAACCTTTTGATGAAGGAGGCCAACAGGCAACATGCATTTCGTATGATCTGGATAGCGATTTCCTAGCTAACAGGGTACGAGAAGGTAACTTCTGTAGCATGCAGGGGAAATGATGGAAGGGGACATAAAATAAAATGGGCTGTACTCCTCTGAGTGGACCCATTGGAATTAATGAACCTAAGTTCAGCATGTCAATGAATTCCAATGGGTCTGCTCTGAGTATGATTAGCATTGTATACAATCCAATGACAGCTATGATGGGCCACCACTGTAGGAGCCACTGGGGGTGTACTTCAATTTCATCTGCTGGAACTAAATGTGGTGGTGTGGTAGGTAGAATGAGGCATCCTGTTCATGATACAGGATTGCTCTGATATGGCTGGACCCTTCAAAAAACGGCTGTGAATAGAGGATGAGGGGTGGGGGCAAAGAGTTCAGAAAGGAGAAGAGAGACAAAATCCCAGGTTTAACCCATTTGCCTGGATTAGGCAGGTTTCACCCCCTCAAAAGAGGATACTAGCCCTCCAGGTGTCATCAAGGAAATACTATGTATTTGATCCACTTGTTCCAAGCTGAAATGCTCAGCAGCTGAGGCAATTTACCCTGATGTAGCTCCCTAATGACCAAGGCTTACCCTACTGCTGCCTATTTCATCACTGCTGCAGTTGCTACTCCTAAGAGCATGGATGCAGGTTTTTGTTGTTTAGTCATTTAGTCGTGTCCGACTCATCATGACCCCATGGACCAGAGCACGCCAGGCACTCCTGTCTTCCACTGCCTCCCGCAGTTTGGTCAGACTCATGTTGGTAGCTTCGAGAACACTGTCCAACCATCTTGTCTTCTGTCGTCCCCTTCTCCTTGTGCCCTCCATGTCAATGAAACTGTTTTTCTTCATCTCTTTGAAGGTGAGTCTTCCAAAGTAGCATCAATGACGAATTGTGAGACCCAGTGGAAAGAGCAAAACTTGTCTCACAAGTGTGTTTCACTAACCAACCAACCAACCAACCAACCAACCAACCAACCTGTACAATAGTGGTCTTTCCAAACCCCCATAACATTTTAGTAGAACCCCTTTGCATTGCTTTGCTTCCCAGGGCTCTGAGAATGTTGGAAATGATTGACCCTGGAGCCAAAGGCTTCACAGGCCAAAGCAGGCAAGCAGCTTTAATTGTACAAGCAGAATCAGCTCTCTCCATAAACATGTCATTTAAATTGCACAGGGGTTGTATCTTTGCAGTACTTAGCATCCATAACTCAGTGGCTTAGCCTGTCCAGAATGTTTTGTCAAAATATGCTCATTTTTAGCATGTGCCCAAGCCAATCCACACAATGTTATTCTTCTAATAACTAATAGCCAAGTGGAAAAGCAGCAGCAGCAGCAGTAATTTTCCTTCCAGTTCTGTTTTCTTAGTCTCAGCAATGGCTCTAAATCTAAATTCACTGGGATCTGTGTGTTCCTACAGAGAGCACTGCTTTCTCAATTCTTCAAAACAATTATGTCCTGAATGTATTGTAGACATGTCATTATTTGCTTTTGTACTTCTGATTTGTATTATTAATACTATTTTTTTATTCATTGGCAATATGATTGGTGCTGAAGCTCAATCTCCTTTTTGCATGCTTAGTTGATCAATTCCATGCTGTATCATGGGATTTTGGTAGCCTAATAATAATAATAATAATAATAATAATAAAAAAACAACTTTTATTTATATCCTGCCCTCCCCGGCCGAAGTCGGGCTCAGGGCAGCTAACATCAGATATATAACATTAGTATAAAATCAAACAATAATTAAATTACCTCCTAAAAACAGGTCAAAATCAAATTAAAGTCTAATTTGATGGCTTTCCGCAGGGTTAGGGTTGGAAACAGTAAGTGCTCAAGCCTTGAATCCTTGAAGCTACAGATGAATTTCCATGCACTTGCTTTTGGTCTTGGCATGAAAAGTGATATCACAAAATTTCCTGAGATAATGTGTGGCAAAAAGGTTAAAATATTATGAGTATTCTGATATTAAAGTGAATGTGTATATATTTACAAAAACCATTCCTACATGTATGAAAAATTGTGCAGTGTGTTTATGTTTGGCAGGGTGGGGTGGGGTGGGGGGGGAAGTACTTGAAATAGGTGCATCTCAAGAAATACACTGCCTTTGGGCTATTGCAGGTCCCTGATACGAACTCTTTCAATGGCAAGGCTAGTGATACCATGGAATAGTAAGCTCATAGAATTCTATTGCAGAATTGGAAGGGACTCTGAGGGTCATCTAGTCCAAATCTCTACAATGCAGAAATCTCAACTGAAGCATCCGTGACAGATGGCCATCCAACCACTGCTTTAAAACCTCCAAGGAAGATGCCACCACTTCCTGACAAAGTCCATTCCACTGTCTAACAGCTCTTATCACTAGAAAGTTCTTGTGTAGTTGCAATCTCCTTTCTTGTAACTTGAAGCCATTGGTTTGGGTCTTTCCCTCTGGAGCAGAAGAAAACAAGCTTGCTCCATCTTCCATGTGGCAGCTCTTTAGATATTTCAAGATGGCTATCATATTTCCTCTCCCTCTCCTCTCTTCCATACTAAACATATCCAATCTGTTAAGGTTATCTTGAATCCCAGTTCTGTCTTCTGTGATGATGAGCCATTAGTGAGCAGTCTTTGGGTTTCGTCAGTCATCCAGCTACAAATCTACACAACAGTTACCTTGTCCAGCCCACATTTTACCAGCTTCTCTGAAAAAATATCATGGAGGACCCATGAAAAGAGACTTTTTAGATCTCCCATGCCATATCAGCAGTATCATAACACAGTATGTTCAATTCCTTTTCTCCAAATGGAAAAGAATCATTAATTTGGAGCTCATTGTGCAAGTCTCATAATGGCATAACAAGAAATTAGAACATAGGATGAACTAATAATAAGACTCAGGGTAACTTCACATAGCTGGTGACAAATGCCTTCTGCCACCATGTGTATCAGTGGCTGTGGTCAATCCTGGCTTTCTCAAGCATATTGTACAATCTATTGTTACCCACATTATGATGGACAAACAATGTATTATGTTTAGAACATGGTAAAAGAGGGCTACGAAATTGATTTAATCCTAGTGTGTGTCTTTGTATAGGAACTTCCTTATTTATGTCCATGTTACATCCCAACAATTTTAATGGGTTAAGTCACAAAGAGACATAAAGTGTTTGTGGCAAGTCTCAGGAGCGCTCAAGTATCGCTCCATTACAAATAGTATCTAAGCATGACTACTTTTTTAAACCAGAACAACCCCAGTTCAGAAAAAAAGTAGTTCAGAAAATGTAGGAATCAATACATGGGTCAAATATTAATTTGACCACTTTCCCCCTGTCCTACTTCAAAACCCAAACGATTCAGTATGGAACCAGTTCAGTGATGTTAACGTAATTTAGCAGGACATAACTTTCTTAGTAATATCATTACATACACTTTCTCAGATATAATAAAATTTTTGCTTGCAGGCAGAATACTGTTAAGACTGGGGTAAACTATAATTAGAATTTAACAATTGCTTTAAACTTTCCTATATTTTAATATGCACTTTTAGGTTGAACTATATCTTTGTAGTCTTTATTTATCCAGCATTCTTTCTGGTTACTATTTTATAGCACTTGCAGTAAGTAGTGACTAGTGGCTGGTAGCCGTAAATGTAACCCTTAAGAAGAGGACTTTCATGGGTGAAGGTTAAGATCCAATATTCAGCAGTGTGGGCCAAATTGATATTAGTTTAATAACCTGTAAACTGTGGTAGGAAATGTAATTGTCCTACATTACAAGGGTACTCCTTCAACTGCACAGTTTATTCATATGTATAATCTAAATAATTGAGTACCTATGCATACAATAGAACATTTCCTCATATGCAAACACCATTTAATAGACGGTTATATCCAAACAGATGGATAAAAAAGATGCCTGGATATAATTGGTTTGCTTTTGATTATACTACAGATACAAATTTACTTAAACAATAAATCTGGACAAGGTAGGATTTATTGTTACATAAAATTCATATTAGAATCGTAAAACCAGAGGCTTATGAGAATTTAGTTACCACCACTCCCAATAATATTTTGCTTCCCCTTGATGTTAACACACAATAATAGGATCAGGTGTATATCCTTTGAATAATGTTTTATTTACAATAAGAGTATATGCAGTTGTATAAAACTGCACACACCCGCTTCTCAATCCCTCACTTCTTGCATTTCAATTCACCCCATCTACTTAAACACATTACAGATTATTTTTGCATATACCTTAACCAAGGTTAAAGCTAACCAGTATCGCTAACTACATTTTTGCAACCAAAGTTTTAAACTGGTATGAAAACCCTGGATAATCCTAACCTTGGTTTATAATCTTCCGAGATCTAACTAAAATGTTTTATTTCAACATTCAAGGCAGACTCAAGTGGGACAAAATGCTCCTGTAGCCATTTAGGGCTGTCACGCTCTGAACTAATTAAAAGTTTCCAAACAGTTTTCAAGAGCAGCCCCATGTTTAATCTAACCTGGATGTTAAAACAGCACAAGTAAGACCTACTTTGGCTCCCAGTACATTTCTGAGCACAAATCAAAGTGTTGGTGCTGACCTTTAAAGCCCTAAACAGCCTGTAGGGTAGACAAAACCATCTCATTCTGTAAAGTGTCTGAATTTTTAATGGGATTACTATTTAGTAAAACAATAGCAGAAAGTTAAGTTTACCCTAATCAGGCACATTGCCTTAAGAATGAACCTACTTTGTTGCTAAAGTTACCGTAGGTACAGGTGGACATTTTCTCTCCCTCTCTGAAGCTATTTCAGGGATTTTATTACCATTAATCTTTTCTGAGGGTGTATATAATTTATCTCACCAGCCATCAGAATTCCCAGAGGGTAAATTACTCTAGAGTCTTGGTGCCCTCATACTGTATCAAATTGACCTGCTCCTTGTTTGCCATTTTTGTGTACTACATTGCTTATTTAACAAGAAACAGAATGATTGTGATTCTGAGAAGGTCCTTTGATAGTAGTTTTGACACTCTGCCTGAATAATGACCCTCATTATGGATCCCATGACAGGCTCTGAAAGTCCTGATTTATGAATACATCACAGAATCTGCATTAGGGCTCCCCCTACTCACTTCCTCTTGATATTGGATTAGATAGAGCCACAGTCCTTTGAAATACAGTAGAAATGAGATAATTGCATGATTATGACAATTCAAATAACCTCCTTTTTTCAGACTTAACAAAGGTTTGCTATTGATTTTATTACTATTCTTGCCCAGGTTATTAGGGATATCGGACAAAATGTTTGTTAGGAAAATCTGTTTAATGTAGGATAGGCAGCCTAATTTTGCTGGACAAGAAGTTGGAAGTTGGGAATACTTTTTTAGTTGTTCAGAATCCAATGCTTTCCCTTCAGCAAACTCTCATTAGCAGCTGATGCCACTAGCACTGAAACTCTGGATTAGCGAAGAGTTATAACGGCCTTTGTTGTCCTCACTGCAACCAATTAGAAGGCATTTTGTAAACACATTTTGGTGAAGATTTTTGTTGATTTATTGGTCCCCCCCCCCCTTTCACAGTTATTTAAATGGGGCTAATTTGGTTAGTTTGCTACACTGTATAATTTTGATCTTCATGCAAGAGCCTAGAGGAAACGCATCCCCGTTAATCGTTTTCCAAGTGGAATAAATAAATAAAATAAATGAACAGACACAGCTTCATTTTGCCGGTTGAGAGATTTACAATGCAGTGTTTACTCAAAAGTTGGTTCCATGCTGTTCAGTAGAGCTTACTCTCATGTAACAAGGCAAAGAACTGGGACCTTAGAAGCAATCTCATTTCTTTGTTTCCTGTTGAATTGTTTTTAATGTTTACAGACGATAAACACAATCCCCTGAGTGATGATAAAGTTCTTCTTAGTAACAACCTCTTTTTTTGAGGATATATATGTATTTTATATGAAACTCGTATTATCTCTATGGGCCTTTTCCAATGACCTGTTTATCGAACACCTGTTTATCGAACATTTGCAGAGAGATTAGACTGGATTGGATCATTTACGGAGCATTCCCTCTGATTTGTTTACGGGGAGGTTAGATGATGGTGCATCAACGCAAATGTTATTCAATACTTATCTCTGCCATTTTACCATCACTTAGTCTGGTCTTTAGGGGAAACAGGTTTGTTGTGCAAGAGCTCCAAATCTGCTTCAACTGTGCAACTTGCATTTATGATTGAGTCCCACTCAAAAATGGCAACAATTTTGAAGCACTTTTGAAGCACTGCGTCTATTAGCTCCATATCCTGAAAATTCAAATTAATAACCTCCTTCCAACCCCCAGTAGTTCCATTTCAAAGCCATCTACTTATACGGAATAGCACTTTATTGGAAAAACTAACAGTCACTGTAAACTATCTGGACTTCATTACCTCACAAGGTTCTTAAATAAAAATACACCCCATTTAATTTGGATGATATTCCCCACGTAACAGTGCAATGCTAGAAGTAAAGTTCCTTAAGTCCAATGATGCTTACTCCCAGGTAATATAATTGGGATAATGTTGAGGTGCTATATGTTAAATAAATTAATAAGGCATTGAAAATATTTTTCCCCACTGCCTGCCTGCGACTTGATGATGATGCTTTTATTAATTCTGTTTCTTACCTGCTCTTCACCATAAGCTTTCAGGGTGGATTGCAGCAATTAAAAATATAATATTAGAAACAGTTCAGAATTACAATCAGTGCTGGGTTTACGTATAGGCTAAACAAGCTATAGCTCAGGGCCCCACTCTCTTGGGGGCCCCCAAAAAATATAACGGGAAAAAACCTGGATGTACATTTCCAAAATATAAGATAAAAAACAAATAAAATAAAACCTACCTACAGCAACAGTGTTTTATGTTGTGTAGGCTCCTATGTGGGGCTACCTTTGAAGGTGACCCGGAAACTACAACTAATCCAGAATGCAGCAGCTAGACTGGTGACTGGGAGCGGCCGCCGAGACCACATAACACCGGTCTTGAAAGATCTACATTGACTCCCAGTACGTTTCGAGCACAATTCAAAGTGTTGGTGCTGACCTTTAAAGCCCTAAACGGCCTCGGTCCAGTATACCTGAAGGAGCGTCTCCACCCCCATCATTCTGCCCAGACACTGAGGTCCAGTGCCGAGGGCCTTCTGGTGGTTCCCTCACTATGAGAAGCCAAGTTACAGGGAACCAGGCAGAGGGCCTTCTCGGTAGTGGCACTCGCCCTGTGGAACGCCCTCCCACCAGATGCCAAAGAGAAAAACAACTACCAGACTTTTAGAAGACATCTGAAGGCAGCCCTGTTTAGGGAGGCTTTTAATGTTTAATAGATTACTGCATTTTAATGTTCTGTTGGAAGCCACCCAGAGTGGCTGGGGAAACCGAGCCAGATGGGTGGGGTATAAATAATAAATGATGATGATGATGATGATGATGATGATGATGTAAGTAATGGGCCCTTACTTACTGCCAGCCTGCTCCCTAAAAAATCACTGGTTTGCTCATTTCTATATCAATTACTTTGATAAAATACATATTTTGTTATGTGCAAATGGCTTTAGATACCTATTAGGTCGATAAATTACCATATAGCATATATTCAACACAAAAAACAGCGACAATTTGTTGTTGACAAAGGACAGCTGGACATATAAAGGGCCCCATTACCTTCAGTAGCTTAGGGCCTAAATCCGGCCCTGATTACAATCTCAAGAATATGGTGGGTCTAAATGTGTGAAGTTAAAACCAAAGAGATATTATCCCCATAACACATTCAGGGCTTTCCCCCCCAGCCAGAACTTGCTGGGACTAATTGTATATAGAAATGGTGTGTTTGTGTGGACATCACTCGAGAAAATGGCTCCTCTGCTTGGTGAGCTAAAATGAAGAGTGCTTGCCATCTGCCAAGTTTCTTACCGCCACTTCCTCTAGTAAAATCTCATCTCTTTTAGCCAAGTGCTGACATAGCTCAGCAATGCTTAGATTGTGCGATCTTATACGGGGGGGTCATCCGATCACAGCACACATCTGTGCGAAAGTGCATTGACATAGCATTGAAATGTGGCTGTTGATTTTCCGTGCCAATTCCAAAAACCATCCCTAAGATGGAGCACAGCCAGGAAGCCCATAGTAAAACTCCCACTCTCTTCCATTCTTCCTTATCAGGACTGTCGTCCCCTTTCTATAAGTGACTCTGGGGATTTAAATTGCTTTCAAGATACCTTCTTGAGTTAATTGTAAATTATATCTAGGCATGATAAGGGTCATCCATGTCACAGGCAGCTCAGGCAATTATAGTGTATTAAGATGGTTTTGAAATTTATAATCAAAGTGATTCTGTCTCCTTCGTGTTTGGGCTTTATGCAGTTAGCTGATCAAAAACATGACCTTTTAAAAAACAGTCTTCATATATTTGGGTTAGATGCTTCTGTTATCCCTAACTCATTGATGGACTTTAGAGAACCTAATTTGGATTAAAGGTTTGCAGCATCTGTGGTGTAGATGTGATGAGGGGGACACTTAAAAAAACACCACTATGTTTGTGTGAAGAAGCTGACTACCCATTTCATAAAGATACTCAAAGGTGATTGTTTGCTTTGTTGATTTCGTGCTTGGTAAAGCTAGCACCGGAAGAATACCGTAGTTCCATATATATATAAAAAAAGTATTCGAGAGCATTACAAAACCTTCCAGACTTTAATAACTATACATGACAGATCTGTCCTCTCTGGCAAGGTTAACTGTTTCTCCCAAGGAGTTAAGTGGCATATAAACTATTGTTCACACCATTTGTGCTAACAGCCTAGCATGACCTCAAATACTGTAGTGGTCATAGAAGGTATCCAGTACAATACATTTATCAACAAAGGAAAAAGGACCACAGGGGCAGAGCTGACTTTAAGTGTATTAGGGATCTATAAGGATAAATGCCTAGGCTCTCTCCACAGCAAAAAGTAATTACCGAACCATTGTTTCTATAGTGTTAATATTTTTTCATGGTTCTTTAGAAATATAAGCTATTTAGTTCCTGGGTTGACATTTGTACTGCATTATATTTCATACAATGCATCTATACTAAAGTGTAGAGCAATCAAATAGCTGTGAGATCATTTGGCTTTTATAGGGAATCATCAATGGAAATAAAATATGGGAGGAAAAGAACAACTTAAGATCAGCGCTTGTTCTTAATGTAGCTAAATGATCTAATTAACAATGGCCTGAATAGCCAAATTCTGGGAATTTAATGTTTTAAAACTGCATGCAACATTTACAACGTGCATTATATGGCTCACATACGTGAACACACCAGCTCCCACTCTCTGTCTCTGTATATACATTCCTTTTAATTATTTTAGGTAAAAGCATTGAGATCTGCCTCCTTTATTTGCAAGTCCTATTTGTGTGGTGTTTTTTAAAATTTTATCTTTTCTCTCTGCCAACTGGAGTATTCAAGCACGTTATAAAAATCCATTAAACAATCATAAACGTAAACTGTCAAAGCAAGCAGAATTATTAGTAGGTGAATATGGGGAACAAAATGCAGGTTTGGGTATACTACTGACATCAGGGCTAAGTTCAACATTTAAAAAAGAGAGTTTTGGTATACAGTTATGGACAGCTTATTGAGCATCAGGGGTCATAGTAAAAGTATCCTCTTTTACTTGTCTTCTTATCTTGTTGCTTCAGTGAAATAGACAGGTGAAGAAGTGAGCCAAAAAGGCCTAATTCCAAAAGAAGAATAGGCAGGGACAAAGGGCATTTCAGGCATCAAAACAGAGTGTGTGAAAGTTGGGATCCTCTTAGAAAGTTGGGATCCATACCCTTTCTCACCCATACTCTTTCTTCTATTGGCTCTGCGATCGTGCCACCTCTAGGCAGCCAATCAGGCTGCTTGGCGTGATCGTGGGGGATATAAATCGGCAGCGGGATGCGTCATGCTCACTTGCTTCCCGCCGCTGAAGACCCACCCTCCCGCCCTCTTCTGCGTCGGTGGCTTGGCCTTGCTTGGGACTTCGGTTGGTCGCCTGTTTTGTGGCAGAGGCCTGGTAGGAATGTTTCCACTTGGCAAATTGGCACTGGCCATTTGGTTTTTGCCTACCTCCCAGCAACCGTCACAACTTTGTAAGGTTTGGCGGTTAGGCATTGACTTTGTGGGGGATGTGGGAGGGGAGGTGCGGCCATCACCTGCCCCTCCATGAAAAAGGGTATTCTGTTAAAGGAATCCGGGGGTCCTGGATCTTGTCTGAAGTCCGCTTGAGGGGCTAGGGCCATGCCAGGACCACGGGAACATCGGGGTGAGCTTCCGTCAATCTGCATCGATGTAGCTCCATCGTTGGGTTACCCTTCTAGACTCCCTGCAAGGCGGGCAGGAGTCAGTTATAGTTTGTCAATGCCTAAGCCAATACCGCTCACTTTGTGGAATTCAATAAAGTTGTGGCCTAAATTTTGCCCATCAACCTTAAACTGAAATATGTGTCTGTGTGAATTCATTTATGGGGGAAGCTCCTGCAGCCAATCAGAAGCTGCAGAAGCTGCGTCGGATGTTTGAGTTCCAAAAAACATTCGCAAAACGGAATGGGTTTGCGGCGTTTGGGGACCCAAAACGTTCAACTCGCAAGGTGTTTGCGAATCAAGGTATGACTGTACAGTATTAGTCCACATTGGGTGTTAAGTTTGGTGTCTTTATGAAAAGCTGTACCATGCTCACATTTTAAATTAGCTCTGCTTCACTATCTGAAAAAGACCGCGATGTATTAGAACACTTATGATGTAAAAAGAGTACAATCATTGTGAAGACGTACGTTATGCTGCTGCACTAATATTAATGTCAGAATACTGTGGTAATTCAGCTCAGTATTATCTTCTTTAGTGGAAAGGTGGATTTTCTGGTCAAGGAAATGTTCTACTTGAAACAGCAACAAACCCTACACAGCTTACCAAATTGCAACAAAGGGTTGCATCCAGCTCAGTTTTACTCAGACCGGACCTATTTAACCGGATGAATTTAAGTTAGCATAGCCACTAATTTCAATGGGACTGCTTTTAGTATTGCTGATACAACCCAAAGTTTGTGCAAGCATCACTTTTTCAGTATCTGCATCCAGACTATCCCCTCTCTTCTTGTATAACTAGGAGAACGAAACAGATGTTTTTTTTAAATGGAAAGCAAAGTTGCCAGAAGTCCGCTTCTGTACTGTAGAAGGAGAAGATAGGAGTGTGTTAGCCTAGCCATGATCCTCCAGTCCACATGGTTCCTTGGGAGTAAGCAGGAAGGGTGGCTTCAATAAACCACTCTTATTTATCAACAAAATCAGAAAATTCTTCTTAAACCAATACTGATTTACATACCTCTTAATTGCTGTTTTAGCCATCCTGCAACTTTATCAAAGTTACATGTCTTTATCGTTGGGTTTAAAATATAGCAGCTTGACTATTTAGCAGTAGTAGTCCTGCTCAGCAACATTAATAGCTTGTGGCAGTGAGTTCCATTGGCCAACTAGACCCTATTGTTGTTTTACATTATTCTGTTTGGACATGATGCCCATGATCTTTCTTCTACTATACAATTCACATTATTGTTTGTGTGGAATCAGTTGCTGAATAAATGCTTCATTTGTCGCCTTGTTAACATTCTCTGTCATTTACACAACTTCTTAATTCCTGTCTTATGTGGAAATAATCTTTTGCATCATGTTTCTTCATCTGCACACACACCAGCTCAAACCTGGGTATGGGATGTGCTGAAGACTGTTTCTTCTAAAAATGAAAGAGATCTCGTAAGCATCCTCATTTACACAGTGTTTAGGCATAAAATCATTTTTTATCCAACATTTCCTAGCAAAACAATAGCACTGACATCTGCCCTAAAAGGATTACACTAATGAATATTTTAAAACTCTCAGGTTGTTAGCATTTGATCACAGCTAACCAGTAAACCTTTCCTTTCTGAATTTCATATACAGCATATAAGAAAATAGTGCAAAGTTCTTGGGGCTGAAATTCTTTTCAGCTTTTCAAACCTCCATTGCCTACTGTTGACAATTCCAGCAATAGCGCTTGATTTTTGAAATCATAATCAGGGACAAATCGTTCATTTTCCTTTAGACACACTCAGGACATCTGAAAATCCCAAAACCAAAGAGCCACTTTCTGCAATATATAAGAGGAGTGCTGGTTGCTTTTTGTTTTATTTATTTTTTTAATTTATCACAAACCATACAAAAAGATAAAAGGTAGTAACCATTTCCCAAAGTGTTGGTGCATCTTACAGAGTGGAAACAGACTTGTGGCCCAAAACAGATAAATTTTATGTTTTATGCACATCATAAACTAATGAGGTGGGGAAGAATGAGTATATTCCTCCTTATACAGTGGTACCTCAGGTTATAGACGCTTCAGGTTACAGACCCCGCTAACCCAGAAATAATACCTCAGGTAAAGAATTTTGCTTCAGGATGAGAACAGAAATCGTGTGGCGGCAGCACAGCGGCAGCGGGAGGCCCCATTAGCTAAAGTGGTACCTCAGATTAAGTGGTACCTCAGATTAAGAACGGACCTCCAGAACGAATTAAGTTCTTAACCCGAGGTACCACTGTAGTTTGAATCTATATTAAGATAACTTCTCCGCACTGACGTGAGTGGCTGGAGAGTGGAAGGCTTCATCTGTTTTGTGTATATATGGTAAGTGATGAATTGCTACGACTCATGATCAAAATGATATATTTTTAGTGCCCCCCAAAGCACTCTACAATAGTGGGTGAAAGACTCTGACAGTGCCATATCCCCAGCGGCGGAGCAAACCGATCGGGTGCCTGGGGCAGTGCGTGTGCCCTGTTCCCAGGAGTGGGGCCAGTCGCCCACAGGGGCGGGGCCAGCTGGGGCAGGACGCTCCACGGGGCTTCCAAGGAGTCTGTCTGCCTCCTCCCACTCAGCCGCCCTACAGCTGAGGGGGAGGTGGCGGGTGGACCATTTGGGGCAGGGTGGACCGTTTGCAGGTGCCCAAGCCACCGCGTCATTCCCAGGAGAAACACGGGGCTCAGGCGCACTTCAGGCCCCGCAGTGAGTGCTGCGCACCATTTTGTCACCCCCCTCAGTGGTGACACCTGGGGTGGCCCGCCCCCACCAGACTCCTTTTCCTCCTCCCCTGCATATCCCCACACTACCTGAAACCATAATGCTTGCCGGGGGGGGGGGGAGTAGAGTTCCAACGCCTAGCCAGTGTCATTCTTGCAGCTACCAAAGGCAAAGATACTAATGTTTTTGTTCGACCTCAGGATTCAAGGCATTTTTTCACAAATAACAGAGCTAAAGCCGGGTCTAAGACCAGTATTTTGACCTGGGATAGCAGATAGACCCAAGATTAGACATACCAATTCTCCCCAACACTCCCACCACATGTGAAGAAAGGTGCTGGTTGCTTTTCAATAGTGTGTATTCGTCTCCAGAAAGCTATATTGTTATTCCCAATAAAAACCATATTCATCATAATAAATAACAGCCTCTGAGAATATAATAATCTCTGATGGTATTATTATTCATTATTATTAAAGATGATTCTGTATTAAAAGCAGCTGTGTCATCCTTCACATTCATTTATACCCAGGTCCAGCTTATACACTGGTCACAACCAACAGAAGCTGCACTCACTCACCACCAAGTGAGAAAGATCACTTACAGTACTTTCAAACCAAGTAGGCTGCCTGGTTTATTAAGCATTCCTCCTGAATTGTTTGCACAAAATTTGTGGGGTGGTTATATGACACCAGCTATTTATTGAGCACTCATTCTTATATGATGTTGCTTCAAGCAAGTGTTATCCCACACTTTCCAGGGCATTTTCCTGTCACTTTCCTCACCACAAGAAGTTTGTACCATGAAAACATTCCAAAACCATGATAACTGATAAAATCCCCGAAAAAAATAATACTCAGGAGCATGCCACTGTGGGAAGGTGTGCATTTTCGTTGTCAGGAAGTGTTTAGTCAAAGTTTTCTGTTTCTACCTCATTTCTAGAAACTGTTCTGACCAAACTTTGATAATACCACCTGGTTAATTCATAAGTTAAGAATGCCTTCGTATTTTTAAACTAAAATTCGTCTCCGTGGGTCTCAATGTTTGAGTTCTGTTAAGTCAAGTATTTCCCCCCAATTATATTTCATGAACTTAGCACTGGAAAGACAATACAGCTGAAAAGTTCATTTAAAATACCCATTTTGTGTGTCCTGTTTGCTAGATCAATGCTATGGATATGCACCATGTTTGATAGCAGTGCTTATTTTGAATTTCATATTTTTTTAAATGAAATCTACTGTTTCAGAGCCTAAAATTTCATTCTTCCATTTATAACATTTCAAGCACAACCAAGGTTTCCTCCAGACTCTGCTTCGAACGCAGAGAGAATTGAAACCAGGCCATAATCTCCACAGTTCTGTGCAATTGTATCCTGTCAGCCCCCACTGTTCAAAATTCTTAGAGGTCCTCTTGACCCCCTTTCTCTTTTATTATCTCCTTTTCACTTTGGGAAGGAACTAACTCCCGTTGCCAAGCAAAAGGTTTGTTTGGCAGGTGAGAGACCCGTATGCTAAATTCTGGAATACATTTCCTAAAGGTAGTAGTTAGTCCTTGCTTTTCCCCCTCATCTGGCCCTTTCCTTGGCCTTTTTGGTAGCATTTAGTTTTTAACTTTGCTAGTGGCTGTGGAAACTGCCCCTGGGGCTGCCGTAGGGGTCAGACTGCTGATGGTCTGCCTTTTCTTCCAACATGTCATTGATGGAGAATGTAATTCTTCCCTCAAAAAGATGCCATTAGAAACCAAAGGCTTGACTTTCTGAATTTCCCCATTACGCCTCTGGAGCTGTCGTATGCATGTGGTAGCAAATGTCCCACAGCATTCGCCGAATGAGCAGGGAGAACTCTTTTAAGAATAATTTGACTTTCTTCTGTGGAAGAATAGAAGCGTCTTCAAAAGATGCACTACAAGCAGTCTACCTCGCGCTTTATTTTTATTTTATTTTCGGCTGTGCCTTCCCTGCTGCATATGCCGATCTTATTTTTATTGACAAAGCCTCTCTGCATTTTTAAAGGGAGAAAAAATGAAGTGAATCAACAAAGATTAGCTATTTACTGTAGGTTATTACTTTATCGTTTCCCGTAATTACAATAATGGCTGCTGATGGAAATTCTAGTTTATGTGAATAATTTTATACTTGTTATTTATTATCCTTACCCTTCAGTTCACAAGATGTATCTTCTCAGTGAATTTTAATTTCAATGTCTGGCTATTATATTGTACATAATCCTATCAAAAACTGTCCTTCATACAGCATTTTTAGTGATCTATTATCACAGAGCCCATTAATGAATGAGCTTCATATCTCACCAACACTGCTTTAGATACTATTTTTATTAATTTTCTAAGCTATGATTCTTCGCAAGGTACCTATGTCTGCTTTCTGTTAAAAAAAATGTGTGTTGGTTTTAATATGAGCATTTCAAAGGAAGGCATTAGCTTTATGTTTTAAACATACTTTTGTTCCCAGACATTAAGTGCTATATTTAAAAAGCAAGTATTTTACATTTTTTGTGCATTGGAATATTATACAACTTATTATTGTCTTAATTTCATGGAAGAACATAATAAACACACGAAGTTATGCTATGCTGAGTGAAACCATCTTCATCCATCTTGTTATATATTGTCCTCAAGGAGTGTTCACGGCTAAGCAACTTCTGTGTCACAGAAGTTCAAGTTAGTTTTCTACCACTCAAGGGGATATTATTATTATTATTATTATTATTATTATTATTATGAACCGCCCTGACTTGTTGTGAACCGCCCTGAGACCTCTGAGTATAGGGTATGAAATATGAGTTGAAATAAGTATGAGTTGAAATAATAATAATAATTGTCAGGGATCTGCCTCCCCCTGCCAGTCCAGCCCTGAGTGTTTATAGGGAGCAGCCACCTGTTCTGACTACTGACTCATCTGCGAGCGAAACCAGCAGTTCCTCGGGGGAGAAACAGTTGGTGGCTGGGAGGGAAGGAGTGCCAGGGCTCAAGAGATATAGAGACAGGCCTGGCACCAACCAGCAGGGTCGGATGGAGGAGGAGCCGTCAGGTCCGGCGCAGAGATTACGTAGGAGGAAAAGGTGTTTCCGGCTGCCAAGAATGCTCTGTTGGCGCCAAAACTGCAGGGGGGCACTTCCAGATTCTACTAGTGACCGATCAGACATGATATGATTCAGCTCTGCACTGTAAATAATGAGCACGGATTAAAGTACTAAAAGACAGATGGCTTGGCTCCCTTATTGAACGACCAACGAGGGGGGAGGACCTGACAACAACAACAACAACAACAACAACAACAACAACAACAACAACAACAATAATAACAACAATAAATTTCCCCCTAACTCCCAAAAATGCCCAGGGTGGAAAATAACAAGTGATAAAACAATAAAAACCCATTAAAATATATTTAAAACAATTTCAATCCAGGTGCAGACTAGAGGGAAATGCAACTCCCATCCAGATACTGACTGGGAATAGATGCCTATTAAGGGGCGAGTTACTACCGCACCAAATTACACCATTTCTCATTATGTCTGCAACGGGGGCTTCAAACTGGGTTTGGGCCTCTGTCGAAGTTTCTTGGGCTTCTCTGTTGTCTTCCTTGGATCCTTTTCTCGAGGATGGGAAATAGTTCTAGTCGCACCTAGAGACGGATAGCCAAGGATCATTGGGGGTACCAGATCATCACCATTTGGTTCCAGAAAGAAGGAGCTCCACTTGTAATCACATGGACATTGCGCAGTTAAAAAAAGGTAAGGGGAGGGGGATTTTCCACATGTTACTTTCTGACAGGGCAAGCATATATCTGTTGCCCCAGTTTAAGAGTTTCCTATGCAAAATTCATAATTGGGCTACCCGTATTCAAAAGCTCACCCTTATTTTAAAAAAACAACTCTTCAGAACATTTCCTAAGTAAACCAAATCATTTTATGAAGGGTTTTTTTATTTTTACATTTTCAATCATAATATTTATTTTTACAGCTAAATGCCAGATTACTTTTAAAAGGATTACTAGTCCAAGCAGGAAAACACTGTCCATCTTTCTATATGCCTCTTTAAACCTCCGGGGCGTGCAGTAAACTTCACTAGAACATCTATAGTGACATATGCCATGTGCCTGATAGCCAGCACATCTTCTGTTTTTCTCTGTGATGCAACGAGTGCTTATTGCTGTAGGTTTTTTTTTGAATAGCGTAGTTTTATACCCTTCATTAGGGGCAGAGCGCCACTATTGACATGCAGAGCATAGATTTGACTAATCTTGGACCGTTGCATAATCTTAGTAGTTGTATTAAAGCATGCTGACAGTATAAAATTAGAGGCCAATATTAAAATGTCCTTAAACTGCAGTATCTATAGAAAATGTAAATAAGCCTTACGGTTTTTCGGAGGAATATTAAAAATACATGCAGCACTCCGTGGCGTAGATTAATAGCTTAGGGATGATGCATTGTTATGGAAACATAAACCCTATGATATATTTAAAGCATATAGTCGTGGCATCTTGCATAAACAAAACATACCCCCTTGACTAGTTTGTACAAATATGCCTCATTAATTTTTATATGGAATCTCTTTAAGTTTCCTCGTGTAGATTTTAAAGGAAATAAATTATTTATGATCGAATGAGGAATAGATGTTCAGTTGGGGAAGTTTCATGCGCCAAAACATCTAAGTAGACTCTTTTCAGATTCATTTGGGTAGTGGCATCTACCGCAATTAGGCCACTTAAAATATATCACATATTGACTTTTTTGTGTGTGTGTGCTGGTTTTAAAAAGATGGTGAACAAATATTTATACACACACACTCACACTCACACCACATCGCTCTGATCCAGCTAGGGGCCATATATACGTGTGGAAGTAAGTTTTCGTATGCCTATATAACCAGATAGATGTGGAACTGCATGCCCAAATTGGTGCTGTCTGTGCATTTTTCCAGCTCGATCCAACATCTAAATATACATGTATTGGCAATCATTCATTTGGGATGGGATGGATTCCTCCCTGCTTGGACTACTGCAACGCGCTCTACGTGGGGATACCTTTGAAGGGCCTTCTGGCAGTTCCCTCTCTGCGAGAAGTGAGGTTACTAGGAACCAGGCAGAGGGCCTTCTCGGTGGTGGCACCCACCCTGTGGAATGGTAGTGGTGTCCATCACATGTCAAGAAAATAAACAACTATCTGACTTTTAGAAGACATCTGAAGGCAGCCCTGTTTAGGGGAGTTTTTAATGTTTGATCTTTTATCGCTATTATTATTATTATTATTATTATTATTATTATTATTATTATTATGTTGGGTACCACTCAAAGTGGCTGGGGAAAGCCAGCCAGATGGGTGAGGTATAAAGAAATTATTATTATTATTATTATTCCTTCCAAACCAGACAACTGGTGATGACACTTCCACATTGTTTGTTTAAGGCCTTCATGCAAGCAGTCCTGGGAGTTTCATACATGCTTTCTTGGAAGGGAATATGCTGTAGATATGCAAAATTATCAAAAGGCAATTCTATGGTGCTGTATGTTTTAAGTGTTTGCCTATTGGATCAATTAATTTTAAAAAAAACCTTGTAAGATAGGTTAGGCCGAGAGGCAGTGACTGACACCAGTTCATCCAGTGAACTTCATGGCCAGATAAAGATTTGAACCCTTGTCTCCTGGTTCCTAGTCTGATGCACTAACCACTAGCTAAAAAAGAAAAGAAAAAGTAAAGGAACCCTGGGCGGTTAAGTCCAGTCAAAGGCGACTATGGGGTGCAGCGCTCATCTCGCTTTCAGGCTGAGGGAACTGGCGTTTATCCACAGACAGCTTTCCGAGTCATGTGGCCAGCATGACTAAACCGCTACAGAACACTATGACGGAAACCAGAGCGCACGGAAACGCCGTTTACCTTCCTGCCGCAGAGGTACCTATTTGTCTACTTGTACTGGCATGCTTTCAAACTGGTTGGCAGGAGCTGGGACAGAGCAACAGGAGCTCACCCCGTTGCATGGATTTGAACTGCCAACCTTCCGATCGGCAAGCCCAAGAGGCTCAGTGGTTTAGACCACAGCACCACTACACCACATTGGCTCTCTGTACTGAAATACTTGCCCAATGTGAGTCTATAGAAGCATCAACAGATGCAGAGTGCTGTGGGCATTCTAGCAATAGTCCTGGGACGGAAATGTCATTCATGTTTATAGCAAAGGTTAGCATAGAGATCAGGTGGAAAGAGAAAAAAATATGAAGAATCAATAAATTATTAGCAAGTCGGTTATGTGGCATCTGAGCTACTCATTTCACCCAACAGTCTCCAAAAAATGCATGAAAACTGCTACAAGCAATGTTTTTACTGACTATTCACAGTCTAGTCTATGTATAGCCATATATGCAACACTCTTTCTTTGTGTTCCTAATGGATAGACTGTCCTGGAAAAACATTTCCCATGGATTATCCTAGACAATATTTACCAAATATGTCACTTTTTCAAATGTTTAGAATTGCTTGTCGTCTTTTGAAATTTAGAAGCATCGGCAATAGGTGTAAGGCAGCGCAATGTGATATCTGTCAGAGATTAAAATACCATAATTATGTCTTCAGATCTTCTAATCTATTCATTATTTTCTGGGTCTGAAACCAGACAAGGAAAGAGAATTCTCAATGCAGGATGTGGCATTTTACGCCTCTTGTTTGTTTACACCTGTCACCTGCATCAATGCATGCAGGCTGATAACTCCTGAATCCGAGCACGACTTCATAGTCAGTAGGTTTCTGTTATACTAGATGCGGTGACTGATTTTGTCATCATTGTGAGATGCAGAAAGGAAAGGAGAGGAAAGCTTATCAGAACTCTTGTGCCATCAAACACATACCTACCTCTTAGGGAGATGCTGATCTCGCACAACACTGCAAGCCATTGTATGACTCTCAAGGGCAAGCAAACATATTGGGCATGAAAGTTAAATGACTCTCTTAGAATATTTATCAAATATGGAGAAAGAGACCAGTTTTGGAGAGCTGAGGCACATGGTAACACTTAAGCATGAAGGATAAATTTGATTCCATGCACACCTCCTTCTCTCTTAAAAAAGTATATACAGAACTGAAGAAGGAAGTTATATAATAATAATAATAATAATAATAATAATAATAATAATAATAATAAATTTTATTTATACCCCGCCCTTCCCAGCCGAAACCGGGCTCAGGGTGGCTAACATCAATAAAATTACAATAAAGTATAAAAGAAGGAAAAAACCGTTAATTAAAATACAGGTTAAAATACAATTTAAAATTTAAAATGCCGCTTCATTTATCGCCCATAATCAAAACCATAAGGGGAGGAAACATCAGACTGAGTCCAACCCGAAGGCCAGGCGGAACAGCTCTGTCTTGCAGGCCCTGCGGAAAGATGTCAAATCCCGCAGGGCCCTGGTCTCTTGTGACAGAGTGTTCCACCAAGTTGGGGCCAGTACTGAAAAGGCCCTGGCCCTAGTTGAGACCAGTCTAACAACCTTGTGGCTCGGGACCTCCAAAATGTTGTTATTTGTGGACCTTAAGGTCCTCTGCGGGGCATACCAGGAGAGGCGGTCCCGTAGGTACGAGGGTCCTAGGCCGCATAGGGCTTTAAAGGTCAAAACCAGCACCTTAAACCTGATCCTGTACTCCACCGGGAGCCAGTGCAGCTGGTAAAGCACTGGATGAATATAAATTTCAACCATGCCAACGGGCTCAGGGATGTTTATTTCTTAGGCAAACTAAGCCTGAAATTAATGTCTTTGTTACCATGTTCAATTAAAGATTAAAGGAGCGCTTGATGAAATATAATGGGCCCAACTTTCTCTTGATACATGTCTTTTGAAGATAACTGAGCAACTCCCAACAGAACATTTAGTGCTCCTCCCTTCCCAGTTCTTTACCTTGGCGCCAGCATTGTGTGAGAGGCCTTTTTAGCATAATTTTAATATATCTGTTAAAAAAAAGGCTTACTTTCAGTTGCCCAGTCATATTTGTTTTGGGTGAAGTCTCTGCTTGTACATCCCTAAGGAGCATAATTGAAGTCACGGAAGATGAGGGAGTGAATTTGGTGGTTGATAAGTAGGAAGTACTTAGATTTGGGGGCATGTGTAGCCTTTCATGTACAAAGTTCTCATTTTAACATACCCCAGGCTACTGGCTTTCCTGATTTGCAGTTAATTAAGATTCTGATTTGGGTTGAAAAATTCCAATACCGCCATGCTTTTTTATATGCATTTCAGATCATGCTGGCTGAAGCAAATAATTGTAGCTGTCGTCAATAAATCAGCACACTACTTGAGGTCTCATCCTCCACACATACACAGACCCTCTTTTGACAATAGCTTGCAAGTAAATCATGCTATGTGTTCAGTTTATGAGTCTAGCTGCCTGCCACCACTTAAGGATAGATGAAAAATGGCATTTTCTACATCCGTGTGTGTATGTGTGTTGTTGAAAACCCCAATATTGAACATACTACTGTAATAAACTTATCGTGTCCAGATTTGTTGGTTTGTTTATCATTGGTGATACAATAATGTACCTTCAGTTTTACACAGAGAGGAAAAAATCCAAAAGGGGGATGTTTTACAGATCCAAATATAATTTAATCACAAAAGATGTAGAAACACACCCAAATAATACTGATCATATAGGATCGAATGTCAGGTCATGGCAATTGTATAATTTTAATGAATTCACCACTCACGGATCATGAGAATGGGAAATTGGGTGGGGGGAGACGATAAGTAAATATTGTCGTTAAATTCGCAGACATAATATATGTGTAGAACATATAAATCATTTGCTAGAAAAACTGAAATTCTGCATTTCCCTCATCTCTTGCCACATAAATCCTGATTAAGCAAAGCTAAAATCTTGCCTCAAAAGCAAAATAAAAAAAATAAAAAACAGTTCTTATTTTAATTAATCCTGATAGGAGCTGGAATGATAAATTCCTAATCAAACCAAACATACACACAAACGCTCAAGACAGACAGCAAATCTGACAAATTTCATGTGAAAAAATCCAGCTGTCGGAAATTATTGTTCAGAATCAAAGCAGCATTTTTGCTGCTAACTTAGCAAGAGTTTGAGTGAAGTGCATGCAAAGAGAATGGATCTAGATCATTGGCCTTCAGCTGAGGAATGCATCCCAAAACTAGGTTTATTGTAAAGGTAAAGGAAAAAGGACTCCTGACCATTAGGTCCAGTCGTGTCCGACTCTGGGGTTGCGGCGTTCATCTCGCTTTATTGGCCGAGAGCCGGCGTACAGCTTCCAGGTCATGTGGCCAGCATGACAAAGCCGCTTCTGGCGAACCAGAGCAGCACACGGAAACGCCGTTTACCTTCCCGCCAGAGTGGTACCTATTTATCTACTTGCACTTTGAGGTGCTTTCGAACTGCTAGGTGGGCAGGAGCTGGGACCGAGCAACAGGAGCTCACCCCGTCGCAGGGATTCGAACCGCCGACCTTCTGATCAGCAAGCCCGAGGCTCTGTGGTTTAACCCACAGCGCCACCTGGGTCCCTGAGGTTTCTTGTACCACCACTTATTTCTTCCCCCCTTTGGGGTTTTTCAGTGGTTGTTTAAAGAGGAAGGACCCTTCCCCCAATCCTACTTTCCTAGTTCTTCACATCACTTTCCACTAAAAGAATAAATGGGAATAAAGGGTATGGCCCATGCTTTGTTTTCCCCAAACCAAATAAGGCTTCCAGGCTCTCAGGAAGAGTTAAGGGACACTTCACAAGGCACATGGTTACAGGGCAGCCCAACCTCCAAGGCTTTCCCACCAGGCCCCAGATCTCATGCTCCTCTTCTCTCTCTCTCTCTCTCTCTCTCTCTCTCTCTCTCTCTCTCTCTCTCCCTCTCCCTCTCTAACTCACAGGGTGACTATTTGGGATCATGTGCTACTTTACAGAGCACATACAGAAGGTATTACTTATTTAAGGGCTGTCCCATCCAAGTTTTGCAGTAGCTCATCAATAATTAGCAGCACCTGATCAGAAGACTGGCCAGATGCACAAGCCACATGGTGTCTTCTCCACTCTGGTGTTTTCTGTTTAAATTATAGTAGTTATTTCCATATTATTATTTTTTGCATATACAAAAATCACAGAGGCTACCACACTCCAGGTTTCATTAGCCTACCTAACATAAAAAATAAAATAAAATGGAAATTCAAGGATCACTCTCGACAAGAAGGAGATGGAACCAAGTGCCATGGTAATGTTTGCTTTGCTGTAAATGTTCACCTTCCTCACCTTATTTCCCTAGTATCTTGAGTTACAGTACTTGCAAGACTGACACTTCCAACTAGCTGCACTGCACCAGGGCCAAGTAGCATGCTTGGGGCAGAATCTGGAAGTTCTTATTTAGGTGAAACATTAGGCTACCTAAGGGTTCAGTTGGGTCCCTCTCCTTGCAAAGACAACATCTTCTGTTGCTGTCTCAGGATGAAAACACTTCAGCCAGCAAGGTCCACTTGGAACTGCCCAACACCAAATTTTGACTGCTGCCTGCTTAGATTTGAATTGGGCCTAACTTTGCCTGTGAGCCTCAAGCTATCACAGAACCGGACATGGCGTGCATCGAACCAATAAAAACAGCTCTCTGTCTGGTTCTGGTTTTTGATTGGGCTAGAAACGCAGGACAGAATAGTTATATGTATAATACATGTATAACAGGAATTGGGAAAGTGTCATTGGGCTCCAACTCCCACCATCCCTGACCATTGTCCATGCTGGCTGAAGCTGGTGGGAAATAGAGTTCAGCAATATCTGAATGGTCACAGATTCCCCACCCTTGAGGTTAGATACTATATTTATATTCTATCCATTTCATCCTGGGAGCTTGGAGGAGCAAATGTGAATATATGAAGCCAAGTCAATGTATTTGATTATCTTTAATGTATATGCAAGGAGGAAAGTGCAAGACAGGAACACTTCTTATATTCAAGCCAGCTAATGTTTGTCTAACAGTACTCTAATGGTCAGCTTGGCTTTGAAATGGATTTTGAATTCTGGTAAATTATAGGCCACTTTTAATGTTTTGATCTTGCGTTGCAGGTTGCCTCCCTTGACTAACTCCCTGAATGAAATTATAAAGTAATGTTTTATGTGTGGTTTCTCATGAGAAATCTGGCTGTTTGGAGCTACTCATGCATTCTTGGTCTATTTGCCTCTTTCTTGCAGGTTTTAGTGCTTGGGGCATCATTCAGTAAAAATTCCTTTAGCTCAGGAGTGAAGAACCGCCGACCCTACAGATGTGTCGGACTCTATCAGTCTCAGCCAACATGACCAATGGCCAGGAATAATGGAAGATGGGTTTCAACAACTTCCGGAGAGCCACAGGTTCTGCAGTCTTGCTTCAGCTTCAAATAAGGTAGCAAGTGTCTGTAGCAGAAAAGGAAAAAAAGGATTCAACTGCTATGGGAAAATCCTGAACTATAATCTTGCTTTTATTTCCAAACAAGGTTAGGCTGTTTTAGAAAAAAAAAAAAAAAAGGTATGGGGGGTGTTAGGGGAAGAAAGAAGTAATTCAGTCTCCCCTTCTTGCCTGCCTGCATCAAAACTCCAGGGTCTTGCCTGCCTTTTGACTCAATTGCTCCCTTGGCATGGCTACGTACTTGAGCAAATAGGAAATATAATGAGAAACTGGCTTCCTCGTGGTATTTCCAATTGGAAATAACACAAGGAAAAAAATGCTTTATCACATTATTCCCAGATGGAAATCCTCTAAGAAAACTTGTTTCTCATAACATTTCCTGTTTGCTTAAAGAGGGATATATGACAAGGAGCCTTTTCAATATGTATCCCTGCTATGGGTGAGTAACTCAGTCAACTAGCCCTGTCGCTGGCGGCTGGTGCAGAGAGGGTGCTAAATAAACACTTGTGTAAATTAAAAATAATCAAAGGACCAGGTGGCACAATGGGTTAGTTCACTGCCCTTTCTTCTTCCACATATCTAGACTCAGATGCACATCTGGGTTGGATCACAGCGTAAACAAAATGAGCTTGGTAGTTGGGAGTCCCAGTGGAGATTGGTACAAACAATCTAGTTGCCAGAAGTAGTCATGAAAACGCTTTTAAAAAGCTGCATGGTTAGGAAATCGTGGCCTAGTTATTGCTTCCTAAAGGCCAGTCTTATGTAGGGACCACTAAATTTCATCATAGGGGATTTTAGCAGGGGTTTTCAAATCTCCTGACTACAAGAAACCTTTCCTTCAGAGCCTTGTCTGGACAAAGAACCATGGTATATTCCCGACAAACCTGCAGTGTGTCAACTAAACCTTTCGGGTCTAGATATTGTTCTGGGTGTGCTAAAGCTTCCCTGAATTTGTGCAATTCAGACGAAGACTTCAGTTAGGGCTGTGTCTTGTTGTGTGTTATCGGGTCTTTTAGACCGAAATATTTTCATCTGCTTTAATGGCCCTTTTGGCCAATGTGTGGAGTAAAAGTGGTTTTCAGTCCATCTCTATAGGAGGAGGGGCAGCATGGGTGCAAATCTAGAAGCAGCAAGTTAGAGAAGGAGAGAGCTACATCCCAGGGTGATGTCCAGGTTGAGATCTGCTTCCCCTAGGCCAGCATAAAGCAGAACTCAGGACAGGATACAAGTGCTCCAATAAACAAAGTAAAATAAAAATAGGTAGACCAGACTTCCATGCGTAAGACCTACCCTAGAGAGATCCCAGCAGTAGCTAGGCCACTCAAGTGGGTCTTGCAGATTTTCTTCAATTCTCTCCTGCCTGACAAACTGAGGTTGAAACATGTTGTAGGAGGTCTTATATAGGCTTCACCCAAATCTCATGAGTGTCATAACCCACAACTCAAGAGGCTATGCGCTGTGTGATGGACTCAGAAGTCCTGGCTCTGTTCCTGGGGGAAGAAATGAGGACTGTCATCATGACCCTCCTGACCAGAGGACACAGCCTTGCTGCCCTCCTCTAACATAGATGAGTCTCCCATGGTACTCATTTCTCCCCAACCCTGTAGCATTCAAAGTCTGAGGAATAAGGTGAGGGTTCTTTAACAGCCACCCACCTCCTCTGGGGAGGCAGGGCTTCCTGTATTGCAGTCCTGACAACCTATATAATGCTTCAATTGGAGCTAGGCATTTTCATAGACAACAGCTCACAAAGCTACCCATAGTAGGAACCCAGGAACTCTCCAAGGTCCTGCAGGTGCCCTGGCTGTCTCAGACTCTTGATGGGACACCCTGTGAGCATTGAGCTCATAGAACTGGACCATGAGGGTCTTTCCATCCTTTATTTGTGATGCCTGGACTTCCTAGTTATTGCAAGAGAACGTCCTAAAGAGAGTGGTTGTACAACTGTCAATGGTGCCACTTTTGGCTCTGCAACCCTCCCATTTCTACAGTCACTGCTGAGAAGCCCCTTTCTTCTAGATCCACTCATCCAGAAATGCAAATTTCTGGATTTATTTATTTGCATATTCCTGTGTTGTGTGCATGGACACACATACATATTTGGGTACATGTAGCTGTTCCATATCCCAAACTTTAGCTGAGTAATGTGAGTATGTTCAGTTCAGTCTGAAATGTCTAAAGGTCAGTTGCTTAAACTTCATAGTATTACTCTGAAATATTTATTCACATTTCTTTATAATCAGAATGTGCCTGTTCTGGTGATCAGATGAAGGGCCTCTTTTTCTCCTCTCACTACTTCAAGCCAAGCATATTTCATGACCAATATTATCAGGATATTATCAGGATATTCTTTTTAATGTGTGTCTTCCAATAAATGTCTTTCCCAAACAACACTGTAGCTAACCAGGTAATGTCATTGACAAATTAACGAAATTAACCTTCCCCAAAGTCAGACTGCCTCCACTATCCACAATTAAAACACCAGTATTAACGAAATAGGGTATAATTAATCCTCTCTTGAATTTCTAATCAAAATATTTCAGCCAGCTTATATGAAATGATAGATTTCTGAGATGTCTATGATATGCTTATTTTAGAGAATTGATTAATGAAAATGGTGATCTGCAGTGTGAGATATACATGCACTTCTATGCAGTTTCCCTAAAGCATGACTGAAACTGTGGCTTTTGGTGCTATTTGATTGCTTTGGAGTCATCAGTCAGAGTTGCGTTGCCTTGGGGGGAGGCAGATCAGATTTATCTTGTGAGGGCTAGGAGTGTCTGATACCCAATGGGAGTGGTGGCGCAGAAGACAGGGAGATCAACAGTAGGCTGAGTCTGACTTGGGAGAGGGGCCTAGTGGACCTGTACCAGCCAGGAGGCAGGGGAAGCTTCAGAGCTAGAAAAAGAGCAGGAAAAGGGAAGCCAGGCAAGTGAAGGGCTCTCCTGCAGCACTGCCTCCCAGAACTGGGGGAGAATTGAAGCAGGGAGAGTAGAGGCAGTTTCCACACAGGTGTACACTCTATGCATGCAGGTATATGCCTTCCCTATTATGTCATACACACATAACAAGCTCCTTAGCCATGCGTTGATGGATTCTTAAGGTGTCCCCCATGCTGGTACTCTTGACTGTGCTGCATTTGTAGTTGTGGCATATTGCTGGGTTAGTTAGCTCGTAGTTAGTTATTATGTTAGCTAAATATTCATATCATGTTAATGAGATGTTTAATAATAATAATAATAATAATAATAGTATATTTATTTATTATTTATACCCCGCCCATCTGGCTGGGTTTCCGCAGCCACTCTGGGTGGCTGCCAACAGAATATTAAAAACACGATAAAACATCAAACATTAAAGAATTCTCTAAACAGGGCTGCCTTCAGATGTCTTCTAAAAGTCAGATAGTTGTTTATTTCCTTGACATCTGATCGGAGGGCGTTCCACAGGGCAGGCGCCACCATTGAGGAGGCCCTCTGCCTGTTTCCCTGTAACCTCACTTCTTGCAGTGAGGGAACCACCAGAAGGCCCTCGGAGCTGGACCTCAGTGTCCAGGCTGAATGATGGGGGTGGAGACGCTCCTTCAGGTATACTGGGCCGAAGCCATTTAGGGTTTTAAAGGTCAGCAACAACATTTTGAATTGCTCTCGGAAACATACTGGGAGCCAATGTAGGTCTTTCAGGACCAGTGTTAAGTGGTATCCGCAGCCACTCCCAGTCACCAGCCTAGCTGCCACATTCTGTATTAATTATATTGACTGGGCCATTTGTCATGACACATTTTGAACTGCTTTATCAGGTCTGCTGATTGCAACACTGATATTTTCCATAGACCTTTGCACTTATTTGCCCGCTGCCTTGGGCTACCTGTTGGAAGAAAAAGCAGGATATAAATATTAAAATGAAATGCAATAACAGGTTGGACTACGGCAGGCAAAAAGAAAGAAAGAAAGAAAGAAAATCTCAGGTTTCTAATAACAACCCTGGCCAGCTGAAGATAAGAGGTATTAGTTTATAGGCTACAGTAATTTTTTCCTGCTCTACAGGTGTGTATCTATTTCTAACCAATTGGAGCCTTGAAAAAAAAAGGGGGAAAAAGATCAAAAGGACAACTCAATGTGGCTTCCAGCCTCACAGTTGCTTCAGCTGATCTGATCTGAGTGGGGGTGGAGGAGACTATTGGAAGAAACTTAAAATACCTTTAACAACTTTCCAGCCTTCCAAGTACCCATATACAAAACGAGTATGATAAACTTTTCTTTTTTATAGTTTCCTCATTTGAATGGAAATAGCACTTAGAAGGGGAGAGGGTTCTGTCTGCATGCACGGGGAGGAAAGAGTTCACATAATGGTTTGTAGGGCATATCAAATTTATTCTGTGAGGTAGATAAAGGTCTTTTAAAGGTCTTCACTTGTGGAATGAATTTCTTATCATGTATAAATTGATACATTTTTGTGATAATAGTGGCATATCAATATATCAAGCCCTCCCCTGAACACGCACTACTGCCGATAAGCTCAAGCTAATTCTCTTAGCAGGGCATTGTCAAAATTAAAAGCTGAAAACTTTCTGTAAATGCTGTACGACAGCTTGTTGGTTTTCAAACTCTGCGACTAAGAGGGGTAGGGTAGCTTTGAAAATATTTCTCTAGTGAGTAGTTTTCATTTCTTTTAACTGTATATTTTTAAAGTTTTGGTTTTGGTAGTTACTGTGTTGCATTTTTCAATGCTTTCCCCCCCTGCCCCGAGAAAGAAAGGTAGAAAAATATGCAAGAGGATGATCCTTCTTATTAAAAATGGATATAACATGTATGCAACTTGGTATGAACACTTCGGATGAAATCTCATCACCTTTTTAATGGAAGACAACTGTGAAGGTGTGAGTTTAGGATCCGTGCTAGTGTCTGACTGCATTGATGCTGAGAAGTAAGACTCATTGAGTTAAATGGGGCTTGCTCTCAGGTAGAGGGGTATAGAATTTTAAACTCTGATCTTCACAACAAGCCTATAAGGGATCTCTTTCTGTTGCTGCTTAGTTCTCCATTTGTAAAATGGGAATAGTAGTGATTTTCCATTCCTTAATCTGCTTAATCTCATAATCAGCCTCCCCTGTACTGGCTTTTATTGACACGACTAGTAGGAACTCATCATTGTCAATAAATGTGGAGGGAAAGTATGTGATATGTGCACAAAATTAAGTGTTTTTAAAGTTGTTCATGTGATCCTAATGCATAATAAGTCAGGTATCTGTCAAAAGGAAATAAATAGGAATTCTGATACTTTTCCATTATTGCTTTATGTAAATTACATTCAGTTTGGTGGTGAATTGCAACTGGAGCTTTATATTGTAATTATTATTAGGTTCACAGATAATGAAATTGGCAGGTGTAATAAATTGGCATGGCGTATTTGTGTAAGAGTAGTTACAAAACACAGAAAAAAATATTGAAGACTGAAATACACCTATTATTAATCCATTGTTTTGCTTTATTGCTACATTTAAACTACAGTATTGGTAATCTACAATGAGCTAGATTGTTACCTTCCAATATAAGACATAATGAATGAAATTGGTTATTTTTTAAAAAAAAGAAAAATAAATACGAATGAATGCTAATTTAACAAATTATTTAAATTCTGTTTTTTAAAGACTTATTCAGTTTGAAAATGCTGCATTTTTATTTGAATTACATTGCAAAATATATTATTTAAAGTAAAAGAAGTATGTATACACCCACAAATTACTCTGATTAGCTATATTTGTTTGTATTTGTTTGTATTAGACCCGAGGTACTAAGCAATTTGTCTCTTTTGCTTTCTATACATTTTGTACACACCCCTTTGATAGCTTCTGGCTGCGAAGCAATTTATATATCTGTAAAATAAACAAAATATCAGAAAGAAACATTGTTCTGAGACAGCTGGTTGCTCTGCTGCTTTTCAACTTGCAGATTATCATTTTTTTTAAATGGGGAAGATTGCGAGTACCTTATTCACTGTCTGATATGATCCAGTCTACCACTGCAGCATCATACCCTTCCTCATTCTTCTGCAAGTGTGGCCTAGGCCCAAGTTAAGTAACGGCAGTATCTTTCAGAGAAAATGGCTTATTCTGTCAGGCACTAACTTCACTCCTCTCTTCCACTCTGTCTCGTACCAGCACCAGCAAGCTGAGCCCAACAGCCTCTTATGTGTACACAGACATGTAATGTACTGCTTACTGCCATAAAATTATCTTAGTGGTTTACAAGCTATAAAAACACAACCACATTGAATAACATCTCATTAAAAAACTAGATTAAAAAACAAACAAGCTAAAGCCAAAACAAACCTATGAGAGCTTCATATTTGCTGCACAGCCATGAGGCTACCATTGCTGCTTCCACACCTGTCTGGGAGAGTGTAAAAGTAATCACAAAATCTGAATAGATGGTTTTTGTTGCAGTGTCTAGTCACTGGAATTGCTGTGGCTTACCAGAATGGGGAGTGGTAAGGCGGCACTGAGGTTGATGTGGTGCAAATGCAGTGGCAGAGGCAATCCAATGGTTCTGCCACTGCATTAGCACCCCACCAACCTAACCTCTTTCCCTCCTGTTAAGTGACAGTGATGGGAGGTCAGGTAAGTACCACCACCCACTACTGGCAGTGTCTGGTCCCTGGTTTTAAGGGATGAGATGGGTCTTTACTGCCTGCATTTTTATTTACAGTGGTACTTCGGTCTACGAGCAGCCCTATTAACGAACTATTCAGCAAACGAACTCCACAAAACCGGAAGTAGGTGCTCCAGTTAGCAAACTTTGCCTCGGAAGCCGAACAGCGGAAGGGCACAGGCGGTGGGAGGCCTCATTAGGGAAAGCGCGCCTCGGTTTAAGAACGCTTTGGTTTAAGAACGGACTTCCGGAATGAATTAAGTTCGTAAACCAAGGTACCACTGTATATGTGTGTGTGAGAAAGAGAGTGCACGAGAGAGTGCAGTATGGTACAGAACTTCTGTGCCCCAAGTGTATCACCTACAAAACTTTAGTTTAATAGTTACTTCTAAATTACCACAGTATGGGCTAGAATCCTCTATAGTGGTTAATATCTTAAAAACTTCAAAACATTCCAACGGATACGTTTCAGTTTGGTGCATCACTGCAGTCATGAATCACTTTTTATGGTCACTTTATGAACCCCTGAACATACGGATTTGGAGTGGACACATTACCCTAAATGGAGTACTCTGCGTTTCTGTAATGATAATGTTAAGCTTCCATCTTTTTGATAATCGTCTTTTGTTTGGTAGGAGTCGTATTGCAGGTTGTTAAGCCTCAAGAAACTGAGTGAATCCATCTAGTATTTCCCCACCCCTTTCAAGCACAATCCGTTAAAACAAAAAAGTTGTACTTCTACATTCACTTCTGTGAGTAAGCACTGCTGCACTCAGTGGAACTTACTTATGAGTAGACCTGTATAAGGTTGCACTGTTAAACCTATTACTTACAAAGCCTTACTTCAGCTATTGCATTATAAGAAAAATAATTTGTGGTGAGCAAACACCGCTGTCTTTGAGTCAGACATCTACAGACATGGGGCCACCTATATGCAGCCTGCCAGATGTGTCCTGTCCTTAGGTTTTGTTTCCTGCCACAAACAGATTCCTGCAGATAAAGGTAAGATCTTATTTCTGTGAATCCTTACTCTCGAGATACTGGTCCAATGTGGAGTGAAAATTTTAAAATCCCTGTTTCGTCCTTTTCTTTTAAAGAAAAGGGGCCTCTTCGCCAACTGTTGCACATTCCTTCACCGGCAAAATATTTTAGCGCGCAGATACAAGTTGCCTTCATTTCATGCTTGAAATCTTCACTCCGCTGAAGCTAACAGCAATGCTTCTGTTGAATAAAGCAGACCAAGATTGAAGGCCGGTTTGCAATCCTAAATGCACTTGGCTCATAAGTAAGCGATGCGTGTTTGGGATTGGCGCTCACGTGTTTAAATGCTTTGCTGAACAGGAGACCTTTGAGGCTGATTATGCAGCCCTTTTACATTCAAGCTGTTATTATTCATGTTGCCTTCAACTCACTCATGTGAATAAGGGCTGCAAGATGAGACCCTTGAA
This sequence comes from Darevskia mixta, assembly GCA_034641385.1. Taxonomy (NCBI): domain Eukaryota; kingdom Metazoa; phylum Chordata; class Lepidosauria; order Squamata; family Lacertidae; genus Darevskia; species Darevskia mixta. The sequence goes on from JAWWNH010000105.1 coordinate 10,032,006, forward strand.
GTATTATACCAAGTAAATCACTATTTTGTTGAAACTCTTGGGTCATTCTAGGAAACCTAGACTGCATTATTCAGCGTTGAGGACTGTGCTAAAATTGTATTAATGTCACCCATTGAACGTAGGCAAAAGGATATGTGAATGTTGCCCGCGATTTTTTTAAAAAACAGCACCTCCCCACACATTTTAGGATAAGTGGTTGGGGTGCTCTAGCAGACAGAGAACCATTTCTCAAGGTTTTTCAGTTAATAAGCTGGTCGATTGAAGGCATTGCTGAATGTTTGGAGGAATAGTGAAAGAAAAAATATCAAAATTATTTTATAGTTTATGTTATTCTGCTTTGCCACACCAATCTTTCCTTCGTAGCCTCTTCCACATCCTCTTGTATAGAAACAACCGGCCATTTGAATATATACCAGGCTACACCCTGGAAACCCTGTCCCATAAGTTCAGTGTGCGTGAGTGGGTTGTGGATCTGCAATTGTGAAGGAACAACAATTTGCACATACTGAAAGGCATTCTTGCGGTACTATGCTATGCATACCTACTCAGTAAGTAAAGACCCACTGGATTCAATGAAACTTATTCCAAGGTGTACTGTCCCCAACCTGGTGCCCTCCACTGACCATGCTGGCTGGGGCTTATACAGTGGTACCTCGGGTTAAGTACTTAATTCGTTCCGGAGGTCCGTTCTTAACCTGAAGCGTACTTAACCTGAAGCACCACTTTAACTAATGGGACCTCCTGCTGCCGCTGCGCCGCCAGAGCACGATTTCTGTTCTTAGCGGAGTTCTTAACCTGAAGTGTACTTAACCCAAGGTACCACTGTAGTCCCCCAAATTGAATACTGGCATATGGGGTTGCAGCCTTAATGCTTGCTGTACATTATACCAGTGTTTTTCAACCTCCTCGGGGCAACGGCACACCTGCCCCACGAAAAAAATCTCGCGGCACACCACCACCACATGCACCCCGCCCCCCCCGCCCCGGGGGGCGGGGTGTCCGCGCGCCCTGGCGGGAGGGAGGGGAAGGACCCAGGCGGGCGAAAACGGAGCGGGAGATCGGCGGGCCAGGCGCCCGCCCCCCCTCCTGCGCCCAGCCCCCCGGCAGCACCTCCACCCGGCCCCGAGCGAGCCCGGTGGCACCGGCACCTCCTGCCCGTCCCCGACCGCGACCGGGGCGGCAGAGGCAGCGGGTGAAGCGCCCGGCAGCCCCGGCGAAGGCGGCGGTCGGCGAGCGGGAAGCGGAGCCGAGGCGACGCCAGCCCGGACCGACCCGGAAGCGGAAGCGGCCCAGGGCGGCACAGCAGCCGGTGTCTTCCCGCGGCACAGGAGCCGGTGTCTTGCGGCACACTCCTGTGCCGCGGCACACCGGTTGGGAAACGCTGCATTATACATCTGGCCTCGGACTGAGCCCTGCCATACGCTTTCACATAAATGGATAACTGCTTATAAATACTGAAGGAGACTGTCTAGCAGCCTCCTACAGTGTTCTGTATGGGCTAAGTGGAACCTGGAACGTTTCAATTCCGTTCCAATACAATTTCTCAATGTTGTGGGTACATCGTTCTGTTCCACACTAGATGGCTTTTGTTTTTGTTTTTTTGTTTTTTTAAATAATATTTATTTGATTTTCCAATTTTATAAGCACATTACAACACGGTTAAATTTCTTTTGTTTCCCACCTCTCACATTGAGAAACAATACATAACTTCCCCCCCCCTCTCACGGAGGTATCTTTTAACATTGTTCATTTAACCATCTAAACACAACCCTCACTTTGCTTGTACCTGGTCCCTTTCCAGACTAGGCATCTATATTACTAACTTTTATCAAATGGCTTCCACAGCTTCTCACTGCTGAATCCATAGATAATTCTTGGCTCACGGGTTCTTATCTTGGTATTTATACATTATCTTCTAATTTTTTAACTTAACTTACACATATCATCTTCTAAACATTTTTCTCCTAACATCATAATATCCTAATTTATAACATTCTCATTATCGCAATTTCTAATCTTAATTTTCCCCTCGGCCTTAAATCCTAATTTTTTTAACTTGCTTTCCCCCCCCTCCCCCCATGCCCCAGAACCTGGTTTTCAAATATTCCACGACAAAACTTATATAACTTCTATAATTCCCACCATACCAGAAATTAAATCCACATGCTTTGGTCAAACCGTCAAATCAATCCAAGAAAGAAAAAAAATAACCACTCTCACCCCACACCCACCCGCCGTGTCACCCATGTCCGATCTGAATGGGCCAGCAAAACTTCTTTGGGAACAGTCTGTTGCATTCTTCTTTGCTTTCCCAATCTTCTTACAACGTCAATGTCCCAGAGATCCATTCTTACTTTCTCATCCTGTTTGAAAATCTTCTTCTTAATGATTCTCCTCTTATGGTTTCTAGCTTTCTTTTTCTTTTTGTTGACATCATGCGGCCGGGTGCGTAATCTTTTTTCCAAAGTCATAAGTTCTTTTTGGTTCTCACGCTTCGCAGCGTGGGAACATCCTGTTGTTGGTTCCTCTGATATGATCCTGTTCAAACGTATCTCCATCCTATCCAAGGCATCATTCAAACGTATCTCCATCCTATCCATAGCATCACTGAATTTCTGCATTCCTTGTAGAAATAGGTGCACATCTAGCTTTGCCATCTGTGCTCCTGTCATTCTGTCAAATGTAGATACAATCGTTCCATTCAGCAATCCATTTAGATATCTTGTTGCAAAAAGTATTCCTTGCCAGATTCCTCCAGCACAGGGGGAGAGGGGGGCTGGTTACACTGAAGCAAATTCCTTTTCAATGGCCACTTTCGTTTTGCCTCGGCTGCCACATCCCCGTCTCTTAAGCTTCAGCAGTGATAGGGCTGGCCTCCATTTTAAGCCCTACACTTTACCCAGAAATAAGTCCAAAACATCCATTTTACTCACAGTCTTCAGGTCCGAATTGATAATTTGGCAGGAGAAATCCCGGCGCACGATCAGGAGAGATCTGGCAGCTGCGCCCGTCAGGGGGATAGATGTTCTCAGATCCAAAGGGTTCAGGCTCCCCCCGCTCGCGTCCCGGAGTCCCTTATTAGGTTCTCCTCGGGAGGAGGGAAGCCCCGCGAACCACCGCCGGACCGACCGGTCCCGGGACGCCCTTCCCGGGAGTTTTGGGGGCTGAGGCGCTGTCTCAAGACACCCCTTTCACCCCTTTTCGGGCAGGGAACATCAGAGCGATGTTCCCCCCGACCTCTCCAGCCAGCAGCCGGAACCGGAAGCCCCTAGATGGCTTTTGAGTAATATGGCTAATAGGAAAACCAGCTGGATTTTTAAAATATATCTTTTGTGCTTTCCTGCTATTTGAGGTATTTTTGCTTTTGGGCCGGGAGGCAAAGCATGCACACACAGGCACACACACACATGCACAGAAGCTTTTAGAGATAATTGCAGGTATTATACTTGAAGATGCTAAATTTGTGACCAGGTTAATTGTGTACTGTATCTGCAAAGTTCAGGATGATCTTTGCAAGAGTCCAATTGAAAAGATTGCATTTATTTTAGCAGACTAAGAAGGAAAGCAGTTATTAAAGGGAAAAACAAAATATTATAAATGAATATTAGTTTGCTTTACGGAGACAGTGGTTCCCGACAGAATCAAAAGATTTTTGGTTATCAGTTAAAAATAAATAAATAAATCAGGACAAGTTTTTACACAGCCTGTTGCAGAAAATCATTGTATTGTGTATACAAAGGAATTTTTTGCACACCATTTTGCAATATTTCATTTTTTTTTTAAATCCAACCTGCATTTTTAATATTAATTATTTCATCTATGAATCGCTTCCTATGGAGCACCTGGAAGTGCTTTCACAATATAATACATATACAAAACAATTACACTGTATAAAAACAGCTAAAACAATTCCATATATACAGTACTACAAAACAATTTCAAAGCCAATACAGATGCGGAGATTTTTTTTTAATTCACTTAGAAGAAAGCTCAGTTGGTTAGAGCATGGTGCTGATAATGCCAAGGTTGCAGGTTCGATCCCCGTATGTGACAGCTGCACATTCCTGCATTGCGTGGGGCTGGACTAGATGATCCTCAGGGTTGATTTTAGTTCAAAGAGGATAGTCTTCAACGAAGAGATGGCAGCTGCATGATATGTAATGTAAGGATGTTCCAAAGGGTAGGTGCTACCATACTAAAGGACCAATTCTGACATGTAAAATAATGGTATAATAATAATAATAATAATAATAATAATAATAATACTATAAAATTTATTTATACCCCGCCCTTCCTGGTTTAAAAACCGGGCTCAGGGCAGCTAACAGCAAATATAAAACATTGATTTAAATGTGACTTTAAAACAGCATAAAACTGCATAGAATACAACATAAAATGCAGCATCAATATCAATAAAAATCAAAAATTCAGGGGTCATTTTTTTGGGGGGGAAACCCGTCAGTAGACATTGAATGATCACTAGGGCTAACTGGCCAAGTTGGTCCTACTAGGGCTAGCAAGGAGGTGTGTGAATAAGAATTTAAATGTGGGGTCCTAGAAAGGGTTTCTTCATAGAAGAGGAAAGGGAAAAGGGAATAGAGGATCAGACTAATTCAAATTGAAGGCCAGGCAGAATAGCTCTGTCTTACAGGCCCTGCAGAAGGAGATCAAGTCCTGATGGGACAGAGCATTCTACTAGGTTGGAGCCGTCACTGAAAAAGCCCTGGCCCTGGTGGAGGATAGGCTGGCTACCTTAGGGCCTGGGACCTTTAAGTTATTATTATTCATGGACCTTAGGGTCCTCTGCGGGACATACCAGGATAGGCGGTCCCATAAGTACGAGGCCCGAGGGTCCTAGGCCGCATAGGGCCATGGTATCTATGGGGTGTCCTCTTCTGCAGAGTGCAGTGATCAGTTCAGCAAATAAGCGATATGCAATCTTTTCAGTATCCTGGCCCCGACCTATTCAGGGCTTTGTACACCAGTACCAGAGCCCAGGAGCTAAGTGCAATAGTTCAGCAGCGGCACAATATGATGCTTGGTATTTGAGCAGGTGAACCACCACATTTTGCACCAGCTGCACTTCTGGGTCAACCTCAAGCGCAGGACCACATAGATTGCATTGCAGTGTAATCTAATCTGGAGGTTACTTGTACATGGACAGCAGTGGCCAGGCTATCTCGGTCTAGAAGTAGCTGTGGTCAAAGCCAATGAGATTGCTGCAAGGTTCCCTATACCTACTGTCTGATTCAAGCTACCTTGTCTGCACACTGCATACATGTTTGCATAGAGAAAACATAAACTGGAGCTATGTTTTAAATTTCTGTTGATTTTAGCTCTTTTTGGGAGGTCAAAAATGATATAAATTAATACATATTTACAGTGGCTTTAAAGAAGATGTGATCTTCACCTTTCTCAGTGTGATTTAAGTTACCTAAGAAAAGCACAAGTTGTCTCTTTCATTTATTATTGTTGCAATCAACAGTCCGGTTACTCTGAAGCACTACACGTGAATCTACTCTGCAGCAAGTGGTTTATAGTTATTTCTTGCCCCTCCTTGCAGTTTTTAAAGCACTTGATAATTGTCCTGCCAGACTCACAAAGGGTTAATTTTCTCCCCCCCCCCACTCCAGTCAAAAAGTATGTATTTAATATGTGAGCATATTTGGTGTTCATTGACAGAGCAACAATAGGAATGATCTTGCTTTATGTACCAGTTACAAGGTTTAATATCATTATACTGCATGCAATATTAGTTTTTATTAGTCGCCATTAACAAGATGCTTTCGACTCAAATTCTCATTTACTTGTTCAATGCAAAAAAATTATCTTTGCCAAAGACAAAAAACACATCTTCAAGTGTCAGCTATATTAAATTAAAGAACTGTTTACCGTTCCTAAGGAAAGCACATGTATCTAAATAGGCATCTTTCACCGTTTGCATAGTAGATTGGAAATTAGCATTTTTGTTCATTTTCCCATGTATGCACAGCGCCTGGAAGAGTAATACTCCATGCATATCAGATCAGCCAGCCTACAGTTTTTGTGCAATATATTATTTGGCAATCTAAAATTTGTAATTTGCATGAAATTGCTTAATTAAAATACAGTCACTCAGGGTATTAATTTCTCTGTCTGGCAGCTCAATGTACTAAAGGCGGGCTACAGAAAATGTGAAATCCTGTCAGACAGAACAATAAAATATTAACACGAGCACACGCACACGCACACATACAAAATCCACTTCTGGCAACGAAATGACAGAGCGATAACGCTTTTGCCCTGATTCCGGGTTCAAATGAGAGCTCGGGTTGACATTGAAACCGACAAGGAAATTTACAATAGCAACTCTGGCTTTTTGCCAATAAATCTGCATCGCGGGCGAAAGAAGCCCTTCCCTCCCTCCCTCTTATTTCTTCTCTCCTAGCAAAGGAGTAGGTGGGGTGGGGGGGGGTGAAATCACCCCTTTCTCTAAGCAGTGTCTTTCCTCTTTTCGGCAGCTTGATCTCTCTCTCTCTCTCAAGATTTGAAAATCAGCAACCCTACTGATAAAATGATCCAATCAGCCCTTCCCAGTTGTCAAGACAACAGTTCCTAATTGTGCCCCCGCTCTTTTCAAAAATAGCTCGACATTTTCATAAATAGATAATTCTCTAATTGATCCCAGCCAATCCTGCTTTGCATACCGTTTCCAAAGAGGGGAGAGCTCCGCTTTTGCCTGCCTAAGTGCAGAGGCAACTTTCCGTAAATACATGCAAATGAGCCTTACTTTACTGGGGAAGGGAGAGAAGGGGAGAAAAGGCGTGTGGTTGTTTTTTTTAAAAAGAAGAATAAGGGGGGGGGAGGGAAACAGGGCTCGAAAATAAAGGAGAGGTGAGGATAAAATTTGGCGCGGGGGCTGGGTGGGGGGACGTTTCAAAAATAACCAAGGGAGAGGGAGGAGGAGGAGGAGGCGACGGCGGCGGGACAGCTTGCAAAAAACCCTGCTTGTCGATTTCATTCATCCAAGGCAGCGAGAGTACTCGTGCGAGAGAAAGCGGAAGGAAACGGGAGCGGTGGAAAGTGAAAGTCGATGCGGTGGCACCAAAGAGCCGGCCTGGCATGCGCAGGGAAATGGGGCTGCTTTAGGCAAAACAGGCAGGAGGAGAAGGAATCGCCCTTTCGGGGCTTCCCCCCGCCAAATCGAGGGCTGGCGTTTCTCTGAAGCAGGCATTTGGGGGATGCCCTTTTTGCAAGGGTTCTCCTGTGCCCAGGCATCCGATCGGATGTAGTGGGCACCTTTGCCCAGAAAACTAAAGCGCAATAAGCGCGGCGATGCCCTCTGCGGGTCTACTCAGAAGCCCCCTGGAGTTCAGTGGGGCTTGCTCCCAGGCCGGTCTGCCTGTGCTTTGCAGCCTTAAGGCCGGGACATTTCTTCCGAGCAAAGAAGCTATAAGGTTGCAATGCTTTAATTGTAGGGATTGAGCCCCCTTGCACACAGTGGCAAAGTGGTTTTAAACAACAAACTTTGCACGCGCCCCGCCGCTGCGAATCCCGCGGAAGTTTGGCACCCAACTTCACCCCCCTCCCCTTTTCCTCAGGGTCCGGGACGGCAGTTTGCAGCAAGAGGCTGCTTGCAACCCTCCCAAAGGACAAAGCGCGCATGCAACTTCTCTCGCTCCCCCCACCCCACTGGGGGGGGGGGAACCACACACAACACAAAAACCCAAGCCTGGCAAGTCCCGGCTAAACACGATCCCTTTCTAAGTCTTATTGATTTCCGCGGAGCCGCTTTCCTCGCGCAGCCTTGGCAAGGCGTCACCTCGCTAGCTAATGGGCGAGACTCAGGTGCTACAAGATATTCAAGTGCACGGAGCAGCCTTTGTTCTTCCGCAGACACTCCGGGAAAAATTTGCATGCGTATTTGTCAAATTGCCAGTAATTAAACATGTGTCTCCCCCCCCCCTTTTTTTGGAAACTGAAGGGCGCACTTTCATACACACCCACACCCCCTCG
>JAWWNH010000105.1:10045000-10062500 GCA_034641385.1 Darevskia mixta
CAGAGGTGAGGATGGCAGTGTCACAGAGTCAAGACATTCCCAACCCTAGCACCTACCTACATTACATTAGACATTTCCCCTTTTCAGGTGTGTCAGGTCATTCACTAATAATTCTGGTACTAGTTAAAAATGTGTGGATTTTTTTTTTAAAGCCCCCTCCTCTCCCTGGTGTTTTTAATGGCTGCACTGCTTTTAATTGGAATGTTTATCCGGTTGTTTGATTGTTGCTTTATTGTAAAATGTGTTATCTTTTTGATTCATTGTTGTAAATTTATTTAAATTATTTTGGTAAACGTCTTCAGATGTTGCATAGAGGCAAACTGATAAATAAAGAAAATGTAAGATGTGACCAGACAGGTAATAATGCTTATAACTAATCCATAGGTGGGAGGAGAAGGATAGGTGTCCTGTGGGGAAAGGTTGGCATATATAATTTAAGAATTGCCTCTCCCCCTTTCTATTCACTGTGTTTTTCTATTCACTGGTCATAATTTATAAACCTCCCTCATGTTCTTCTATACCTGTCATTTTTCTGAACTAAAATGCCCCAGTGTTTGTAGCCTTTTTCAGAGTGAAGATGCTCCAGAAACTTGAAACGTTTTTGTTTTCCCTTTCTAGCTCTGAGATCCTCTCTTTTGCAACGGGAAACCATAACTTTACATAATTGTAGCCATATTTATTTGATGCATTTGTTTTCAGATAAATAAGCTCTCACTGGGACTTAATAAACACAAAGACATGTATTTCTCTTACGTTGATAAGCATATGTTACATATACAGCTGTCTTTAAACCTCTGTCTTACTCCTGACATTAGCTTTCCTTTTTTCATTGCCTGAATGCAGTTTCCTGTTTGGATGTAAAGCTAAACCACAGTTTAGTGCTAGGCAAATAAACGTGGACTAGTCTCAGACTTGCATGCTTCTTCCTCCTCTATTCCTCTCCAGCCACGAGAGAGTGGAAGCATCTGTTTTCCAGTTTAAACACAATCTAGGAGCCACATTTAGTTTAAATAACAGTTTATTGAAAGGGAACAAGTCATGAAACTTGGCTAACTTCAAACCCCCTTTTCCTCCTGCCATTTACTTTGACTTTTCTAGTGCCTGAAAGCACAGTGGCCAGATAAAACAAGTCAGGGTCTTTTCTGAACTTGTCTTGTTTCAGTATAAAAATGGGAAGCATCCACTTCCTGGTTTGAACTAACTGTAGTTTGTTGCTACATTTCAAACCATAGTTTAAACTCCTGGTTTAATGAAATAAGCCATGATAAGAGAAAATGCAGATGAATCAACAAAATGATTAAAAAGAAACAAAGTTGGGGGAAGCAATTTAATGAAACCCTTTCTCTAATTACTTGGTGAATGCCACAGTCTTTTTGTTCTGCAGTATCAGTGTTTCTTGCCAGCTCTGATCTGAAGATAGCAAAAGAACAAAATTCCTTAGGTGACATAGAACCTCCCTAACTAGGCTCCTTCATGTTCCTCTAAACCATGGTTTAATATTATGTTCAAACTGGGCCAGAATAACTTTATCTCCTTCTTGGATAGTAGCTATTTTGACTCCATCAAATTATATAATAATGGGCTTTTTTAAAATCCCGATGTGCATAATATTCTACTTACATAGGTTGGATTTCATCATTTTCTCAGTTTAGAGATTGGCTACTGCTTCTTTAGGTGTGCCCAGGATTTTGAGCATGCTTGGTAGAATTGTTCTAAGCGCTGTGGTCTAAACCACAGAGCTTCTTGGGCTTGCCGATCGGAAGGTTGATGGTTCTAATCCACGTGACGGGGGAAGTTCCCGTTGCTCTATCCCAGCTCCTGCCACCCTAGCAGTTTGAAAGCACACCAGTGCAAGTAGATAAATAGGTACCGCTGCAACGGGAAGGTAAACGGTGTTTCTGTGTGCTCTGGCACTCATCAGTGTCCCGTTGCCACTGGCAGAGGAAGAGGGGGGCAGGGAGAGCGCACCACCCCCAGCAGCGCGATCCCAGTAGGGTGTCATCGTGGTTGCCCCCCTCACCCGCGCTGGGCGCCATGCCCCCGCAGGCGGCCCGCCACGCCCCCGGGATGTGCACTACACCCCTGCAGTGGCGTGCCACACCCCTGGGAGTGTGCCAGACACGCCCTTGCCTGCTCTCCGCCCCCCGGTGCCGGAGCATGAAGCTCCGCAACTGCCCGTTGCACCAGAAGCAGTTTAGTCACGCTGGCCACATGACCTGTAAAGCTGTCTCTGGACAATTGCTGGCTCTCTCGGTCTGAAGCGAGATGAGTGCTGCAACCCTATAGTTGCCTTTGACTGGATTTAACCGTCCAGGGGTCTTTTACCTTTACCTCTTTCTTTGAACATGTCATATCACAAACTGTTCTTGAACATTTCCTGAGTTTACTATGTGGCAGGGGAGTAGAGATGTGGGCTTTGAATCCTGACCATTGTGCCTCTCAGATCTCAACTTAGAACCTTATAATAGCAATGTGGAACTTCCGTCTGTGGGTGACATTTTCTCTCCCTAAGCAAGAATAGTCCTGTTCTATTTTTACAATTCTAGCCTTAATAATGCTTCTCAGATCACACAGTGACTTCGTTGGATTCAGCCCATTGTTTTCTTCATTCAAGTCCTCCTTTTTCAGCTTATTTGCTAAAATAATTTGTGTGAAGTGCTCTGAATACTTGAAATGCTCATATGAATTATAATCATTATTAACAATGTTATTATTTGGAAGAGAGTTCTGTGTTGTTGTTTTTAAAGAAAATCTTCCTGCTTTTATAGCTACCATGACACTGCTGTTTAACCATGATGGCAGCCTTTTGGGTCCATTGTTCTTTGAGTCTCTTTCAATACCAGGATTAAATAACCTTCAGATCTTCTGGAGAGATTTGTCCTTAGAGTTCAGCTTTTGTTTAACTAATCCTTTCACTTTTGAGAATTTCCCCCTTTTGTTTGTAGTATTTCTGACCTGCCTTGCAGCATATTGTTCCAAAAGTATTTACATATTTTTAAAACACACACACACACACAAAATTATGAATAAATCAATAGTATAGGAGCATAACTCCTAAGAGAGCATTTCCAAGCTTCTAGGGTCATTGGATGTTACAGATCTCTTTCCACTGGCAGTGCTTCACACATAGTGGACTGAATGGTGTCTCCTGACATGTCTTGAGAAAGGCGAAAAAGTATACCAGCCCCTGGACCTCGGGTAGACAGTTCCCTGATTGTTAGTGTCAATTGGAAGGTTGGTTGTTTTTCTTTCTAAGCCTCACACATGGGGGATGGAAAAGGACCTGACCCCACTTACTATTACATTAAAATTTAGGGTAGCTAAAACCAACAGTTATTATTACATTTACTAATTTTTACTGATGCATTATTTCTTTTGGCATCTCAGTATTGGATCTAGGTGACATTCAATGAAGACAGTTTCAGCTTTTGTTGCGTATTTCCCCTCTGCTCTGATTCTGTACATAAGGCTGTTGTAAGTCTGGATTATTAATTGATTGAATAATACGTGTTCTTTAACTTGCAAAGCAACATCACAGAGAACTACAGCCTACTGTGTCATTTTTGTAGATTTTATATCCAGCCATATACCTGTATCCATTAACTTTCACTGTTCCACCGGGTTCCCCCTGCAGAAGTTTCTGTGGTGAGAGTAAGAACAACCTGCTAATGCTTAGCAAGCCATGAGAACATCAGTCCAAGGAGCCCTGGGATTTTGCATGACATTTTAATTTTTCGCTATCTCCGCCCAGTGTGTAAATAACTTTTATCCAAACATCTGATTATCTGAAATGATCTAGGTAACTGCAGGGCAATTTTCAGTAGTTCACCAAAGGGTGTACTGGAATGTTTGCCTGTCTTTCTGTCCTGACAAGTATTTAGAATAGTTCAGAAAAAAACCTGTAATTTGCAGCGAGAAACTACTGAGGAAATTCTTAGAACTGGGTGGTTAAGCTTCATTGCTACATATGAGAAATCACATGCATACAACTTTAAGAAGCAGAACTTACTATTAACTGCACACCCAGAAATCTGGTTGGGTGTCTTAGTTGGAGTGTACAATTTATGACGTAGATCAGGGAGTTGTATGTGCTGTTGTTAAAAACTAGGATATAGTATGCCAGAGGTAAGCCCCAGCAGTGACTGGGCCATGGAATCTCCAGGGGTACACAGCAGCACTCAGAATGATCAAAGTAAAATATCCCTTCCTTCTAATACTGTAAGCTTTTAATTTAACAACAGAATGCTTCCGCATTCTTGATGAAGAATCCATATGGGACATCTGCTCCTTTGCCTCAAAGTATTTTCATGCGTTGCAGCAGAAATCACCAAAGCAGCCACAGCACAGGACTTCTTGTAATTCGCTGCCCAGACATAGCGCAACATTAATAGTGCAATACTATATATGGAAGTAAGTCCCATTGATTTCACTGCAGCTCATTCCCAGGTTAAGTAGATATCGGATTGCAGCTTAAGGGGGACTTAATTAAGGTTAAGTCCTGGTATGTTGTATTCTCTATGGAATGAAGCTCTTTCTTTTGAACAAACTAGAAGAGGATAGGATGATGGATTAAAAACAACAACAACTTTTGGATATAGCATTGAATCCAGCTAAATTCTACTCAAAGTAGACCTTCTGAAGTTGGTCATGCCCATTAATTTCAGTGGGTCTACTCTGGCCATGATTAATGTTGGATGCAACGTAACTTTTTGATACAATGGGTAGCTGAAATCTCAGTCTGCTCTTAAGATACCTTGCATATGACATGATAAAATAACTTTACGCTTGCAGGCAGTATTGCTTCTGAATACCAGTTGCTGGCAGCCACAAAAAGGAGGGAAATGCTCTTATGTTTGAATCCTGTTTGTGGGTTTCTTGCAGGCAACTGATTAGCCACTGTGAGAACAGTATGCTGGACTAGATGGGGCATTGGCCTGATCCTGCAGGCTCTTCCCATGAGCTTGTTTTCCATTTTTTGAACAGCTGATCTCAGGCCAACTTCTCTGATCAGATTGGTCAGTGGCTCACAAGGAAAAGTTCATCACCGATCCCAGCCTTTTGAAAAGAGCAGTTCAGGTGTAAGAAAGATGCTAGAATAAATTCATGCATATCAAATACCAAACCCAACCCACATCCCTTGTCTGAGAGAAGGGGGTAAAGAAAGGGACAACTGTAAATTTGATGCTGCTGCACAGATCTACCCCCACATCGTTCTTATTTTGGTGGGTGGGAGTAGAATCTGCCTAGAGAATGCTAGCAGCAGCATAAAATAAAATAAAATAAAATAGGGTGATATAACTGAGGACAGGAGTGTAGATTTGTAGGAACCAGCAAGAAAGGAAGAACTCCAAACTCTTCAGATGGCTTTCACTAATGCACACATTTGTCAGTACAAACATGTGTTCTTGTAAACACATATGCGTAATATCTATGGAGACCCCTGGAAGATCTAGTCCCTGGTTATGAAATAGGTCTTTTAAGGCCCATTCTCTTTTAAAGATACGTATTAAAAGAGGAAAAAAGCTCTTGATAAAACAAATGAATGGAGAATCTGAGTCCATAGCAATAATGTAATCGGAGATATATTGTGAAGGTAAGAGCTGCTTTAAAATATTCAGATATGAAGAGCACAGGTTATTTTGGCTCACTGTGATAGCTCAGTATTAAGTATTCCCTTTTATTTAATACAAATCTCTGCAAATCCTAGTCTACGGTGAGCTTTCAAAATGAAACCATGCATACTGCAGACACTTTAAAAGATGCACAAAAAAACCTTGCAAAATTGCTCTTGTGAAAATGTGGAAAGATAAACTCATAATGCCAGTGAAAATTAGAATATATCTTTTAATAGCTTTTAAAAATGTATCATATTAAGTATATAGAAGCAAAATTTGTTTCTCTATCACACATTTGCATATTTGTCATATGATAATTGTTTTATTTGGACAGATACCTATATGACTAGAACCACCACAGAGCAGTGCCACCCACTGCTAACTCGGACAGCCACTGCAGAAGAATACCATGGCTGATGGTATTGAAGGCTGCTGAGAGGGTGAGGAGAATTTACAGGGACACATTTTCCCTGTCTCTCCCTCAGCAAAGATCATCATACAGAGCATCGAGAGCAGTTGATCTCTGGATCTGGTCCACGACTACTTGCTCAAGAACCTTGCCCAAGAAGGGGAGATTGGCATTTCGATGTTAGGGAGGGATCTGCCATTGAAGTATGTACAGCACTGAGGGATCATACATTTGATCTTTATAGGTAGGGATAGATATTCTGATAATCCTCAGTTCCAGAACCTGACAGCTTGGGAGATGTTTGAAGTAGGGCATTTTTGCTTGTAATACTGTAACTTCCTCACAGTTGCACCTTTTAAACATAAACATGTAAATGTTCTTAATTTTTATTTTTATTTTGCAGTTTCCGATTTACCACAAAAGGGCATTTGGTGCTTCTTTAATTCCCCTGCTGCCTGCAATTCGTTAACATTGTTTTTCGTTTTGTATCGCATTTCATCTCACTGAGCAGAAAGCAGTATGGGGGAAAAACAACCCTGTAAATAAATAAATTTATCAGAATTGTTGAGAGGCCCTGGGACATGGTGATACTCATTATATTCGCTAAGGTGCACTGCAGCTATAAACTTTGAGCCTTTAAAACCGGCAAAGCCATCTGGAGCAATTCTGCAACAATATGTTTTAATTACGTAATACCGGATTGCACTGCGTTGGGTAGTTTGTAATTTTAATAGCTTTTTAATAAATTCAGGATGATGGCAAAGTGTGGAAAGGCTCGTTTATTGTGGCAGGTTGGCAGCCACCTGGATATGAGCCCTTTATTTAATCCAGTCCTGGTACACAGGAACCCAACATTCATCATAATAACATGGTGAGGCTAAGTGAGATGTTTTGGAAGTGTGTTAACTAGAGCTGATTACATTTCTTACTACAGGTAAAAAGGTAAAGGATCCCTGGACGGTTAAGTCCAGTCAAAGGCGACTATGGGGTGTGGTGCTCATCTCGCTTTCAGGCCGAGGGAACTGGCGTTTGTCCACAGACAGCTTTCTGGGTCATGTGGTCAGCATGACGAAACCGCTTCTGGCGCAATGGGACACCGTGACGGAAACCAGAGCGCACGGAAATGCCATTTACCTTCTTGCTGCAGAGGTACCTATTTATCTACTGGCACTGGTGTGCTTTTGAACTGCTAGGTTGGCAGGAGCTGGGACAGAGCAATGAGAGCTCACCCCATCACGGGGATTCGAACTGCCGACCTTCCAATTGGCAAGCCCAAGAGGCTCAGTGGTTTACACCACAGCGCCACCCTCGTCATCTAGCCATAGTTAATATATCTATGAGCTTTGTCCGCACACCAACACTGGTTTTAAGTCAGGCAGAACATGTGACTTTCGTTGACACCGCAGATCTGGGGTTCTTAGTGGGAGGAAGTCCTAGGGAGGAGAGAGGGTCCTTGGGAGTCCTATTACTGAAAGTTACCCACAAATCAACTTTATTTTGAAGTGAGTTTTTAGTGAGAAGGACAGTGGCCACATGAGTTTAAAAGTATGATTTATTAGCAGAAGTTTGGAACCCTGTGACAGATTCAGGCTTGCATCTTTCTATGTTTGGATTAGGGTTGAGCGCTTTTTAACCAAGCCCTCTTTAGTGCAGTATAGAATAATAAAATTGTAGAGTTGGAAGGGACCCTGAGGATAATCTAGTCCAACCCCCTGCAATGCAGGAATATGCAGCTGCCCCATACAGGGATTGAACCTGCAACCTTGGCATTATCAGCATCACGCTCTAACCAAGTCAGCTATTGAGGCTCTAGTAATAGCAAGTGATAATGTTTATTTGTCCCTGCTGATTTCTGCACCTCAAGCTGCTTCTAAAGGCCCAAGAACAGGCCAGCTTTGTGTTTTTTCCATGGCCAGTTGGCAACTCTATCCCATGATAGGTGGGATTTGGAGAAGAGCAAATACATACAGTTCCCATTATTCACAGAGAAGCAGGAAATATTTGCAGGTATTTGTTGTTTCATAACCATTATAAATTCATATACACAGTCTTGTGAATTGCGGGTTCTATATACAATATTACTGTTTTATACAGTATTACCTAACCTCGCTAGCTCAAAACAAGTTCGGCAAGGAGCCACTACTATTCATGTTACAATTCGGAAACTGAGTCTGAGAAGCCGTGGTTTAATATTTGACTTAGCAATGTTAATATCATTTCTGTAAGCAGTGACTGTTTTGTCTATTAAGAGTTTTGCTTCCATTCCCTTTAAATCCATGTTATATATGGTCAATTAACTGGTTATGATTTGTCTGTGATGTTTCACTGGCCCAAATAGATATTTTATGCAAATAATTGTTATATTTTGTCTTCATTCACTTCAATCAGTTTCAAAACATACATTTATTCAATCAATTGCTATACCACCCTTCAATAATAAAATCCTTCCAAAGGCTCTTACATCAAAGTACGACAATAAAGTACAATAAATATGATTTAATACCATCTCAGTCATTTCAGTGTATCCCCATATTATTACAATTAACAACCAAGTGCAGTCCAACATTAAAAAGTACAGCCACCAAGCCCAGATCACACTATCAGATTCCCAGCCAGAGTTGCTGTAATCAATGCAAAAAGGTCTGTTTGAGAATATCCAACACTGGAGCCATCTTAATATCTCTAGAGATTGTATTTCACGATTGTTGGGCCACCATGGGCTTTGTTTCCACCAGCCCAGTTTCCATGCATCTCAACAGGGCTTCAAATACATACCTTAATATTCAGGCTTCTACAGGTGTAGATGGTCCTTTAATTAACCTGGTCTCAAGCTTTCACAATCAGCACTTTAAATTGGGTCCAGAAACAACTGGTACTAGCCTGGTGCAATACCTTCTGTTTGCTTAACGGAAGTCTGCCTTTTGTACCAGCTGAAGGTATAAACAATTTCTGAATGATTGTTAAAGGCAGCCTCACACACAACATGTTGCAGTAGTCCAGTCTAGGTCTCACTAGTAGACTGGCAACTGGCAAGGTCCGCTCTATCTAGGTGAGGCACAGATGGCGACATCACTGGTGAGCATCTGTTGCTTAATTAAAACACATCTGTTTTTCCAGGCTTTTGGAGGGTTTGGCTGAGCCTGCTGTGTAATGCAAGATTCTTTTTTTATTATTATTATTCTGCTGCTGCTAATTTGTGTCTTAGCTGCCGTTTTGTTTTAAGCGCTGTGGTGTTTATCTTGTGTTAGAAACTGCATTGGGTTCACATCGGTGGTGAAAAGAGGCATATCAGCTTAAGCTGATGAATGTTCTTGTGGCCCCCAGCTGCTCATCAGTTGGTGCCGAATCCAGGAGCACTCCAAAGAGGTGAACCTCGTATTTTACGAGGAGTGAAATGCCAGCCAAGACAAGTTGCAATTCTCTATCCAGAGCAGCTCAAGCGATCCAGAGCAGGAGTAAATGAGGTACTACAACAAGGAATTACTCATGCAAGCAAGTGCAGTTGACACGCAATTGTGACGTGTGTGTCCTTTTGGGACCTGGAAGAGGGTGGGGCGAAATGGGATGGGGCTCTTCGGGGGTCCGGGAATGGAACCCCCATGTGAAATGGTTACTACCTGTATTAGTCAAGTTGCAATTGAGGATGGTGAAAAGCACAAAGCGCTTCCAAATCTTTCTCCTTATCCCTCCCAATTACCGCATGAGGCTTTCTAGGTCATAGCCCATAACAGAGGAACTAAGTTGTGTCAAGTTTTTATTTATACTTTCTCCCCAAATAAATTAATAAGATATGGAACTTCCATGTTTCTGTTTATTTTATTTTATTGCCTAGTGCCAATAGATGAGGAAAAACCCCCACATGCACTCAGATAAGCTTTAACTCAAGAACTTACCCCTCTTTACAGGTTCTTCTGTTCGGCCTGTTCATCCTCATGGAAAATGAGACACCCAGAAACAAATATAATTTCAAAAGTCAGGGGGAAAATGTGTAAATATATAACGCAGGTGTCCTTACTACGAGTCTGCTACTGTAGACAATAGTCCAGTGTAAAGCATTGAAATTCACTATTTTGAATAATACTTTCTTTTTTCTACTTGCATAAGGCGCGTGGTAAGTAGAGATTATAGCAATTAGTCTTTTGAGAAATAATCTTTAGAACCAAAATATCATTTTAAGTCTACAAACTTAAATATGCATAAAAAGTGTTTTTCTGCATTGGGGAAAATGGTTTTTAACAGTTGCTCCATTTCCTGGGTTTTCTGAGGTATTGCATTAAATGAAAAACCTCAGTCAGTAGCTTCTGCATTTGCCTATTTCTGGTGTTAATTATCTTTTGTTTGCCCTTGATAATCCTGAGGTTGGTATGCAGATAATGAAGGCTGCAGAATCATCTCAGAGTGGAAAAAACAATGGCATTGTCAATTCGGCATCACAACACTTTATAATTTATGAATGTTATCTACATTAAGGAGAATAGTAGACTTTTAAAATTACTTCCATGAATAGATTAAATTACAAGTATTATTACATTTCATTTTATTAAGTGCATCTTAGTAGTTATTAGAGCAAATGAACATGTTCTCTCAATTACATAATAACATTAGAACTAAAAATTATGCATCAACACTCCCAAATGCATAATGCAGCTTTGTATATTAATCACCCCAAACAATATTTTTCAGTTTATATGGAGACAATTATTACCTGTCCAACAATAACACTGTTATTGGTTTATTAAAATTCAAGAACTCCCTTTCTGGATAAAAGCTTGGTTTTCTTCTTCTTCTTTGACTATTTCAGAAAAAGGTTTCAATCTCTGCAACAAAAATGGAAATATTGTAATGATTCAATTTTAATCTAATTATATAAAACAAAGCTTATATATTGTACTTTTAAGTGAACTTGAGAAAGTAGCAGTAATCTGTGGCTGCTTTTTATTTTAGTTTAAGAAGAGGCAACTTAAAAAAAGAAAAAAGTTACACAGATCTATTTTGAAGAGGTCATGTGTATGTGGTTTGTTATAGCTACCATAATAATAGCCCTTTCCTAGACAATATTATTTTGTCATTAAAGCCACCAAGGATCTTGATTTTGTTTCCAATCCCCACAGCTGACCGCTTAGCCCCATGCGTTGCTCCCAAAGTGACCGGGTAAGCAGCCAATATGAAAGGCAATGGGGCAGAACACATTAGAAGGGTCTCAACTTGTTTTCCTTTAAATGTACTGTTTTTAGGGTGCAATCTTACCATTGATTATGCACTGCTAAATCTACTAGTGTCAGTGGGACTCACGAGTGACTAGAACCAGTTCTTTTTTTCTGGGGGGGTACGCAGACCCCTAAACATTTTGTGAATCTTTGTACTTTTGTCCATTTATTTTTCCCGATTTGAACAATAAAATGGTGATTTTCTCGAGTCAAAATGAGAGTACCCCTGAACGTGTTTTTTTTTAGGAAAAAAAGCACAGACTAGGACTGTAAGTGTGTTTATAAGACAGCCTTTCAGAATATAATAGATTAAATCACATACTTATGTATAGAATAAGTTTCTGAAACAAAATATCATTTAATTGTTTGTTTGTTTGTTTGTTTGTGTATGTGTGCAGCAATCAGCTTAAGCTGGGAAAATATTTGGACCCTGAGTCCTTAATGATTGAAGCTCTTTTCCAAAAACTGGAATCAGGAGCTGGTAACTACTAGGGACGCGGGTGGTGCTGTGGTATAAACTACAGAGCCTAGGGCTTGCCGATCAGAAGGTCGGCGGTTCGAATCCCCGTGACGGGGTGAGCTCCCGTTGCTTGGTCCCTGTCCTGCCAACCTAGCATTTCGAAAGCACGTCAAAGTGCAAGTAGATAAATAGGTACTGCTCCAGCGGGAAGGTAAACACTGTTTCTGTGCGCTGCTCTGGTTCGCCAGAAGCGGCTTAGTCATGCTGGCCACATGAGCTGTACGCCGGCTCCCTTGGCCAGTAAAGCGAGATGAGCGCCGCAACCCCAGAGTCGGTTACGACTGGACCTAATGGTCAGGGGTCCCTTTACCTTTAACTACTGAATTGAACTACATGGTAGTTCCTCCTCCCAACACAGCGGGGAGGAGAACTACCATGAGTAAAGCAACATTTTTTTAAATCTCTTGCTGCAGCTTTGGAATTGTGGATCTAGTTGTGCAACCAGTTCTGTTTAGGTCCATAATTTGCATCTGTAGCAGCTTCTTATGCATACAGTGAGTTGTCATGTATGAATAGAGCTATATTATTGTGCACAGACAATGGGTTGTATTTTCAGTCTCTGGATAAATGATAGAATTGTAGAGTTGGAAGGGACTCTGACGGTCATCTAGTCCAGGTATGGCCAAACTTGGCCCTCCAGCTGTTTTGGGACTACAACTCCCATCATCCCTAGCTAACAGGACCAGTGGTCAGGGATGAAGGGAATTGTAGTCCCAAAACAGCTGGAGGGCCAAGTTTGGCCATGCCTAGTCCAATCCCCTGCATTACAGGAATATGCAGGATCAAACCTGCAACCTTGGCATTATCAGCACCATGTTCTAAGCAACTGAGCTATCCAGGAAGAAGAAGAAGAGTTTGGATTTGATATCCCGCTTTATCACTACCCGAAGGAGTCTCAAAGCGGCTAACAATCTCCTTTCCCTTCCTCCCCCACAACAAACACTCTGTGAGGTGAGTGGGGCTGAGAGACTTCAAAGAAGTGTGACTAGCCCAAGGTCACCCAGCAGCTGCATGTGGAGGAGCGGAGACGCGAACCCTGTTCACCAGATTACGAGACTACCACTCTTAACCACTACACCACACGAAGGGAAACAATCTTCCCTCTTAAGCTCAGATTCAGTTTTCTTCTTTCTTTGGTCCAAAAGAAGAAAGAAAGAGCTGAACAACATAACACTGTTGTCAACAACGTTTCCCCCCCAGCTGTCCAAGGCTGCCTTTACATCTTTTTAGTAAGCAATGAAAAGAAAATCTGATAATACACAAATGGGGGGAGGGAACCGTTTAGGAAATGATGCAGCCAATTTTAAGTCCCACCGATTTGACTAGGAGAGTTAAGCACATGCTTAAACTTGTCTCCTTGAAATGAATGGGATTTGGGAAGCAATCCAAACCCAAGGGCAGTTGGGACAAGCAGAGCTTGGCCTAGGCAGTGTCTCTGGCTGAACCAGGGCCTGCCCAAGACATTTTGGTTACCTGAGATTTTCCACTAAATGGTGCAGCCTCCCCACCAGGAAAGAAGCGGTGAGGGAAGATCTGCATCAGAAACAAGGGGAGGGGGAAAATAATGATCTATATCAGGATCTGCTGCCCCTGTGGAGCCTGCCGCCTGAGGTTGTTGCTGCACCTTACCTCATGGGTGGCCCAGCCTGGCCAGGGCTACGCTGGCTGAAGTCCTTCATTCCACCTGAGCTGGACATACCCTGGGGTAAGTTCTCCATCTTGGCTTAGTTGGGGCTCACTTGGCTGAGCCAAAGGCAGGGTAAGTCTTGAAAAGGAGACGTTATTGGCTCCTTTTATACCCTGGGTGTGGTGGCGACAGAGCAGGGAGAGACCTAACCCTATTCCAAACTCTTCAGCTTGGCCATGTGACCTGGTGCAACCCAGTGAATTTACACTGGCAAAAAGGTGGTGTAAAAGCTTGTTTTCTCTCTCCTGGGTTCGAGCCAGCTCAACTGGCAGCAGTACCACTCCTGAATGGAGTTTGGAATCAGGGTAAGTTACACCAGCATAATTTACTCCATAGTTTAGATTGCTTTGTAAAATGTGTTTAGCTTTGGCCAAATTATGTGCTTGGTTTTTAAAGGATAATTGAGAGCTTCTGTTTCCCCCATCATGATCCGTTTAATAATAATAATAATAATAATAATAATAATAATAATAATAATAATAATAATTTATTATTTATACCTCACCCATCTTGCTGGGTTTCCCCAGCCACTCTGGGGACTGACTGCCTCTTTTTATTACAATATTATTTCTTAGCCCTAGTTAAGAGATCTTAATTAATATTAGTTAATATTAGTACTTAACCTCATAAACAAAATGGATTCTATTCTTACAGAGGCACCAAAAATAAATGAGAGATGAATACAGAATATATATATATATATATATATATATATATATGGCAGATCACAGCTAATAAATCCATCTTGAATGCAAATGCATTAATCGGAATGTGAGGCAAAATAATAAAATGCCAAGGCATAGCTCCTTTATCATACGAGGTTTTAACAACCATTGTGATTTCCTTGATTCAGCAAGAAGATTATTTAAATGTGTGGGAAAATGCATATTCCCTAAGAATATGAAAAAGGGGCTTACTTTTCCCAGGAAGTACAATAAGGTGTATTGAGTAAATAATTGTATTTAATCTTTGTTTTCAGTCGTTTTCCTCTGTAAAGGTTATGAAAGGCTGCATTCATGATAATTCAGATGATGCCTGTGGATTTATACCCAACCGTGCATACTTAATATCAGTAAACATACTAATTGGTCACTGCATGAAAATATGAGCAATTAGACACCTTTTACATTAGTGAGGCTTTGAGTAATATAAAATGACCAGATGATCTGTTCTCTCCTGATGTTATTAGATAAAGTTAGACTTTTTATCACCGTTGTAGCAGATTAAAAATGCACAAGACAAGAAAGACATTGACTGGAACTAATGCACTTTGGTCTGACAAAATAACTAGCCTTTTTAGTTCCAATTAGCCCTCAGTTATCACGTACTAGCAACGATATCAAAAATTCAGCACCACTGGATTGTCTTTACAGCTGTCTAATTCAGCCAGTCTTCATTTTTTTTGCTATTTAAAAAGTTTCAGGCATTACAGAGTTAACTATTCTCTTGAAATTACTCCTCTTTAAGAAGAAAAAATCATATTACTTTCTTAATCTTTCTAATTCTTCCCTCCTAAGATCATCTTGGATTTGTTCCTTTAACACCGACTCTTAGTGCAGTCCTGATTTTCTGTATTAATCAATTGAGAAGATGACATCAGGCTCTTAGGTAAGTGCTGTAAGCTCAGTCCTATGAATTTGCAGCAAGGTACCAAGCATAAAGAAGAAATTATTCTTTGTCCATTTGCACATCAATGTTTCTTTGAAAGGTAATTAGCTTGATATTATGTAGGTAGCGCACAAAAGATCTTGTAGTAGTTTGTGATCTGTCTTTTGATCATCACAAGAAAAATTTCTGCAGGGAAATGAAAGGCAGGCATAATTCACTAAAATTACACTGGATCCTCTCTAATCAATACAGATAAATCAAGTGTTTGTTGTGAAATCGATCCTCTCTTTTATTGAAATACATTGTCTTGATTGTTTTAGGGATAATTATTTCACAGGAAATTTTTATGATGATTAGGTGTTGCAACAACAGTAAACTTCCTTGACGCAGGGCCATCGAACGACTGTGGTTAAAAGTGCATTTGTCTCTTATAACTTGAAGCTTTAGAGATATCAATACTGATTTGTATGATTTCAAGGAATGTAAAACGGTGAAGCCTCTTTCTTTCTTTCTTTCTTTCTTTCTTTCTTTCTTTCTGAACTGCCTCCATGTTTGTTTTGCTTTTATAAAATTGTTAGCTCTTGCCAACATAAATATTCAGTGATACAGAGTTTCCCTTTTCTGCTTTTATCACTTAGTTTGATTCCTTGACATATACCATGTTGAAAAGTCCAGATAAAGTTTTATGCTTTTACAAAAAAAGTGTTTAGGCTAGTCTTGGATTGCTGAAACTGGATAACTGAACATTTTCTACATATATAAGAATGCAAGTGTAAAAAAGAAAATTTATGCCAAACCGTCAAAATCGTACCTCTTCTCTATCCATTAGTAATTTGAGATTTGTATATCTGTGTATGATTTGAACCAATCACCCATTAGAAA
This sequence comes from Darevskia mixta, assembly GCA_034641385.1. Taxonomy (NCBI): domain Eukaryota; kingdom Metazoa; phylum Chordata; class Lepidosauria; order Squamata; family Lacertidae; genus Darevskia; species Darevskia mixta. The sequence goes on from JAWWNH010000105.1 coordinate 10,060,929, forward strand.
TTAGTTGGGGAATAAATATGTTCAGAGAAAGAGGGAGGGAGGGGAAGAAGAACAGAGCAAAATTAGCTTTTGAAAAAACTGAGCAGAAGTAAAGGATTCTGGAGTGGATTTTCCTATCGGGAATAAACCGAGAAATGAGCCATATTTCTTTTATTAATGCGTGGCATGTAGGAAACAAATTGTGCATGTTAGATAAAAATATCTTTTTTCACTTCATAATATTTTCTGTCAGCCAAACTTTTCATTAATGCACATTAGGCAATTGATGTAATTTAATGAGCATTCTGACTAGAGCACCTTTTAATACAGATTCTCAAATTGGAAACTGTTCTATTTCTGTTCAAAACGCTATATGAGATAATAACAATGTGTTTGTTTTTAAATGACCAGTAATGCCTGGTGTCTAATGCAAAGCATTCCTTTAATTGGACAGCAATTTCGCTGGTGTGAGCTTTTAAATGACTTGGATATTATTTCTTAACACCTTTGCAAAAGCAACAAGGAAATAAAGTTTGGTTTGCATTTACAAGCCGGAGTCATATCTTGTAATAGCTTATTAGTTGACTGTCTCCTAAAAGTGAAAATCTATACTAAATGATCATTTGAATAACATGATGCCCTTTGCATTAGCGCTGCTTTAAATTTTCACTGTGAAAATTCTGCTGCGTTATTAAGAAAGTTAATTTGATGAACTGAAGGAAGGGTCAGAGAAACAACCACTGAGCAGTCTCTTCTACAGCACATTGTGACATAGCTGCGGTGTGTTAACATTACTACAGGTGTCCCTTTCAACTATAGAAATATCGTTTCAACAGAAGTTAACCTATAATGTTGCCATTGGAGAAAAATTATATCAAAAATATATATGTCATACTGGTGTTGATCACGGTAGATAAAACACGCAAACCGAGTAAATGAATACAGTAATTTACTTTGAATAAATCAGCCATGAAACCAACATGATAAATTTGACAGGGGGGAAAAAATCTTTGTACTAATAAGATTTGTTTTACAGTTACATTCATCTTGCAGGCTATGTTACTCTTTTTAGATAGAAATTTCTGAAACATGCTTTCCATGTTTGATGTACTTCATTTAAACTAGTACTAGGTAGAGCTACGTTGTGAATGCTCCCTTAATTGCCATGACATAGATAGCTAGGAAATTAAAAAATATATACATCGTTTGACTTGGGAATTAAATATCTGTCAGAGACTAAATGACACATTTGTTGTATAGCTGTGTCCTTATTTGGGGGTGGGGAAGCAAACCTCTGTTTAATAAGCACATGAACCATATTGTATTCATCAATATATTTTTAAGTCTATATAGCAGTGTTAAAAAGTCCGCTGTCCGCAGTGGAATATTATATATAGATAGGCATGTGACTACATGAATACTCTTTTCTTAAAAAGTAGTGAGGACAGAGCAATATTTTGAGGTCATAGGCCACAAAATATCTTGCTGCATATTGACATATTGTTTCTGTGTCAAAACTTCAAGATTTCAGATGCCTCCGCAATATTAAATCTGTCAAGCCTTGCCCCTATTGACTTTGCCTTTGCCAAGGTA
>JAWWNH010000105.1:10065000-10130000 GCA_034641385.1 Darevskia mixta
ACAGGGTGAGCTCCCGTTGCTTGGTCCCTGCTCCTGCCCACCTAGCAGTTCGAAAGCACGTCAAAGTGCAAGTAGATAAATACCTCCGGCGGGAAGGTAAACGTGCGCTGCTCTGGTTCGCCAGAAGCAGCTTTGTCATGCTGGCCACATGACCCGGAAACTGTACGCCGGCTCCCTCGGCCAGTAAAGCGAGATGAGTGCTGCAACCCCAGAGTTGGACACGACTGGACCTAATGGTCAGGGGTCCCTTTACCTTTACTTTAAACTTTTTAGAATATAAATGTGTAAATAAACGAATAGCTATATACATACAGAAAATGAATTGGAAGTAACTCCCATATAAATGTGGGCTTAGAACTCTTTCTCTATGATCAGTTGAAAGGAAACCACTCTTTTACTGCTTTTAAAATAGGTTAGCACAGCTTTTAATCCAGTTAAAAGACTTGGGAAGAAAATTGGGGGGGGGGCAGGGAGCAAAAGGAAATTAAGTAGTGTTTTAATGCTATTAATTTTTGGAGCTAATGCCTCCAGCAAGCAGAGATTTTATATGATGCCACAATGATTTTCGCAACAGTACTGACTGGTAAATTCCAAATAACATACTGTAAAGTAAGTGATGCTGGTTCCTCATCAAGCTAAATATTTGTTTTTATGTATCATTAATGCTCTGCTTGTGAAGAGTGACTATTGGTACTGATGCCTGAAGGGGAGATTGTATGAATATGCAAATAATAATTCCAGTAATACTATTTCTGTTTGAATATCAGTTTGATAGATGTTTTGCTAAATATTCCCATTTCAGGCTTTCCACCACATGGAGTGAAACAGACACGCAGAAAACAACAGAGATTAACAACTGTCCAGCAAATAACTTATGGCTGGGAATATATTTTCCATTAGGCCTGCCCGACACTTAGGAAACAATACATGAAAGAAAACCGCACTGTTTGTGTTTTCACCAAGGGTTTAAGGTTGCAGCTGAAGGGTTTGGAGTAAATTCGGCTTTGCTCGACATATATTCATTGGCTCCGTTTTGCTCAAGAGACCAGCAACTTTCAGATTCCTAAATGGGAAGAATTTGGAAATGGAATGGGCTCCCACCAGGAGGGTTCTTAGCACTTGTAGAAAAACAAACAGAGAAATGATGAGAGGCAGTATCTGAGCTTCAGAATCAGCATGTGCGCTTTTCATTGCCAATACATTAAAAAAAAAAACATGAGCGGGTCCTAGAATTTGGAAGGAAACATAATAAAGAGATTTTTGTTTTATCTTTTTGTTAGAGGGAACATTGGCAGGAGATGGAATGGTGCTGGAACTGAACATACAATCTAAACCTGGACATGGTGACAACAATAGCAGGATACTTTAGACAGCAGGTGAGCCATCTGTAGCTCAGCCCCCAGCTCCCATCGTTCTTTTCATGTTGTTTCAGAACAATTGGAACGGGCAACATTTACTTGATTTGCAGGGGGGGTATATTTTCCCAGGGTTTTTATATTTTTTTGAGTAAAGAATTCCCATCCTCCAGCTGTCTTGAGAATGAATTGGCAGGCTCCCTGCATGTGTGTGGATAGCCCACTAAAGTCAGAAAGGAATTGCTTTCACTTGGTTTCTAGAACAGTAACTGTATTGGTCTATTGTATATTTTAAAAATCCCTCGGCTTTTTTTTTTATTTGAGAGTAACCTCATCTAACTCTGGGCCACTAACTTCCAAGTAGACTTGCATAGGATGGGGAATTATTATCTGAGACAGCCATGGTGAAAATTGAAGCAGAGTCTTCTTTATTCCAAATTAGTTAATCCAGAACTCTGGCTTCACCTATCATCAGATCTGGCTCTGCCCACCAGCAGGTTTCCCCTGGTGCTCCCACCCCTCAGATTCCCCTGAGGGAATGAGGCGTTCGGAAGAAAATTGCATGCATACCCCCCTGTGTTAGACCAATCATTTATGTTTCCCCTCCGAAATTTTATTTTATTTTATTTTAAATCTATGAAGCCAGCAGCAGTGGGGGAAATGGAAGTAATTCTAGGTGGCAGCACCTTTCTGTTTCTTGTCTCACTGAGCTCGGAGCAGAGCAAACATTTATTTACCATTTCAACATCTTAGTCTGCAAGCAGCATTGAGTAAGGTTGGAAATATACAATAAAATCAGGAAACGTTCTTAAAATGCCTGCTGAAATGATAGGAAGTCTTCACTAGCTGTTGGGCATTCAACTGGAAAGGCACCTGTTGTTATTATTATTATTATTAATAATAATAATAATAATAATAATAATAGTGTCTAATCTCAGCTGAGAGGGAGTGCCACAAAACCATGCAACTCAGCCAAAGGACACCACTAACAACAGGTATGAAGCTAGGTGAGGCAGTGGCCTCAGGGTGGCAGGGTCCAGTTGGAAGGAGGGGCACCTGGTCACCCTGCTGCCGCCTGCGTCCCTGCCTGCATGCCCACCTCTTCCACTATGTGGTTGTGAGCCCACCACTGGCAGATGGCAGGAACATTGTGCAAATCAAGGAAAGGAAAGGAAAACAATTGGGAGTGGGTGGGTTCCTTGCCTCTCCCCAGCCTGAGTGGGAAAATGAGAATTTTGGGAACTACTGATAAACACATATTAGGAAACCAATCTCCTTCCTTCCTTCCTTCCTTCCTTCCTTCCTTCCTTCCTTCCTTCCTTCCTTCCTTCCTTCCAAAATGGGGATAGAATTAGTTATTACATTGGTCTGACATGCTAAACAAGCAGCATCGTTAGAATTCATGAATGGAATACCGGTAGTATTTTGGAATGTGGCAGAGTTCAGAATCCCTTCAAGTCTAAGGAGTCCCATCTGCCATGCAACAAGGTGGCAAGTCCCTCTGATATGTCTTGCTTCTCACTCGGCTCAGATTGTTCCACCGTTTGTATCAAATGAAAGGAACTAATAAAACTTGGGGGGGACGACTAATATGTAAAAGAACTTGTTTCAATTTATGCAAACCTTCTATTTTCTGAAGTCCACGAGAAGGTCAAAGTGAAAGTTCAAAGTCAGAAGCCATGAATCTTTCAGACACTGATTCTGATCAGAGAAATAAATGTGAGTTATGCTAGTATTTTCAATGATATATGATTTGCTGGGATGCAGAGCAATCCTAATGAGAGGCTAGGGAGGTGAAGAATGGTAGATGTTCTGCTGCATTTGAAGCCTGCTGGTTAAACACAGAAGAGGAATGGGTTTGTTTGTTTGTTTTGCTGTGCCCTGGATCTCCCTATTGGCTGGAGGGAGTTAGGATTGTAGCCATAATCAATCAATCAATCAATCAATCAATCAATATGGCATCAGGTTAGTAATTTTGTCCAGTTATTCCGACACTTGCAGCCCCATATCTACTCAGAAGTGAGTTCCATTGAGTTCATTGGTGCTTACTCACTACTAAATATGCTTAGTAATACTAAATATGCTTACTCTCCAGTTTTATTGAAGCAAATGTATCGCCACTCTTTAAATTACACAACAGAAGTGTTTGTTTTCTGAGCATTTCTCTAAAACACAAGTTTCTGTATGGCGATACTGAGGTCTGAATATTGGCCAGATTTCAAATAATTGCTTTAAGCTTAAGCATGTGCTGTGTTTGTTTGTCTTTCCTCTGAATGGCAGACTGCAGTACCATATCAAAAACAGCCTTTAATACGGTTTCAAACAAGCTTGGCCATGAGGAAGAATGGGCTGCTATTTGAGAAACACAACCTCATTGAGTGTGCAAAACCAACTGTGGTGTTTTCCGAATCCAGCCTGCTTTTTGTGGAGCTGATAATAAAAACCTTCCTTTTTGAATACTTACAGTGTTGATGGTTTCCATTTTCAAGTGTTGCTTTATTCTTATTTTACCATCTTGCCAAAACTAAGATACCATGCAGCATAATCCCAGGCATGTTTACTCAGAAATAAGCCCCGCTGTATTCAGTGGAGCTTACTCTCGGCTAGGTTTGTTTAGGATTGCGGTCTTAAAAGTGCAGCAGCTTGCTATTCTGTCAGTAACCATTGACATATTTGTAATTATTGTTTGAATAAAATTAAGGCATTTACACTTCTAAATGTTATAAATATACTGAACAGAACAATTTTCTTACAGCAGTAAACTAGATTTTATAAAGTGTTGCATATATTTCAGTTTTCCCCTGTAAACATTTTTCCCACAGCCCTGTTACACACCCCTGGCAAATGTTCACCCCATTGTTTCTTCTGGAAATTTTACATCTCTATTCCACATATTCCTGGTTGTTTGTTTGTTGGTCGTTTCTTTTAAATGGTTACGTTTCTTAGCTCAGTGTTTTCTGTAATGTCAGCATGGGGAAAATTAGCAGTGCAGTTCTAACTATGTGTTTTAAATCACCGATGGTGTAGAATAAAGGCAGTCTGTCCTTTTCGCTTTGTGAGCACACTGTTTTACCAGTTCCGTTTGGCAGCTGACAGAAATATTAGCAAATTGCAAAATATTCAGAATGCTACAGTGAATATGTAAGACATTTGCTTTCATATACCACCTCCACCCAGGATAGCAGAGACCATAAGAATAAATCCATCACTAAAACTACCCCACTGTGCTAAAGGTCAACAGAGATCCTTAGGGGTGAAGTGGCACTTGCCTATCAAAATGCTAAAAACCGAGAGGTGAAAGAAATCAAGTACAACCATTATCCATTTCAGAATATGAGGCATTCAAATTCCAGTGTATCAAGCTCATGCTCTGATACCCAGAACAGAATGGCACAGCATGGCTCCATTCCATGACAAAGAGAGTAAGAATAATGGAAAATAATGCAAAGTTAGCCTCTTCTTGTTAAAAGACATCGTATTCTAGTGGCCGTCTTCTATCACAGCACAGATAATAATGGCATTTTAGTCTTAGTGTATGGTTAAGGAAAGCCCTAATCTAATAATTGCCAAAACTGGCCTTTGTATCCCATGCATGAATATTTGCACACATGGCGGCAGAAGAACTGTGTTCTGTCATTTGTGCCACGAGGAAAGAGTAAGCAACTGAGAGCTCTCAAAATAGATAAAACAACATTCCCAAGTAGAAATTGTTCATATGGAAAAGTGACAATATTACCAACGTGCCGTCTCATTTAGAGGTAAACAAAGCACACATGAACACATCTTAACACAACTGAAGACTTATTTCCCTTTTCACGGCTGAGGCTTCTCACCATGTTTAAACAAGCAAATGCAAATCACAAGGGATTCAGGACTAGGTATCTTGATTGTCTACTATCCAAGTAGGAAAAAGAGAGAGAGAAAGAAATTCAGAGTCTACGGATAACTTCTAAGCAGAGTGGTACCAAATCCAAGTTTCTGTTCTCGAATCCCTTTCCCCTCATGCTGTGGGGAGATAGGCTGTGGGCACTTGTATATGGCTATATTACTTTCTTTGCACATTCCCAATACATCCCACTCCTAATTCTTCTTCATGGTCTTTGTGCAGACACACAGCTTCTGTGCTTGTGCAGAGCAATGTTACTCCCCACTTTCCAGAATTTGTGTCTAATATGCATGCCTAAAAGAGCAGGGCAAGCTGTGCCACTGCTTTCTGCAGGAGTAGTTCACCACCTTTGAAAAGACCAAGTAATATGTTTCTTTGTGCATTCTAGGACAATGAGCTCTGACTCATAGTCCTGTTCTTTACAGAGGACTATGTACACCTATTGATGCATTCCTTTAGTCCATTAAAAGAAGAGGGAAGGGCGAGTTAAATGTTTTCATCCTGGAAAGTAACTGTATGAATGTAACCTTTCTTGTAAGCAGATTTGTTCACACAGATAAAAGGTGTTGTTTAGTAAGAAGGAGCACATGTAATCTCAATTGAATGGCCTCTCTCTATGTTTGAACAATGCAAAAGCTATTCAGAGTAACACTTTCATTATATAGCCGTGCCAGTATGAATCCTAGAATCGTTGAGTTGGAAGGGACCCTGAGGGTCGTCCAGTCCAACCCCCTGCAATTCAGGAATATGCAGCTGTCCCATATGGGGATCGAACCTGTAACCTTGACATTATCAGCACCACACTCTAACCAACTGAGCTATCTAGCTTGAGCTTAACAAAATATCGAATATGAGCTAGATCAGGCATCCCCAAACTGCGGCCCTCTAGATGTTTTGGCCTACAACTCCCATGATCCCTAGCTAGCAGGACCAGTGGTCAGCGATGATGGGAATTGTAGTCCAAAACATCAGGAGGGCCGATGTTTGGGGATGCCTGAGCTAGATCATTTAATCCATTCTCAGCTTAATGGACGGCCTTGGCCAAGTCACTATCACTTCGCCTAACCAACATCACAGGGGCATTGTGAGGATTCAGGAGGTGCAAACTTTAAATAGATTGTATAGATAATATAACTGAGAAGACTTGACAAGCCCAGGAGCGGCTGGTGCATTTGGAGCCCAGCCATTTGCAAGGATGGGGCAAGGTGGCAGCAAAGATTGGTCTAGAGGGGGCATCAGTGGAAGTGCAAGATTGACTTTGCTGATGCACCTGCCCAGCAATTTCCTGGCTTAAGTGGCAGTGACACTGGTGTTGGGAAGGTAGCTTTGTAGCATCACCCCACCAGCTGCTCCTGGCCAAACCCCAAACAGCAAGGATCCTTAATGGAAAGTATACATAGAACAAATTTCCATTTTGAAGAACTGCATTGCTTTGCGGCCCTGCAAAGTGAACTTTCCCATTGTGACTGCATCCTGAAAGAAAAGCGCTATTTGCCTTTGTAACCTAGACACTGCAACCGAGACAGTGATCCCACTATGCGCCAGTGCGTATTTAAAAACTAGACGCACCTTTTCAGATTTCGCTAGGCTATTGCAGTCATCCTTTTTATCAGAATGTAACTGGGGAAACACCATGGATGTCCGGAAAGAGCAGTTGTACTATCAGCACATCCAAGTGTCCATGTGGCATCCGCTAATGTGTACATGCTCACTGTTGCATGCAAATATATATTTGGCTAGTTGGCCTAGATAGATGCTTTGCCTGAGAGGCAAGAGCTCTTGGGGTTCATCACTTGCACAAGCTCTCCTTGCCAACGTGATCCTTATTATTAATGACTCTTACATCTCATAGAATGCTTTCAACCAAGATTTGGGGAGGTCTTTTTTGTGCTTGAATGCAAGAACAATTAGGTAGCCTAAATTTCTGTTATGCTTTCATGCTTCAGGGCTTCTTCCCAAAATGTTTCCTGTGGACCGCTCTGGAAGTATTTATCCAGTAAATGAACCAGAATTGCTCCTGCCGAACCTGTTCGTTGCGCTGCAGAAACAGGGCATAACACATTTTGTTTGTTCTCTTTGGCCCAGCGTGCTCTCACAATACAGCAGGATGGGAACGTTCCAGCCATGTGAGTTTGGCCGATGGGCTGGATTTTGACTCCATTAGCACCCTGCTGGAGTGGAATGGGAATATAATTATAGGCTACCCCAGAGGGCTGTTGTGAGAACAAATCCAGTGACGAACCTATAGTATTTTGGAAATTAAAAGCACTACAAGGCTAGTACAGAGTCCATACCTAACAACATGCTGCCCTGCGACGTTATTTTCCAAACTCCGAGTCTGCTAATGTTTATATGGAATCCTATTCCCTCTCAGAATATCGCAGTACTTAATGCTGCAAGTTGTGATTGACTCGTGATTTCAAGCAGGGGTGGGGCAGGTCTTTTTAGGATGACATTTTCCTTACCGTTCCATAGCTCGGAATGGTAGATAATGTTTTAATAAATGGTATTTCAGGGGGGAGAGAAAGAAAAGAAATATATGATTTGATAAAATTATTACACCAACTAAATTCCATCAAAATGTCACAGTTGTTATGTGCTTAAAAAGCTTCTGCTCCTCTATTATTAAGTGATAAAGGATTATAATTTGATAAAAATGGATACTAAAATGACTGATTTTTAAAAGTGTGCTTCAATAAAATTCAGCATAAAAATTCAAAGCAAAATGTAAAAAAAGGATTTTCTTTATTATTTTAAATCTACACATTTTTAAATATTTCAGTGTGTGAGTGTTATATTAAAGTACAATAGTACCTTACATACTTCTGAGCTATCATCAGTTATTATGACTTCTTATAGTCTGCGTTTTTAGTCTCATGGATCTTTCCTATAATGATACAGGGGGCACTCCATGAAGTGGCAGTATTGCACACCATTCACCTGTGCTTTGTGGAATGGATGGACAGTGGACTGAGCTGCTTCAGTATTAAACATAACCTGAATATCTCTTGTATTTGATGATGATAGTGATGCACAATTAACACATTGATATGCATAGGACTTCTAATTGCCTGGTGTGTATCACTTAAGCAGACAGGTATTCTCTCTGCTTATTTTTTGTAGTGATGGACAGAACTCAGCTCCGCCACTTCAAAGCAAATGACCCAGTCCAACTAACACAGTCTGTGTGCAGGAGCAGGTCTCGCTGTGTGGCTCTATTGCACTGGTGCACAAAAGCCTTTTGTGGTGTGTGTGTGTGTGTGTGTGTGTGTGTGCAAATCATTGCACCCTGCAACAATGTCGTTGCCCATCAATATATTTCTGAAGTTTATGTACGATGTGCAGTTGTGTGTATTAGAAGTATGAGGTGAGCTAACAAAAATTGTTCTCTTCCTTTCTCAAAAAGCCAATGAAACTGATTGGCGGTCAATTCAGAACAAGGACGTATGTCTTCACATAATGTAAAACTTCTTGTCAGAATATGGGTTGATGGCCAGTAGCTCAAATGACTTTCAAAAATGGATGGGTAAGATGAATTCCTAGAGGACAGACCCATCAGTGGCTACCTACCATGACAACATGGTACATATCTGATTGCTTGATGCTGGAAGCAAGTGAACTTGAGACCCTCCAGAAATCATTGGACTACAACTCCCATCATCTCTGATGAGTTAGGGCTGATGGGAGTTGGAGTCCACCAAGATTTTGAGGGCTAAAGATATCCTGCCCCTAGTGTAAACAAAACTGAGCTAAATGAACCAAAAGCCTGAGCCACTATGAAGCAACTTTGTATATTCCCCTAATACCCCAAACTTTCCCAAGTCAGCTAGTGCATGGGCACTAATATTCTGTGACTGCCGGGAATGACTTTCTCATCTGTACCTTCTGGATGTTGTTGGCGGCGACTGACCAGCTTTCCTAGGATTAATGCTTTAGGGTGGAAGATAAGAAGGTGCCATATAATGGGTCAGAGCACTGGGTTCCTTCAGTTCAGTATTGTCCACACTGGCTGAAAACAGCTTTCCAAGATTTCAGACTGGAGTCTCAATTCAGAAATTCTGGGTATTTCCTCACGCAAAGCAGATGGTCTACCACTGAGCTGTGGTTCTTCTTAGGCGATGGTCCTGCCCCAACAAACCATTCTAGGAAGGCAGCCCATAATGTTGTACTGATAGTGCAGACTTGGCATCCCATGGAATGAGAGTCTGCTTCAAATTACTCAGGTGCACAAGGAATATATGAATCAGTGCTAAAAGTGTTGAGTTCACTCATTTAGATTTCCAAATTCAGCTGCTGTACAGTCTAATGTAATTAATCAGATAATGACTAGAAATGGGTTATAAAGAAAGGGTTAATACAGAAACCTCTTTACGACTGGATACGAATTTGTGGAAAGGTAGATTTCAGGATGTAGCTAGATGTCTTTTCTTGCTTGGCTCTTCAGCTGCGTAGGAAATGCCGCTGACCTTAAAATACTCATTTTTTCCTATTAATATATCACACACTTGTGTTCTGCTCTTGTATGTCTTTAGGATTTCTTTATACCAGGGCTCTCTAAACAGCTCCAGTAATATATCCTGTCACTGTTACACATAAAAACCACCCACCAGAAGGGATTGAGATTAGTTATGGGAAAGAATAGCTGCTACAGTGGCATTTTGATGTAATTCAGTCTAAATTTCAAACATTCCTATTTAACATAATCAAGTGGTATGAAATCTTTTTAAAAATGGCAAGTATACAGTACTGGCTCAATTGGCACTTAGCAACGGTCTTTTTACAATATGCACAAAAGCTTCCAGCAGGGAGTGCTTTAAGGACCATCCTTTGAGAGCGCAAACTCACACGTGTACAATCAGTAGACATCAAGGTTGTATCTCCAGCTCCCCTTGAGATGTTATTTAGCTAATGCACAAATGTTACGGCTAAACGGTTAGCCCTGAAAATGGAACAAGCTGTTGTGTTCGTGTGTACTTTTCATTTTGGGATAATATCTTCATCTCGTAGTACTGCATGAAATAAGATTTAGCATGCAATTGTTACGAAATAGGTGGATTTCTTGATATATATTCTTTTTGCTTTTTCAAAATGATGCCAAAGTCAAGTGCCCCTTCTTCAGTTCTGTATTTACATAATGGCAAACCGCAGCTGAGTGGATGCACACCTACCCTTTCCTGGCTGGATGAATTTCTGATATTGACTGCTGCCACCACTGGAAAAGGCACACAGGAATGGAAACCCAAATCCTCAATAAGACTTTTCTCAGAGATTTTGATTCTGGCGAACAAGCCCACAGTGCTAATTTGCAAAGCTCTCAAACTAACTGGTTGTGTTCCAGACAAAATTGCAGGATTGCCAAACAAATTGCAGGAGTGTGGGACATTCCACATGTCATATTTTTTCCCCCAGTCTCAGGAGCCATCCCTTTGTGTGCATTTACAGGTACACATCTTAGTTATGGTACAAGAATTTATCATAAATGTTGGAATCTATATATATATTTCGATAGACCTACTACAGTACTTGAGAGCTACTGCATAGTACCGTATTTTGAGTGCCATATTTGCATTTTTTGGAATGTGTTGCCTTAAACCTAAAATGGGAAAATAGAGGAAGTCCCAGAGCTTAAGGTTGAACTTGTGTTATCAGAGAAACAAAATGACTAGAAAGCTGCTGTTACAGCATTGAAATTCCATTACTAAATGTTTTCTGCTTTTTGCTAGTGGTTAAAATCGCCCTAATAAGGTTACGTAGGCATGGGCGGAGAGATTTATACATAACATGCCTTTCTCACCCATTTGGATTTCCCTTTCAGCTCAATGGAATGGGCAACATTTTTAAATGCAAAGAGAATTATGACGGAGTCAAGCAAATATTATTGCATTTGTCATATTGGGGGCAATCTGGGAGCAATTATGACAGCTTGTTTGGTGTTAATAATCACACAAAAAACTCCCCTGCAAATTTTGATGGTGAGCATTTGTCAACTATTCTGTGGTTGTGCAAATATTCAAAAGATAGATACCCTATTCATTGTTATCAATAGCATTTGATTCCTTCCCCAGAACTGTAGTAGCAACCAACATTTTACTGCATCAGACAGTTGATAAGCAGTATCAGAATTTTAATGCTAATTCTTAAAAATGCAACACAGAATACTAGTCCCCGACTCAATTCAAAGTGCTTATTTCAGTCTTTTGAAAGCCCTAAAAGTTCTTGACCATAATCTCATAAAACCTTCCATCATAACACACTTAGTGTGTGTTCAGGATGAGAGCAAAAGGCTACTTGGACATGGACTTTCTCAGTGGCCAATGATTTTGATTTCCAACGAAGTCAGTTGCTGGAGATAGCAATTTACTTGAGGACATTGTCTATGGTGTTTCATCTGGCCAACTCCCTGCTATCCTTTTGAAGATCTTTTAAATCTTTTTCTTTAGACTCCTCAATTTGAGCTGGATTTGTTAACTGCAGGTTGATCTGTTTACGTTTTTAGTGGCTTTATGTTCATTGCTGTTTTTGTTGCGTTTTGGAAGCTGGTTGGGTATCAAATGTTAAAAAGAAATAACTAATGATCTTTTAGAGCGATTGTGAAGTAGCTGTCCATTTTGGCAATATCTGAGACGCAGCAATAGATACTTGATCAGACTCAACTGCTGAATGCAGTAACAGACGGCATTGGAGAGTATCTTATATGAAGCAGTTCTCATTTGAAGGTATTAGGCATGCAGTAGTTTGACACTGGTCAGTATCAGCCAAACAACAGTGCATACAGTGGTACCTCTGGTTACGAAGGCTTCAGGTTACAAACACTTCAGGTTACGAGCTCTGCTAACCCGGAAGTAGCTGCTCCTGGTTGCGAACTTTGCCCCAGGATGTGAACGGAAATCGCGTACCAGAGGCGCGTGTGCAGCGGGAGGCCCCATTAGCGAAAGCGCGCCTCAGGATAAGAACGGTTTCAGCTTAAGAACAGACCTCCGGAATGAATTAAGTTCGCAACCAGAGGTACGACTGTACTTGGCTGCATCTAACAGCAGACATGCAATGGCAACAGCATTTGACAGTATCTTAACGGACATCTTTCAATGCAAGTTAGTATATTTTAGAAGAGAATCCATTGATTAATAATGCTAATTGGAGGCAAATTAAATTGAAACCTGACTTTTGAAACCTGAAAATTTGTCAGGCTTTCAAGTTTTTTTTTTTGGGGGGGGGATTCAGCTCTGCAGGGGAAGATGTGTTTGTCCAAAACGACAAGTTCTTTTCTGGCCACTTAGAAAAACACAGAAGCTGGACAAGCTGAACAGCAAGACTGACACTCTGTGGCTTTGCAGAAGAAGTTCAGTGTAGATTAATCTTAATGACTTTATTTCTTTTATTCTCTTGAGAGCACTATAAAAAAAAAACCTGGTTGTTGGAAAATGTGCTGGAGATTTCTTCAAGAATTCACCTGTCCCGAGGCTTAAATTTTGATTTCCAACTTTATGCCCTCAGGATATTCAAATTATGTCAGTTGCTGGAGAGAGCTATTTAGTTGAGGCTGAAGCTCCTCCTCCTGATCCTGGCATGGCAGCAAGTTGTTTTTTTTTAACATGTTATTTTTCTTATCTGCTCACTGGAAGTGGGAGCGAAGGAGCCAGCCATGTAACGGTCACCTGACATAGCGATTACATTAGTCTCCTACCCCTCATCCACAGATGTCCTCAGATGAGTTATGTATCGCCAAAATGTGAAATACTTCACCAAAAAGAAAGCAGAATGGGATATCATTGTGCATACAATTTGCATGTGCTAATTTATAGGCCTAGATGCAAACTCCGGAACCAATGATTATAATCGGAATAGGGGGGAAAACATCTCCATCGTGGGGAATACTGGGACTCGGCTAGACTGGTAGAGAAAAAGCGATTTATATGTGCTGTATGTGCGATATAACATGTGCCACCAGATGGAGACATGGTTTAAACTGAAACGCTTCTTTGATGTGTCTAGTTCCAGCCCTGGTGACCTCAGTCTGCTGTTTGAGTCATGAACTGTTGATGGAAAAGTTCAGTGTCCCTGCTCTCTTTTCCCATGGTTCTTAATATTTAAGACTCCTTCAAGAACTGTCCTATGACGGCCATTAAGATAAGACGACGAACTCTTTCATGGTGCTAGTGGCAGACCCTGTGTCTGGAATAAGTCTCATTCCGATATCTGCATCCTTCATTGGGCTGAAGTGGTCTTCCGGACAAGACTCCACATTTATGTTTAAGGTCAACTGCAACTTTCACAGGCCTCAATACATTTTTATACCTTCTTGGTATCCAAGACAAATACTTCCCAGAGATCTATTTTGGCACAGACTTCCTATTCCGATTTGGAAACTGGCACTGCTTGCAGGTTGCAAGCTGCAGCAGCAGGTAGTATTTCATCCCCAAATAAATCGGTCTCCCATTATGAACAGGGGGAAAAACCTCTATGGCAATTCAAATTTTTCTTTTGTCTCAGACTATTAAGATCAATAGGCTATGAGAATAAATGAAAAGGGGCAATTGAACTGTTTATTTAATTTAAAAATAAAATGAGCTAGTAGAAATTATGGAATGCTCAAAGCCACCTTAGAATCAGTTGTCGGCCACACCTTTAGTACTTTTAAGCAACCAAAAAAATAAATAAATTCTGGATAGACAGCTGTGTCCGCCAACTTTTAGGTGTAAAGAACCCAACATGGCTGAGATATTAAATGTGAAAACTCAGTACGTATAGTTGAAATGCCATATTGTGACTTCAGGGCCCTGGTGCTATAATTTTTAAGAGAGCTAGCTAAGTGGTATATTAACTGCACACAATTATTTCGCTTGTGAGCAGAAGGAGCAGAGCTTTCTGTTAAAGTTATGGGGCCCATTTTCTTCAGAATCATGCTAGTCATACCACTCCAAATAACTGTGGTTTCCTGCTGCATGTCACTGCTCTTTTGGAATGACCCACCCAGGGCAGCATCAACTTGTTGCCTCTGTCTCACCTTGCTTTGAGGATCAGTTCACATTTATTTACTTACCTAAGTCAATGAAGGCAACAAATACTGGCTCTATAACAGCTTCCCCCTTCTCCTCTCTCCTGTGCAGTGCCTGGCAATATATCAAGGTTTTTAAAAAATACATCAAACTTGTGATGTTGACGCGCTAGCAGCTTGCAACAGCAGTTTCTCTGCCAATGCAAACTCCTACTTTTTAATAAAGAATTTAAACCAGAGAAGTTAAACATTCATTGGTCTTTCTTCTAGAGGAGGAAGTAGAAGTTTGAATTGGCTCTACAGCTACCAGCCCTCTTCTTTAAAATAGAGAATATTCTTCTGTTGAATAGAGACCGGAAAATCCTGTGCTGAGCTCCAAGAACGTAAGCCATTAAATAAGGCAAACAAAAACCCACCAACCTCCCTTATTTTATAGCATTTTATTTAATACAAATAGCCATACATTCCAATCTCTTTTTAATGTTTTCGTCACTCGTGCCTTTCTAAAAAAGCAATTAGCACTTTTAACTTTAACCTCAGTAACTCTGTCACAGTAATGTAGCATATATGCAGAGTGTATTATTCCATATCTGCATACAATAATAGAAAAGCATATTTCCAGCTCTAGGAAAACATGCCAGTTCCTTTTGCTTTATGTAAGGCCTCTTTGTGTATTTATCCAGATAAACCATGGAAACTCATGATATTTATAAGCAGCTATTGTGGGTAAAGATAGCCGGTAGGTCCAACACTTGACTGTGTTTAGAAATGGACAACTTTCCTTGACTTGATTCAGAATTGGCTTCGTATCAACTCAGGGTGTGCACCAACTATAAGACTTGGTTCAAATCCTGATTTGGCACTTCAGAAACCTTGTGCTTCTGTCCAAAGTGCTTCTGAATCAGTCCCATTCAGCTCAAGTCCACTTTGGAGAGACTGAGAGGTGGTTTGCCTTTCCCCTTCGCTGTTGAGATAAGTGGCTAGGACGCTTTTTATTTTTATCATAAGTGCATGAAACTTGCAGGCAATATTTGCCCCTCCAGAGTGGACAAAGTCTGCCAAATTACAGGCAAATAGTTCGGGGTTTTTTTTGTACTGGTACCTTTAAATTTTGGTTTATTTTTATTTTTGGTGTCATGGGAGTTTGGAAACTGCCATCTTGTGGACCAATACTTTCCTCACTGCAAATTCCCCATAGTTTCCTTCCTAATCTGCTTGGGGAACGGTGTTAGGAGGTTGACCATGAAGCAAATCCTCTAACAAAGTTCTACAATAAAGGAATCTGAAAGCAGCCGGAGAATGGTGTTCAGGTATTTGGTGTTTCTACTATAATGTGCACAGAGGCAAAAGTTTCTTCTCCTTGTCTTGAATAACGGGATTGCAATACTAGGCTATGGGTAGCCTCTTTCTACACAGGGTGAAATTGGGAGCAGCCTTTCGAGCTTGTTCCCTTCCCTGTTCCACTTGCCACATGGACGAGTGAATGCCCAAACCTGGAGAAAAATCACCTTTATTTGAATTGTAGATCTCTCCTGACCTGAAATGCGAAAATCCCTTTCTATATCATCTTTGATATATAGTTCGGGAGCTATCCCATGTCAAATAAAAATGGACCTGCTGATTTCAAGCCTTGCCCTTTATGTGTGGTTCTTCCTGAGATATAAGGGGGGTGGGAAAAATTCAGGAAACTGCTGTGTGTGGAGGGCATAATATTTGAATGCCTTCTATGTCTTGCATGAAATAAAAAGGGAAATTAAAAAAAAACTATGTCTTGCCTGAAATAAAGAGGGAAATAAAAGATGCGCTGTACTTCTTCTTCCAGTCCAGTCTAAAAAGCACCTGAAAGAGCTACTTCAACAATGGCCGAACGGCTTTTCAGCTGTCCATCAGCCCTGCCCTGTACCACCTAAGTCAGGTATGGCATGGAGTTTCTTGTTAAGACTTTCAAAACAGTGTATTTTTCTGAATTTAACTTCAAGATGGCTGCATCAGGCTTTAAAAGTGCAGACTAATGTACAAAACCACACATTTTACCCATTATAGGATATAAAAGGAATGTTTCCTGTGGTGGAAATAAATAGGATGGTTACCCACAGCTTCCATTGATTTTAAGTTCTACAGTAAATTCATGGGAACTGCAGCTGCTCGGCTTCTTTGAAAATCTGGCCACTGTTCCAAGTCCCAAAGGCCATATCCTGTACATACCTATTCAAGTGCTTAACCTTAGGCACCCAGGTTTGAATTTTTTTCCTCTCTCTCTCTTTGCATACATGATCAGAGGAGTTAATTTCATTGTTATGAGCCCACTATTCAAAAACAGCTATGCCACCTTGAAGTCAAGCTGTACGTCTAAAAAATCTAAAATACTTTCATTCTACAACAGAGAAGCTCTAAGATACTGAATCTTACAAAACATCAAAGTACTGGTGAACTGGGGAACACTTTGTATTTGGATTCTTTTAAATGTACTTTTATAGTAATAACCAGTAGCAGGGAAATTGTGATCAGGACGCAGTTTTCAATGTTCCACTGACTTGGTGGCCCACTCCTGGGCTTCTGTCATGATGTCACCATACCCCTAAATGTGTGACCTTACAAAACACACAGGCCCCCAGCGATCTGCAAAAACTCTGTCCCATTGTGCTTCATCCCAAAATCTAAAACTAACTTTAGCTAACTCTGAAGTGAAATATTGTGATTTATAACAAAAAAGGTTACTTAGGGAAGTTGGATACTAAATTGTTCGGTTGGAATCTTTATCCTTTGATTATGTAGTTGGCTGAACAAAGGATTTTGATTCATTCTGTTCCAATTTAATTCCCCTTTGCAAATGACCTGATAGCTGACCCATTTTTTATGCTTAGTATCCCCAGGAAAACAAAAAAATATATAAAAATACAGTGATCCTTGTTAATCATGACATTTTTATATTTCATGTTCCAAGCCTTTGGTTTTAAAAAAAAAAAACAGGAACAAAAGTTATGCAAATAGATGAAGCCTTGCTATATTCTCTTAGTAAAATTCAGCATTAAAATTATTAAACTTTCACTCAGAGTGAACATAGTATTTTAATAGAATAGCCAAAGAAAAAAGCTGTTCCTTCTTACTCTATAAATTGCTTTATGTTTTAACACACTGCAAATTAGGACTTTAAGTAAAGCTTCATTTTTCTTTTTTCTATATGCAAGGTTTGTTTAAGGTAGGTTGGGTTTTTTTAAAAAAAACATTGAAGTAAGGCATGTTTTTCTTTCAGTATTACATTATGCTAGCTAAGAAAGATAATGATATATATTTGATTTGACATTTTAATGACTGTGCAATTCTAGCCATGTCTACTCAGAAGTAAATCCTATTGCTTTCAATAGGGCTTATTCCTGGGTATGTGGGAATAGGCGACTTCCGTCTGAATTAGAGTATGTCCAGGCCAGAAGACCATGGACTTTGGTATCCAGATAAAGCTTAATAGCAGCTCATAGGATGAGGCCTACATACTGGTGTGTAGACACACAACCCCTGAGAAGTTTTTGTCCTTGGGTGCCCATTTTTTCCACTGCTTGCCAGTGCTGTGTTGATCACACCTTCCCCATAGCAGGCAAAACATTTGTGAACATTTGGTGATATCACAGCAGCTTCAGATGTGAAGTAGGATTCACATGTGGCAGGCAGGCAAACAGCAGATCGTTACCACATTCATATTTTATGTAGGACTTTTGTTGTTGTTTAGTCTTTTAGCCGTGTCCGACTCTTCGTGACCCCATGGACCAGAGCACGCCAGGCACTCCTGTCTTCCACTGCCTCCCGCAGTTTGGTCAAACTCATGTTAGTAGCTTCGAGAACACTGTCCGACCATCTTGTCCTCTGTCATCTACCCAGTGTGTTGTAGTGGTTAAGAGCGGTAGACTCGTAATCTGGGGGACCGGGTTCGCGTCTCCGCTCCTCTACATGCAGCTGCTTGGGCTAGTCACACTTCTTTGAAGTCTCTCAGCCCCACTCACCTCACAGAGTGTTTGTTGTGGGGGAGGAAGGGAAAGGAGCGGAGACACGAACCCGGTTCACCAGATTACGAGTCTACCACTCTTAACCACTATACCACACTAGGACTAAATATGCTAATGAAAAGTGAGGTTTGGGGGTCATGTTGTGCTACTCATAGAAGTTGCTTCGCAGGAGGCATCGTTTCCTAAAAGTATTCTCCATTATACCGTTTGCTTGTTGTTTCTCCTTCCTATCATGAAACACTTTGGTACATAACAAAGCTGCTCAAAGAAAAAGACACACACATATCCAAACCCATTTTTCTCTTCTACTTTTATTTTTAACCTTTTTTTAAAAATAGAAAATTGGCTGACCACGGATTTATGAATTAGCAAGTCCATTATAATGATGAATGGAAATTACCATTTAAAACCTGAATCATTCATCAGACTGCTCGCTATGTGTCAGGTGACATAAGAATGCATGAATACTTGTCATCTTAGTATTTCCTACCTGATAGTTAAACTTGCATGAACTTTAGACTTTTGTACCAAGTGCTGGCTAATATAATTTTTTTTTAAGAAAACACCCGAATATAAAGTAATTTTACAGTTAATTTAAAAGGAGTGAAAGGGAACATGTAGAAGACAATGTCAATAAGGGGGGGGGGAGAGAAAGAAGCATTCTTCCCACCCCCAGACAAAAGAATCACAGAAGTCTCTTGGTTTTTCTCAAAATAGAAAGTCCTGTTGAGTACAGTGGTGCCTCGGGTTACATACGCTTTAGGTTACAGACTATGCTAACCCAGAAATATTACCTTGGGTTAAGAACTTTGCTTCAGGATAAGAACAGAAATTGTGCTCTGGTGGCGCAGCGGCAGCGGGAGGCCCCATTAGCTAAAGTGGTGCTTCAGGTTAAGAACATTTTCAGGTTAAGAACGGACCTCCGGAATGAATTAAGTACGTAACCAGAGGTACCACTGTATATGGTATCCCTAGACCACCTTTATGGTTGAGGACTTTTACTGCCAGATTGATCTGTTCACCATCTTTCAGCGAGCCCCCACGGACAACAAAATATTCCATAAATGTTCCTTCTAGGTTTCTGAAATGAGCAAACACATACCATACTCCAAGTGATAAGGATTTTGAGAGAAAAGCTAGCCTCCGAGATGATAGCTCGATGACATCCCACCCGCGTTCAAATACTATTTCTACCGTAGGCTTAGCAGCTCATAAACTGAAGCCAACTTTCAGAGAGATCATTTAAATTGTGAAATGCTACCCAAAGACTGAGGAAGAAAAGACTGTATATTAATCTTGGCAGCAGATGGCAATTCTAGATCCAGAAGCTCAATGGTGTTGAGCTGAATGGAACATAACAAGTCTGTTATCCTAACAAAATGCAGCCTTCGTCTCTCAGAGGGCTAGAAATGCCCTCTCAGTATATGCATCCAATCATAGAAGAACATAAAGAGACAGTTAAACTGAGTAATGTTGCATAACTAAATGGTGAGATTTTCAAGTGGAATATAAAACCTGAAAGTATTGTTTTAATCAAAGATCTGATGGTCTTGTCAGTGCTTCATTATCCTGATGCAGTGCATGGATTTTTTGTTTCCTCTCCTCATTTTTCCTCTTCCAAATACTAATGTTTCTGCAGATACATGTAGGATCCAATCCTGCTTCCTCAGCATGGCCTGATGAGCTTCTTCATAAGACTTCATAAGACCCTCCACCCCCAACTGGATATGCCAGTGTGCTGGATACACCACAATGCAGTCACAGCAAGTAAAGGTGATCCCACTTTGAAGGATCCCTCTCTAATGGTTCTCCATAATATTTTAAGAAATACCAGCCATAGCCTGAGGTTATTATTATTATGATTATTAATTGTGTGTGATGCTATTTTTGCTACTATTTTGCGGGGAAAGCTTTGTGAAATATTTTCCTGCTCTTTCAAATTAAATTGGTGCTATTAATTTGATTTCCCTGCCACCCACACCACCATTTTCTTCTTTGCCTCATTCCAAACCTGCTTAAGACTGCTTCCAAACCACTGTGGCTCAAGAAGAGCCATGAGCTGGTAGCCAGTAGTTGAGACAAAAGGTCAATGAACATGTCATGTGCCAGAACCAAGGGGGAGGCAGGAAAAGGTATTAAGGCAGTCCAGAAGTCAGGACTGAAGGGTGAAGCCAAAGGCTGGACTGAAGGAAGGACTAGAGAGCAAACACAATGTGGACACAGTAACAAACCAGAGGTCTCTCCAGACTGGTGTCTCTGCAACATATTCTTGCATGCCCTCCAACATTTCTCCGATGAAAATGGGAACGTCCTATTCCATAATAATGATAATTTTATTTTTTATAGCCCGCCCATCTGACTGGGTTGGCCCAGCCACTCTGGTCGGCTTCCAACATACACAAAAACATAACAAAACATTAAACGTTAAAAAGCTTCCTTATACAGGGTTGCCTTCAAGATGTCTTCTAAAGGTTGTATAGTTACCGTACTTACCTCCTTGGCTTGGGGGTCTCCGATGAAAATAGGGACATCCTAAGCAAAAGCAGGACATTCTGAGATCCAATCAGAAACCAGGATGGCTTCTGTAAATCTGGGACTGTCCCTGAAAAATAGGGACACTTGGAGGGTCTGCATCTTGGTGCAATAATAGTGCATTAGTGGTGGGTTTATTTTGTTCTAGTTTGTTCTGTCATGCTTCCCCTGTGGTAACAGGTTATTGCTCTTCAGAGGGTCTGTAACACAACAAAAGTGTTACACAGTGGAACACTTTCTGAAGAAGTGTGCATGCACATGAAAGCTTATACCCAGAACAAACATAGTTGGTCTTTAAGGTGCTACTGCACAATTTTTTATTTATTTCAACTGCGTCAGACCAACACGGCTACTTCCTGAATCTAGAACAATGGAACACAGATCAGCTTGTGAACTCATAGCTATGTTGCTCCAGTTGCATATGTTCATTTCACTGTATTACCTGCTAGCTCCAATCCTGCGATAACAGGTTACTACCAAATGTTACGCTCATAGGATTGAATATGTAATATGTAATTCTGTGTTGGCCAAAATGCCAAAACGCCATGATCAAGTAGCTTTTTCATTCTAAAGCCAACTACACTCTGCAGTTCTGTACTACTCAACAGCACTGTGAAAACCCTGGCTATACTATGCCAGCTGATACCCCTGCTAACCCCTCACTAACACAGCGTTCTGGGTTCCTTTGTGATGCCTAGTTCTTGCATCCCATTCTAAACATTTATATCCTTGAAACACCCTTGAGAGCCAGTGTGGTGCAGTGGTTAAGAGCGGTAGACTTGTAATCTGGTGAACCGGGTTCGCATCTCCGCTCCTCCACATGCAGCTGCTGGTGACCTTGGGCTAGTAACACTTCTTTGAAGTATCTCAGCCCCACTCACCTCACAGAGTGTTTGTTGTGGGGGAGGAAGGGAAAGGAGAATGTTAGCCGCTTTGAGACTCCTTTAGGTAGTGATAAAGCGGGATATCAAATCAAACTCCTCCTCCTCCTCCTCCTCCT
Source organism: Darevskia mixta (assembly GCA_034641385.1). Classification (NCBI taxonomy): domain Eukaryota; kingdom Metazoa; phylum Chordata; class Lepidosauria; order Squamata; family Lacertidae; genus Darevskia; species Darevskia mixta. Next base: position 10,086,767 of record JAWWNH010000105.1, read on the forward strand.
CCTCCTCCTCCTCCTCCTCTTCTTCTTCTTCTTCTTCTTCTTCTTCTTCTAAAATAGAGCACATGAGTGACTCGTATTTCTCCTTTTGCATTTCCACTGCATCCCATTTTGTTCCCATTTTGCAAGTTACAGCATGGCCTGTGCTTGTTGTGTTAATGTTGGTCTAGGGCAAAAATGTGAGAAACTGCAGCTTTAGATTAGATGCGTTTTTATATACATATTAAACATGTCACCCATTACCTTTCAATGAAAACAGAAACCAAAAGGACATAACGTTTGGGTGTACCTAGCCTAGGAAAAGTTTAGCAAGGTAACCAGGTAAGGACTTGCGCTCAACCCTCTCTAACAGGGTTTAAAACCTTGAATAGTAGCATTTAGCACAATACAGGCTCAAATAAGCAAACTAGTCTTCATTGATGTGTCAAACTGGAGGCCTGCATCTTCCAAAAACTGCCTCTGTATGTCAGCATGTGAAGCTGATCTTTCCCAGCTGATGCTGGATTCAAGTTTCTTGGAAGCATTTTTGGTGGAGATGTGCCAAACAATCTTAAAAAATAAATCAGTTGCAGTAGAACAGGACAATTCCCCAAGGCTCAGAGGTAGGGTGAGTGTTTTGATACATGCATTACTAATTAACTGTGAAAAGTTTTGAACAGGCCCAATATCTGTGTGTGAGAGAGAGAGAGGGAAGTGCAATAGCTACCTTTTATTTGAAAGGTCATAAAAGGGCAGAAAAACAATTCCAACCCATGAAGTTAACCATACCACAATTTTGGAATATAACCTTTCGGTATCCCCCCTCCCTCCCCTTCCCCCTCCTTTTTTTTTTTTTACAAGATGTGATGCTTCATGTCATAGACAGTATTCCATATCATAACTCATTTGACATAACTTCAGGTGATGCAAATTTTTTATAACACTTGTTTCTCCTTTTACCCCTCCTCCAATATATTTTTCCCCCAGACAATAATGACTTCAACCTGGAAAAAGGCTTACGGCTCAGTCAGAACTAGCCTAAATCTAACCTTCAGTTTGGAGTCTTGGATAATGAGGTAAAATATGTATTATTCACTCTACTACCTTTGGACTCAAATGACAAAAGGGAGTGAATATTCCAGGCCCAACACATTCTTAGTTTAGGAATCTCAAGAGACATTTTGCAACTGTGCTATTGCAGCTTGATTTTTGGACAGTGAGGAAGAAATAATGATACTTTTCATGGATTTTAAAAGGTGTTTCTATGGCTCTCTGGCAGCCTTAAACAAGTCTTAGCACTGGTAAATAAATGAACTGTTAAGCCACTTTAACATCTGAAAAATAAGCTGCAGGTCCATTATCATCTGAACATGTTTCACTCTTCCCAGTGTCAAATCTCTAGGCTGTAATTTTGAGGTAAGGTGAGTTTTCAGTTCAACCTTTTCAAGTAGCTCCTTACAGAGCACGAAATGAAAGAAAACAGTTAATCTTAAACAAAAGAATATAAATAAATGCCACATGAGTGTTCTCGTGAATTAGTTTTGCTAATGCTAATTAGAATGTTCATTTGTCCAGAAAAAAAAACCCATGGCAGATGACTTTTGTTTGCAGTTGGATTTATTGCAAAGCATAATATGACAATCGTGTACACTAGAATCCAGTTTACTAGCCATTGCAATATCTGGATGATCTTCTAGTTCCAGTTTATAAATACATCACTCTTTTTTGCTTCTTCTTGGGCAGGGTACAAATAATAATAAATTATTATTATTATTATTATTATTATTATTATTATTATTATTATTATTATTATCTGGGAGAAGCAGTTGGGAGCAGAGAAGTGGCTGGTGGAAAAGGGATCCTTCTGCCACTTTCCTGCTCCACGTTGTCCCTTTTTGTGGAAAAGGAGCTACTGGGGCTAAGCGTGTTTGTATGCATTGCCTAGTCTGATCTTCTCTTACACTGTTGTACCGCCCAAGTTTGATAACGTGCAAAAGGCTGGTTAAAGGGCTCAGTTGCAGATAATTAGTCAAATACTGCTTTGAATCAGAGGTTTTCAGAACAGAACAAGTTACCACCTTCCCACAAAGATGCCACCATAGGCATGCACAGCACATCAGAGTGTGCACCCAGGGAATGTTTTTATTTAAAGGCAAACATTTATTGAATACGTACTCATACTCAACCATAAAGGACATTGTTTTCATTCACCAAACAAACTAAAGAAACTCCCTGCCCTATACTTTGTTGGTTTCCGTGGTTTGGCTGCCCACGTGTAGGACTCTGAGGGATTTCTGAAAGCCCTTGATCAGATAAAGGTAAACATGTGTCCTGTTCACAAGATGCTGCAATACAATCTTTATTCGAAGATGTGAGATTCTTACTGCTTTGAATAAACGTACACAGAAGCACGTGACTCTTCCAAAAGCATAAAAGGGAAAACACCCTTGAAAATAATGCCAGCTATTTACTGTCCATCAAAAGGATGTTTTAAAAGAAGAGGGGTTTAAACTGCAGAACCGAACACGGCCAGTTTGGAAAGGTTAACTTTGCTCGGCTAAGGTGATCCCTTCGGTGGTGGGTACTATTACTAAGATTCCGTAGTTATCCTCCGCACTGAATAAAAAAAAAATATTCATGCCTTTAGGGGTTGTAGGGTCCTTGCTGTGATTTACATAACTTGCTGTCAGCTGGCATGGCAGACACCAATTATAGGGAACTTTGGAAAGGCGCTACCTGTAGCTCTCAGTGGAAGCCATGTTTCTGTTGTATTAAATCTGTACAGAAATGACAGTGGGGGGAAAGGAGAAAAATAAATGGTGCTGTGAATGTTACAAGTAAACCTTTGGGAACAACAATGTAAGTAGGAGAGTGATACAGATAATGCGGTTTTGCTTAGTGTAGCACTGAATACCCAAAGTCAGGAAAATGGAAATACAACACACACACACACACACACACACACACACACACACACGGATATATATAATAGTCACTCTGCAATGTCAACTGTGCCAAGTAAATCCCTAGAAAGCTAAAAGGAATGTTACAATTTTGCTTAGAATGGAAAATAGGTTTGACTGGTCAGGTAATAAATTAACAAAAAAATAAGTTAGTTACATGAGTCTTATAATTGCTAGGCATGTTGCAGTATGTGTCCAAATAAGACACTAGATAGAATTTAATTTCACCCATGATGATCTTAGAGCAGGGGAACAGGGCCCCCCAATTACTCATGGACTTGATCATGGATCTACTTTCCAAGGAGCAGCCACTACCTGCTAGATCCATAGCCACATTTTCAGATCCAGGTATCTTTTCTTCTCCCCTGCCTTGCTTCAGTCCATTTGCGCCATAAGCCAGTCCATTGGCTCATAAGACAATAAGTTGCTGAGTCCTTCCTCTGTTCCCTGAATAGTGGCATCAAGACCATGGCATTGAGGTGGAAAGCTCTTCCCAATATATTGTTATGAGTTTGTGTGTGCCACACACACATAATTCCTGGGTTTAGTAAGTGTTAGAATTCAATCAGTGCTCGGAGAGTTAAACTGGAAGTCAGACTCTTAATAGCTGGACTCGGCTTCCTGAGTTCAGGAGATTTCCTGAGAGATGGGCCATTAACAGAGAAAAACACAGGGAGGTGGACCATTAGCAAAGCAACGCCAGTACCAGCTGGCAAATGGGTGGATCCCCTCTTGAGCTCTTGGGTGGTTAGCAGATACAAATCAGAGTGGAGAACTTTAGGATCTCAGTTGGGGATGATATGGGCTGGAGGGAAATAGTTGCAGTTGGTGGAATGCGGCAAGCTGGGGAGAGCATGCATATTTTTGAATCCAAGGCGGCTGTGGCTATGGGAGAAGCAAGAAGCTTTTATGGGTGTCAGTGCTGTAAGCATCATATGCTCTGGTTGTATATATGTGTAAATAAACCATATATCATAAAGACACCCCAAGTTCCACTGTGCCTCATTCCCAAAGGAAACACGAACCCTGAGTAAGAACCCTGAAACATTTCACCACTTGGAGATTGGGGTGGCATGTAACAATATCGTTCTAGACCAGGCATCTCCAAACTGCGGCCCTCCAGATGTTTTGGCCTACAACTCCCATGATCCCTAGCTAACAGGACCAGTGGTCAGGGATGATGGGAATTGTAGTCCAAAACATCTGGAGGGCTGAAGTTTGGGGATGCCTGTTCTAGAATAATGCTTCGGGTTTATTGTTACAGCTGATAGGAAATAGCTCATTGTACTTCTAAAATTATTGCCTACCAGAGCTCTAGCCACACTCCTCAAACTTCTGAGGACTGCTTCATCTTTACTTTTCACACTGCTTTTGGCCTGCATTATCTCATTGCATCCACTGGTTTTCTCGGCGTCTTCAGAGCAGTTTAATTCTGCTGAAAAACTGCAGAGGCACAGTACTTTTACCCAGAGTCTTTGGCCCCTTTATACCCAGCACATCAACTCACTTTTTAAATAGAAAACTGGAGTTCTCCCTGACCTTGGAAAAGGCTGGAGAAATCTATTCTGATCTCCTCCTCGCCCCGCTCCATGTTTATGAACGAGTCCTGGTGAGCTTTGCAGTCTAGGAGAACTAAAGGCAAATAATTTTATAGAGTGTTTTTGCATATATTATTAAGATTCAAGCCCTGATTCTCTCCCTCCCCCCCCACAAGAAAACATTATAAATAGTGTCTCAAAAACCTGTGATATCCACTTTGTTAAGTGTTGGGTTCAAGAGATTAAGGGCAATGACTGGCATATAGTTCACTTTTATTTCCATCTCGCTGCAACCTCACATCGCTATACATCTGTTTTGTTGATTCACAAGAGCACTTGAGCGCCTTTACAGTTGATTTTGACAAGTGCTACAATTTGATATGGGTAGATAATTCTTGCTGAGATGATTTCGAAGTACAGAAATTATAATTTTGAGTAGATATTACCTTTCTTTATGATCAGAAATTTCATGTAATATACTGTGCACTTAAGCATCTTAATCACATTTTCTCCCTCTTTTTTTATTAAAAAAATGTTACATTATTTTCGTCTAATCGAGCAAAGTATTGCAAATTAAAATATTGTTCTAAATATATCTGGGTACCCTCCACCTTCCTCCTGCTTGGTGAAGAAGATCCTTTAAAGAAGAACAACAAAAAAGGAACATTAAAAATGTTCATTCCTAACCTTCTCTTCAAAACTATTTGGTTTGGGATTTAATTAAACAGTAAGACATGACAGACTGTACAGGAGGGCTCATTAATGCACACCTTGGGTGCATTTCACCTCCTGCTTCTTGCACAGCTGAGGTGTGGATTAATCAGCGCTACCCCTTGGCCCAGAGCATTTATTGTGATTATAAAATGACCACTTGGAAAAAAAAATAAAACAAAATGTTCCAACGCCAGGAAAGATCATCCATCATGCCTGATGATTAGGAGTTAAGAGCAACATTAAAAGGAAGAGGGGGGAGAGCTGTTCATGTTTTATGCAGTGGTGCAAACAGAGTTTTCCTCCTGTTTGGAAGAACTTTATGATTCTTCAAACGCTTTTTTGTTCAATGGCAAAGCATAATCAAAGATGTAACAGGACAGCTTCACATTAGATAGTGGTAGTATAGCCTATTCATCCAGAGTAGATGTGATGGGAGAAGCCACATTTGTTGAATCATGTGCTCATCCCATTTATTTATAAAGCTGACAGTGGGACTTAAGGGTCCACCTTGTCTACCTGGGCTCCTTCAACTCAGATATTTTTCTCCCTGCCCAGATCACTTTTGATAACGGATCCAACGTGTAAAAATCAGACCCAAACCTATTTTATATTTTAACCGAATATGTCCAAATGGAACCTCAGAATTTATGAATGTAGAGCATGGGATCTACTGCTGATTTTTGGTCCCTGCCCCAAATGCAGCTGTTGCCACCCATAGTCCAAAAACAATAGCTAAGGATTGTATTCCTCTGCAGACGGAAGGCTACCGATGAAGGACTTCAGTTGACAAGATGGGGAGGAAGGTGATTTCCCCTATGTCTCTCTTCCCCCGTGCAATCCTCCCCACCTCTTCCACTGTTCCAAAGGATGTTCTAGCCATCTGGAGCATGTTGGTTGCAGGTGTGTGTGTGTGTGTGTGTGTGTGTGTGTGTGTGTCAGACATTGGTCTTTCAGATTTCAGCAGCACCCTGTGAGAGATCAAAAAAATGGTGTCCCCACCTCTCACCTTCCGTTCCACTCAGTTCACCATGTCATAGTTGTGACACCTAGACTTGGCACTCAGTGTGGTGGAACCGGGCGTGCTGCCCAAATCCACCTCCGGGAGTATTAAGGGCCTGTATGGAGAGGAAGAATTGGCAAAAAATCCCATCCTTCCCCACAATGCTGACAGAGGTCTCTGCTGAGTGCAAGGATATAACCCCATGTTGCTGCCCCAACCAGTAATTTAAGCACTAGGCCCCTGGATCCCTGAGTAGTCACCACTGATAATTATTCGTGTGCAAACCACATTCAAATGAATTGAAGCCGCACATCAATTTTTAACTCCGCTCCCATTTATTTAAGTGGAGCTTATGTTGGAGATGCTTCTGGTAGGCTGACGTCTCTCATTTTGCCATATCTCTGTTCTCATCTTGGACCCAGATCCAAAGCTTAGTGATGCCAAAAGAACAAGAAGGCACGGACATATAACACCAGTTCTGGCCCAACTACACTAGCTGCCTGTTTGTTTTTGGAGTAATTCAAAGTTCTTGTTTGTTTATATGGCTCCGGGCAACTATGCCTACAGGACTGCTTTCGCCCTATATCGAGGTCAGTAACCTTTTTTTAGCCGTGGGCCTGTCCACTGTCCCTCAGACCATGTGGTGGGCTGGACTGTATTTTGGGAAAAAATATGAATGAATTCCTACGCCCCACAAATAACCCAGAGATGCATTTTATATAAAAGCACACATTCTACTCGTGTAAAAACACCAGGCAGGCCCCACAAATAACCCAGAGATGCATTTTAAATAAAAGGACACATTCTACTCATGTAAAAGCACGCTGATTCCTGGATTGTCCGTGGGCTGGATTGAGAAGGCGATTGGGCCGCATCTGGCTCCCTGCCCTTAGGTTACCTACCCCTGCCCTATATGAACCTGCCCAGACCTAAGACCATCATCTGAGGGCCTCCTCTGCAGTAGTTCCCTTTTTATAAAGTGCTCTCCCCAGCGAGGCCTGCCTGGTGCTAACCTTGTCATGATATTGGTGCCATGCAAAGGTGTTTTTTTTTGTTGTTTCTCTGGGCATTGGGTAGCACAACATGATACTGTACAGCTAAATTTGTTATTACTCTGATTTCAGCATTGCAATTTTTTTACTTTGATTATAAATAGCTTCAGTGTGTGTGGAAAGCAATGTATACATATCCATCCAACCTTACTCCACTGAAACATATTGGGAAATAGAACCAGTAGCAACAGTTCTCAGCTATATTGACCAAGTGGAAAGCAGGCAACCTGTGTGTCAGCGGACTTGATCGGAGGCCCCAGATGTTCCTTCCAGAGAGGACTATGGAAACTGATCCATTCAAAAAAGAGAGAATTCAGCTTCGAGATTTGTAAGTTTAAAACTAGTAAAGTTCCCAGCTGTTGGTGCGCCCCGCCGCCCCCCACCACCACCAATTTTCTCTCAAGAGGAATATAGCCCAAAGCTCAGAAAATGCTAAAATGGTCTTGTCGTAAAAGCTGCTCAATTGTGGAGAAGTGTTCGTGGTCCCCAAAGAGAAGAACAGAGGGAGATAGTAGCTGGAGGGGTGGGAAACAATCGTCAAAAGATAACAAAGGAAGGAGAGGGCTCAGAAAGCTGTGGGAATTGCAAGATGGTATGTACCAGAAAGAAGATTATTAGAGCAGCAGGATGGAATGGTGTTTTGTTTTTTAAAAAAAACCTAGATCCCAGTCATGCCTCAACAATCAGGATCTGATTGCATAAAGCTAGTGTGGCGTAATGGTTAGACTATGACCTGGGAGGGACCAGGGTTCGAATCCCGACTCATCCATGAAGCTCACTGTGTGATCTTGGGCCAGTCGCCATCTCTTAGCTTAACCTACTTCACAGGGTTGCTGTGAGGATGAAATGGGGAGAAGGAGAACCATGTACACTACCTTGAGCTCCTTGGGCGATAAAGGTAGTATATAATTTTTTAAAAATCATGGGAGCATCTCTTCAGTAATGCAAGAAGCTGTGTCAGTAAGAAAACTCTGCAAGCATGAACCAGTGCTACTGAAATAAGTTTTAAATACATTGCAAATGACTTTAACTATACTGTTTAAGATACTTGACATTTATTTTTTTTAAAAATATTGATTGGGAATGTTTTTTTTTTTCTTGTTAAAATTTCAGGGGGGAAATGTTAAGACAGCATAATGTTAATAATGATGATGATAATGATTGATGTTTAATAATAATAATAATAATAATACAGTGGTACCTCGGGTTAAGTACGCTTCAGGTTAAGAACTCCGCTAAGAACAGAAATCGTGCTCTGGCGGCACAGCAGAAGCAGGATGTCCCATTAGCTAAAGTGGTGCTTCAGGTTAAGAACAGTTTCAGGTTAAGAACGGACCTCCGAAACGAATTAAGTACTTAACCCGAGGTACCACTGTAATGATAATAAGTCCCAGAATTGACTTTGCTGATTCTTTTTCCTCATAAAAGAACTACAGTCTGTACTTTATTTGCTATTGTTGCTTTTTTTCTGAATGAACATAAAAATGATGAGCCAGCTTTTAGTGATTTATTCTTTTTGCACTGCACTTTGCTTTTTTTACGGAGTTTAGAGTACATAATTAAAATCATATCACTGATTTGTGTCCAGCTGGATTGTGTGGGTTTTTTTTTTTACTCATGTGAATAATTTCCACGCAGATAAATAATCTTGCTGAGGTCCATTGGACTTCACATAAGCAAGGGCAGCACGGGTAGTTAGTGTTTATAAGATCAATCTTGGAAATAGCAACGTACAGGCAAAGCAATGCACTGTAACTCATGCCTAGCTATAGATACATAATATATTGCTTTGAACGAAGTCTCCTCTTGTGTTACATTTGTATTCATATATGTCAAAAATGCAACGTTGGTTCTTTTTAAAATAAATTGGAAGCGCTAGTCTATAGTGTATGATTATTTTATTAACTGATAAATCAGCCTGCTCTCAAGGGCATGGGAGAAATAGATTTATTTAATTTACAAATAAACTGTATCCATTTAGCATTTCCTTCCCTTGTTGGAAATATACGTTGTAGTGTTGCTTGCCACTGAATCTCTTTAAGCTGTGCAAGATTCCTGGGGTTCCAGGCACTTACCCGGGGTTCGTGCTTCCTTTTGGAAATGAAGGACGGCAGACACTGTAGTGTCTTTTTGATATATGGTTTATTTACACATATATGAAATCTGAGCCTACAATGGGGTTCACAGCAGCAACACCCCAAAAGGGTCTAGTTTTTCCCTTAGCCACAGCTTTGGATTCAAACACACATCAAACATTGCCCTCAAACGCTGCTCTAGACCAGGGGTAGGCAACCTAAGGCCCAGGAGCCGGATGCGGCCCAATCGCCTTCTAAATCCGGCCCACGGACGGTCCGGGAATCAGCATGTTTTTACATGAGTAGGATGTGTCCTTTTATTTTAAATGCATCTCTGCGTTATTTCTGGGGCATAGGAATTCATTCATTTTTTCCTTCAAAATATAGTCCGGCCCACCACATGGTCTGAGGGACGGTGGACCGGCCCACGGCTGAAAAAGGTTGCTGACCCCTGCTCTAGACTCTCTTTCCAGCTTGTTGCTTTTTTACCCCTAGGTCACATCACTCCTAAACACTAAACTCTGGCTTTTGTCCTCCTCACACACTATCTGTGAGCTGAGGGAGGGGCGCCACTCATTTGCCATCTCCCACTGAGTCCCTTCCTTTGTTCTCTGTACACCTCTCACCAGGAGGCTAGCCGGGCTATTCCAAAAATTAGAAGCCTCGGTTAGATCTTAACACTTGCTGGATCCAGGGATTACAAGAGTCTGGCACCCAGTTTAGCATCTCAAACCCCATAACAGTACTAACAACCACAGGTGCTTACAGATGGTTAAGCATTTTCTCAGATATCAAAGCAAAAATGGTGCTTGTTGACTCTTTTCCAACAGTACCACACAAAATATGAAAGCGCACACTTAACTGTGAGGGGCATGAAGCAGTGGCGTAGCGTGGGTTGCCAGTGTCCGGGGTAGCGGGCACATTCAACTGCCTAATGGATATCTGCGTCACCCAGGAGAGTGTCTCTGCAGAGGTAAGAAAAGAAGAGTTGTCCCTTTGTCTGGAGAGCTCACTTCCTGGTTCGCACGGAGAAGCCGTTTTTAATGGAGCCCAGTGACAAAAGTGTGCAGCTGTATTAAGGCAGCAGCGGATGTTGAAATTTTGCATCCCTAACAATTTTGCACCCGGGCAACCACCCCTGTGCCCCCCACCTACATTAGTGATTAAATTCCTTTGGTCCTATGTTGCAGTTTTCTGCAAACAATGCTGTTACGTTCTATATTCAGTTTCATGATTGGCAGACTTGGCCGTTGGCTCCCATTCTCAATAAGATTTTAAAATGTAGCTATCTTAATGTTGCGGAAGTGGTTAGGGCAAACGAAACCCAGAGCAAGGAGGGTCTGTCAATTACCCAAGCATTCTGACAGATGATGTCATCGCTCCTAGTCTGGAAAAGTCTCCTCCGTTTTCTCTCCACTGCACCACCGGTTGTTTCACAGAGGTTGTTTTTTTTGGTGTGTGTTCCACCAGGTTTCTAATAAAGTGGTACTTCAGGTTACGAACTTAATTTGTTCCAGAGGTCCGTTCTTAACCTGAAACTGTTCTTAACCTGAAGCACCACTTTAGCTAATGGGGGCTCCCGCTGCCGCTGTGCCACAATTTCTGTTCTCATCCTGAAGCAAAGCTCTTAACCCAAGGTACTATTTCTGGGTTAGCGGAGTCTGTAACCTGAAGCGTCTGTAACCCGAGGTACCACTGTATACTTACTATGTTAACTTTTAGGAGCATTGCCCTCCTTCGTGTGCCTCCTCCACGTGAGGTCTGGAGGATGGCAACACAAGAACAGACCTTCTCCGTAATGGCTCCCCATTTGTGGAATGCTGTCTCCAGGGAGGTTTGCCTTGTGCCATCATTAAATAAGTTTAAGTACCAGGTGGTGCTTTCTTCAGCCAGGCCTTTGGCTGATTTACATTCTACAGCCTTTAAATGTGTCTGTGGCAAGGAGGGTTATTGTTTTGATGTTTTGTTTTACTTATTTACTTGTTTTTACCCTGTATTTTATTCTGTGAACCACCCTGAGATCTTATGGTAAATATGGCATATAAATCTAATAACCAACCAACTAACTAAGCAAACCTCCAAATGTCATTTTCATGTGCCATTTCCCCCCTGTGACTCTTTAGTCTTTTTTTTTTAACTTACTGCTTCACATGCTTTTATAAAAATGCATCTTGAGAAATCCAGGTGTATAGATACTTTCTGATTCCATAAGGAGTTGTGCGGTAAATAATTTGATTAATAATGGCCATGATCCGCCCCAGATGAACCACATTTATGTCCCAACACAGGCTTACAGTGTCACATACTTCTTCCGAATGTAGAACAACTCTATGCCTCAGATCAGTATTTTTTTGGCTTTATGGATAGGTAATCACTTACACCTGAGAATATGCATTTTAGCCAAAGAGTAAATGGCCGTTTCATTTCATTCTATATCGTCCCGTACTCTGCTGAGTTAAACTTGAGCTACTGTTTGTATTTATCTTGCTAATACACATTTGGCTTCATTTGCCAATTCATACTAACCGATTTAACGGCCATGGGATAAAGATAGTATATAAATGATAAATCCTTATACCTCAGTCTGTAAACCAGCCTCTATTTGAAGATTATTTCATAAATGATATCTTCAGGAATATAGTTGCTGAAAGCCAGCATGGGAATTCCTGGATATATCCAGAATAGCAAATGTAGCATAAGTGAGTGGTCTCCCTGTACGTTTGTGGCATAATACTGCATTCAGGCAATGTTCTCCATTGGGCATAAATTGCCCTGTTCTCTGGCAGGAAGGGGGTGCTATTGAAGTCCTTGACTTTGAGGTCTCAATCAGGAAGTGTGAGGGAGAGGTGCTTTCTGTTTTAATACTTCATCTCTGCTGTCCAAAAAGGGAGCCTGCATACAGTCCCTGTGGGAATACAGTACATGTTGCTCTCCTCATTCTGGGAAATGCAGAAGCCCAGTTAGCATCCAGCTTGTTGGTCTAGGCTCCTGGTTGTTCCTTTCTGGCTGTGCCCATACCTGCCCCACCCTTGAAGTCACGTATGCTGTCAGGTGTGAGACAGAGTTTGTGGGAAGTAATTATATTATATTATATTTATATTATATTATATTATAATATTTATATTATATTATAATATTATATTATATTATATTATATTATATTATATTATATTATATTATATTATATTATATTATTGTGCCCCAGCATATACTGAAACATAATAAAACATCAATAAAAACCTATTTAGATGTTGTCAGGGACTGGACTGAGGAGGAATGATGGGGACCGCCCCCCCTTCCCTTGAACCTTCTCGACAACAGGAGCACAGTATAGATTTAGAACAGTGGTTCGCAGAAGGGCATAGTTCAGAGGCTGCAGTGGGGAGAAGCTGGGAAATATTGGAAGAGGAACAACAGGAAGAAACAGTAGCAGGGGAGAGACAGCTAACAAACTCAGTGTCTTTGGAAAGCATTCCTGACCTTCCCCCTCCCAGGACCAGGCGTGCATTGAGGGTAGTAGAACAGAGAGCTCAGAGGGAGACAGCTCAGATTAGCCAACGCAGGGGTGACGTAGAATAGGGGAGACGTAGGGGGGGGTGGGACTTTACTTGGAGCAAAGCCATTATTTAGGGAAGGCTGCATTCCTTCGTCACTCTCTGAATTATTGAATATATTGCTTGGTAAGAACTTTTATTGTTTCTCTGATTCTTGGCTGTCATCGTGGGAGGGACCGGATTCCCCGAAGCCTGACAGATCTGTTTTCTAAAGATTGCATAGTTGCTTACCTCCTTGACATCAGATGGGAGGGCGTTCCACAGGGCGGGCGCCACTACCGAGAAGACCCTCTGCCTGGTTCCCTGTAACCTCACTTATCACTGTGAGGGAACCGCCAGAAGGCCCTCGGAGCTGGACCTCAGTGTCTGGGCTGAATGACGGGGGTGGAGGCACTCCTTCAGGTATACAGGGCCTTGGCCATTTAGGAAGTTAAAGGCCAGCACCAACACTTTGAATTGTGCTTTGGACCCATGCTGGGCCTAGTTAGGCCTGCGAGGTCAGAGGTTCCTCTTGCTCGATGGGCACGATTTCCCTCCCAACAGGTTCCGAAGTCATTTCTCAGAAAAGTCCCTGCTTCTGGCCACCCCGGGAGAGCTGTCAGCTCAGTGGTTTAGCACATGCTTTTCATTTGAAAGATCTCAGCTTCAACTGTGGAATGCCCAGTACAGATAATATACCGTATTTTTCGCTCCATAAGACACACTTTTTTCCTCCTAAAAAGTAAGGGGAAATGTCTGTGCATCTTATGGAGCGAATGTGTGGTCCCTGGAGCTGAACTGCCCAGGGGCAAAAGCAGATCGTGCTTTTTAAAAAAAAAAAAAGAGAGAGAAGGGAGTGTTGAAAGGAAGCCCGCTGAGCAGTTGCTCAGCAAACGATCGGGGAGAGAGATAAGGGAGGGAGATTCCAGTCCCGCCCCCTTGCAGAGGGAGGCTGTTTCCCCAGCGACATGTGACTGGCTGATTAGATGATCTGTCTGGAAACTGTAGAAATGGCTCCCTTTCCTGAAGCTGAAGAACTGTGAGTTAAACCCCATAAAACAGGGTTTTTCCCCTTTGCAAAGTAAGCTCAACAACTTAAAGCTGATCCTCAAAAAATTGGGCTTTTCTCCTTTGCAAAAGAAGCTGCAGAAATTTGAGCTGATCCTAAAAAAAAAATGGGGCTTTCCCCCTCTAAAAACTAGGTGTGTCCTATGGTCAGGTGCGCCTTAGAGCGAAAAATACGGTAGAAAGCAAGATGAACCTATGGTCTGACTTAATATGGGGCAGATTCCTAAGCTCCCTTTTTGAGACGTTGGCTAAGGAACAAGAAAGTAACTTAAATTATTTTATACTTGCCATTCCAGCACTTGTCGCACACAGCAACATTCTGACTGCTATGCCGACAAATGCAAGCAGTTGCTTTTATTCATCTCGTACATTATCCAGCCACAGCCAATGTTTTGTCAAGAACTTCATGCAAACTTTGTAGTGATTTTTCTTGTTGAGTTAAAAATAAAATAAAAATCAGATGCAGATCACATCTTCAGTCTGTATCAAATTTCGGTTTCAACATCTTAAGAAAAGAATGTACTGTATTAAATAAGCATGTATTTATCCACAGCAGACATTGCCTTCCACAATTATATCCACTTCTAAAATAGAAAAAAAAAATACTCCCCCGAACCTTTACTATAGAATGAAAGATCAAAGGTTCCTATCAAGTCATTATGTCATATTATTGTTTTTCCATAAATATGATTCCAATAATGAAGTCTTAACGTTATCGTTAAGCAAGCTGAAGTGAGGTACTGTAATAGTATCTAGTGAAATAACATTTTCTTTAAAACAAAAACCAAAAAACCAAAACTAAAACCCACATTTCTGTTTATATCTGTCACAGTTTGAATTAATTGTTTCTTTACGCTACTGGTTCTGATTTTTCTTCCGGTGCAAATGTGCACAGTATTGCCTACAATATATACCTGTATAACTTTCCCAAAGTGGTATAAAGTTACATTAATTAATGGGGGTGAGTTTTCCTCATTAAGAACAACGCAAAATGCCCCATAAGTGGTATTTATGGAAACCTGCTTATGGAAGGTGGGAGATATCAAAGTTGTCGCCGGGGTCCCTTAGCCTGTCACCTCTACTTTCCCATGGAAATTACATTTCTATTTTCCTTTGGCACTTCAGAAAAATACCCCCAAAATGTTCAATGCCTTTAATTTAATGAATGCAATATTTTAAATGGAATATATTGAAAATGTAAAGGAACCCTGCGTGCCTTTTCCCCAATATGATTAATATTTTATTTTTTAAGAAAAGCAAATTAAAGAAAAATCCCCAACCTAAGGTCAACAGTGCCTGTTTAAGGGAACTGTCATATTCTATTCTCTTCAATGCCCTGTCTTTTTCGGAATATTAATGGGGGAAAGAGTGACAAGAATGACTTAGACGTACATGTCAGGAGAAAGGGTCAGCTCTTGGCAGTAGGTTGTTAATTCACATCCATTAATGAAATTTATCCTCCTTACTGCTCCTTCTCTCTCTCTCTCTCTCTCTCTCTCTCTCTCTCTCTCTCTCTCTCTCTCTTTAAATAAAAAGGTCCTTTTTTGAGAGAACATCATGGACTTTTCACAGAAACTGAGAAGGGCCACAGGGGCAGGCCGAGGTAAGAGACTGACAATCTTCAGGTGATTAAGGAGACTCAAAGGCTAGGTAGACCTACAAAATGAATAACTATGGACCCAGAACCATGCCATAAGGCTCAATGGCTTGTGATTTGCAAGTTGATAAGACAAGAAGATTAATAATGCTGCATGATAATGGCTGCTCCCTCTCAGCTGGGGAGATGGTAATGATCTGATATTGCTGTAGGAGCAGTTCAGTGTGCTGCAGAGAGGAGGGTGCGGATTCACTCATCCCAATTGGCCCCCAGGATATAGAGATTTTGAAAAATGGGAATGCAGTTACAATTTTAATTAGATATAAAGTTTTTAATAATTTTGCTGAAATGAGGACTTCAAAGAACATATTTTGCAGCATTCAGGCCCATAACTCCTGAGTGACAGTTTTGGTTAATTTGCAAGTTTTCAGATCAAACTTTGCCCCTGGCTCCATGCTGAGGGTAAAGTAAAATGTCAATTTCTTTCCTCAGTGATCTCAAGCATCTTATTTAGGCAGGTGTGCTGAATTCTCTTATTCGGGGGATGTTAGCGGAACAAAACTACTCATTAAAATATATGCTTCAGTGTTTTTTTTTATTGAAAAGAAAAAGAGGAAGAAGAAGAAAAAATTAGCCACATAAATAAAATCAGGAGTAATAAAGGGAATCAATCAGCAAGAAAGATGTACAGCAATATACAGCATAAAATTTTAAAGAAGAATCAGAGTAATATTGTATATGAAAGGTGATTAAATGTTAGCATATGATTATACTGTCATTGCATATTATTATCAAAGAATGTTTAATTTATACCCCTTTCCCCCCAAATTATAGGTAGTTGTGCAAAAGGTTTTCTCCCCGCTCCTGTTCTAGACCTCCCACCCAAACCGGAAACCATTTATGCTAGAGATTTGAGGTCCTGAATTAATTACATTTGATATCCTGAAGTACATTAGTTTTTTGGCAGCCTACAAGCACTAATAATAGAGAAGGGCTGTTGTCAGTCAATTGATAGCTGTGATTCCGCTCCTGCCTCCTCTGTTTTGCTTCCCAACTCTTCTAGCAACTTGCAGGGAGAAAACAGGCTGCCAGGCAGTGGTTTTTAACAAGCATCCTCTCGTGCGAAGCACATTAAAACCAAACAGAAAGGAAAAGGTGCTACGATGCAGAAGCAAACACAGCAAATTGGTGGAAATAAGTTGCTTGTCATGCCTTATATACGGAAACATTTCCTTGTTTGTGACACCACCTTGATGAGCAACTTGATGAGACTTTCTCTCTCTCCTTTTCTCCCTCTTTTGCATCCCAGGGGTATATGTGATGTTACTTTGTTTTCAGCGCAAGACTGCTGAAAGAGCCCCTCTCGGTCGCCAGCAAAAGGGCCAGCTCCGCGAATCGTCTCCAAGGTCAGCGCCGTGGGATTTCCCTGTGCTTCCTCGATGACAGTGTTGAAACATCGGAACAATGGAACCTGACTGCTCAAAACTTCTCAGAGCATTTGCAGGTAGAAGTTTGCAAGTTTTGGATCATTTGAACTAGCGGTGTTAAAAGCAGCCTGAAATTAATCCGGACAACGAGCTTCATCTGTTATTTATGCTAGGCCTGACGCTTAGTGTCAGAAGCACTCCAAAGAATATTTAAACAGACCTTGAATAAAAAGCATGCACAGGGAAGAATCGGTGTTGTCATCTCTGTAGGATGAAGGGAGCGCGTTGCTATTCTGCATTCCCCCCTCCCCCCCAACACTTCTGCTCTTTTTGAAAATCTCCTTGGCACGCCAGATCACTTCCGCAAGCTCCTGCACGATGAAGTTCTTTCCGTGCTAAACATCACCTCGTAGGTAGTGAGCTCAACGCCCTTTCTGGCGTGCCTCAGGAGACAACTAACTACAAAGCGAAGCATACAAGGCCTAAAGTCCACTAAGAGACTCTTGCATGTCGAGGTCCCAAACCACCCCTCAAATGAAACACACTTCAGACAGAAATTTAAGTTTAAGGTTTTTGGCTTGATTTTGGCCACAACTTTATTAAAATACAAAATATGTGAGTGGTTGCTTAGGCATTGGTTCAGACTATTTGTCCCGCTGGGGACAGAACTGACATTTGTCAGTAAAGGGAAAACACTTTGGGGAGAGAATGGGAGCTGGGGGTCTGACCCTCGCCTCTCCCCAAATGCTCCCAGGGGCTCTTGCATGGCCCTGGCCCCCGACCGGGGGATACGGACAAAAGCATGGCAAGCCCCTGGATTCCTTTAACAGAATTCCCCGCGCAGCAGCAGCATTGGAGGGGCAGCCACAGTCAATCCTGACCCCTCCACCAACCAAATTAATAACCAATGCCTAACCGCCAACCCCACAAGTTGTGACTACGCAGTAGGCGAAAACCAAATGGCACCAGCCAATCAGTCAAATGGAAAAAATTCCTACCAGGCCCCTGCCCCAAAAGCAGACGACCCCATGACAGGCATAGCAAGGTCAAACACAGAGGCCTAATAAAGGGAAGGGGGGCAGGAGATCCGATGCACACAGCAAAGAAGAATATCACGCTGCGAGCCAAGCAGTATATGGACCAGGCTGTCCATCAACAAATTGCAACATACAAATCTCCCCAACAACACCCAGGGTCCAATCACAACAGTGGCCATCCATATGATCCCACCCAGCACCAGAGGGGTGACTTGCCGACCCCCACCGCAACACGTGCTCTCCATGAAGGAGAACCCGCTTTCACACACGGCCTTCCCCCTCTTCCCCTGCCCCCACAGATTTTTCTGGGTAGGGGGAAATAGTTTTTAAAAAGACAATGTGTGAAGAAGCCACATGATTGTATGTGTTGGGAAGAGGTTGACTTCCAAAATGTGAACCACAGCAAAATATGATAACACATTTCCTCCCCGTGAATTAAACATATGCATATCCCTTCTCCCAGTGCTTTTCCTGCATAGGGATAATGGCCATATCATGGCCTCTCACTTACATGGGGGAGCCTTTCTTTGTGTCCACACATTTTGCTTTATTCAGTGCTAGTTCAAATTGAAATAGTATTAACGCTGTGGCAGCACAACTCAGAGAAGTGATGGGTGTGGACAGTGAGTAAACCAGCAAGCCTAGCCATCTTTGAGCTTCGCTGTTGCCACCAAGTGGATATCTTTAGCCCTCAGTAGGGATGCGGGTGGCGCTGTGGTCTAAACCACTGAGTCTCTTGGGATTGCCGATCAGAAGGTCAGCGGTTCAAATCCCCGTGGCGGGGTGAGCTCCCGTTGCTCTGTCCCAGCTCCTGCCAACCTAGCAGTTTGAAAGCACACCAGTGCAAGTAGATAAATAGGTACCACTGCGGTGGGAAGGTAAATGGCGTTTCCGTGCGCTCTGGTTTCCGTCATGGTGTTCTGTTGCACCAGAAGCGGTTTAGTCATGCTGGCCACATGACCCGGAAAGCTGTCTGTTGAGTCCCAACAACATCTGGAGGGCCACAGTTTTCCTGTACCTGCACTACAGTCTGGTTGTCTGCATAGACATAGGTGATAGTAGGGTTCAGCTGCACATGCAGTCTACTGGATCGCAGGGTTAATAACATAAGGAGATCCTGCTACATCAGGCCAGTGGCCCATCTAGTTGCACGTCCTGTTGTCACAGTGGCAAACAAGATGCCTATGAGAAACCCAATAGCAGGACCTGAACGCAACAGCAATTCTCCCTCCAGCAACTGTTAGTCTACCACCCACAGTGGAGGATTGTTTTTTTTTTTAATGGTTAATTGAATTCTTTATCCCCCTGCATCCCCAAACCTCTTCATTTGGTCTTTGATTTTAACTCGTGTGTCCACTTTATTTAACCCACCCATCTACCTTATTTTAGTATATATTTTTTAAGGGCAGAAAAGAAGAGAGAGATCTATTCATAAGTAATATGAATCACCTCATACATAAAAAAGGACCAAATGTTCATCATGAATGATTAAAACAGCACACAGCCACGAAGCTTTGAAATCCAACAATATTTTGCACAGTATGTACATGTGGTTTATTAGGTGAAATTCAGTAAGGTGAGTGCTCTGTAGCACTTTTCTAGTCTGTTTTTGCAGCTGGGTAATCCATCACATTCAGCTTTTCCCACTTCAACCAGTGCTTGTTATAACTCCTCATTTTGTGTCCAAGTGTTAAGATGATGGACAGCATTTGCTGATTCAAATTTATCTGTGCTTTAAAGAGAGAGAGAGAGAAAGTTGGATATCAGCTTTCAGAGGCCCAAATTCTTTGCCCTTGTTGACGTGCTTCCCTTTCTGGTTTTGGCATTTATTCACATGAATTAGTTTGTTAAAAATATAGAATTTATGAATTACTAGAACACAGGATGAAAATAACCATTTGTGCAACCCTTTTATATATAGCCATTATATATAAAAACAATGAACTCTGTTCTCTGACTGTGGATCCTTATGTAGTCAAAATGGTTCCATCCCCCCACACAAGAGGGAGGTATCAGCGGACTAAGGATACCCCAAGGTTTGCAGAAGAACAAAACAAAAATTATAGGGAAAAAAATCCAGTTCATTAAAGACTGTGGATGTAAAGAGGCCATTGAATGTTTGCTTTCCATTGGGTTGGAGTGGACAAAATAGGGGAAGATGGATGGAATGGCATATCCTGAAAGCGGGCACAGCTGGCTGGCTGAACAACAACATGACAACTTTTGTTGCAGGTCGAACGAGACCCCTTTCTTTGCTCCTCAATGTCTCAAGAATCAGCCCTACACTTTGCTGGACCCTGAACCAAAGGAATGGGTGAGAGATTTCACTTGAACTTAACTCTTGCAGATGGAACTCAAATTCCTCACTTTGTTCTCAGCATCTCCACCCCCATCGTTCAACCCAGACACTGAGGTCCAGCTCCGAGGGCCTTCTGGCGGTTCCCTCACTGCAAGAAGTGTGGTTACAGGGAACCAGGCAGAGGGCCTTCTCGGTAGTGGCACCCGCCCTGTGGAACGCACTCCCGTCAGATGTCAAGGAAATAAACAACCACCTGACTTTTAGAAGACATCTGAAGGCAGACGTGTATAGAGAAGTTTTTAATGTTTGATATTTTATCATGTTTTTAATATTCTGTTAGGAGCCGCGCAGAGTGGCTGGGGAAACCCAGTCAGATGGGCAGGGTATAAATAATAAATAAAGAAATAAAGAAATAATAATAATTATTATTATTGGCTTGCTCCAAGACTAGGTATATCCCTCCCCTAGTCTTCCTTTTACGATGGCACATTGCTATTCTTCCTCTCTAGGCTTTTGGGTAGTTAGGGACTCTTTCAATCTTTAGGACTAAGTTGTGTGTATGCGCTGAATTATTATTTGCTGCCCACATATTTGTAACCTTAATGTGCACTAAACATAGTGAGACGTAAATAATAGAGAGAAAAAGAAGGGGGGAAGGGGGGAGGGGAAAACCCCAAACTGTATACAGTACTTTAAAGGTGAAGGTACCTCTGACCGTAAGGTCCAGTCGCGGACGACTCTGGGGTTGTGCGCTCATCTCGCTCTATAGGTCGAGGGAGCCGGCGTTTGTCTGCAGACAGCTTCCGGGTCATATGGCCAGCAGGACTAAGTTGCTTCTGGCAAACCAGAGCAGCACATGGAAATGCGCCGGAGCAGTACCTATTTATCTACTTGCACTTTGACGTGTTTTCAAACTGCTAGGTGGGCAGGAGCTGAGACCGAACAACGGGAGCTCACCCCGTCGTGGGGATTCGAACCGCCAACCTTCCGATCAGCAAGTCCTAGGCTCTGTGGTTTAGACCACAGCGCCACCTGCGTCCCTATACACTACTTTACAAGGCTATTATTGTACTTCACCAGACCTTAACCTATTGCAGTATTTGTAAGAATGGATTCCAAATACCATTCAATTTGTCCATGGCAAGTCTGTGTTTGTATGCAAGTTTTTCATATGTTGTGAGATTATATAAGCCTTCAGTCCAATCGTAGAAGGGAGCCGCATTTTTGTTTTCCCAATTCATCAGGATCAGTCTTTTTGCTGTGGTGAGGGCATGGAGAGTCCACTCATATTGTCCTTTTGTAAGGCTCCATGTGCTGGGTATATAATTCAAGAGGATATTTTGCTCTGTAAATGTAAGGTTGTTCCATACAGTTCTGTTGATAGTTTCAGTTGCCTTCTGCCAAAAATCATTCAATATAGGACAATGAAAAAAAATAAGTTTTCGAGAAGCATTTTTTAAGTACCGGTAAGTAATTTGAAATTACACTGTTAATATCAATGCCACGAATATGTCAATAATGGGTTCATGTTTTGTTTTGTGTTGCCTCACTGTATTGTAACACAAATGCTTGAGTAAGAATAGCCAAGGTGACTTTATTTGTGTGGACAAGAGTAAGTATGTATGATCAAGTCAAAGCTAGCAGCAGCATCTGTTTAATTCTCATTGATTTTGATGCCTTGTGTTAACTCTCTCCTATTGAAATCAGTGGCACCTAACTGTGTTTAATCCACTGCCTGGATCATGCTCCCTTATCTTTCGATGCGTAGGGCTTGGGTGAAGAACGCATTTGCTTGGACCGCCGCATATCGTATTTCCATCAGTAGTCATATGGAAAATGTGCACTGGTGGAAATGAACAAGCATAGAGGGGTAGTTTGAGAAATGCAGAGAATCATATAGAGTGGGAAAGGCCTTGCTGAATTGGGAAATAGAAAAAGAGCAAATTAATTCTTTTAATATATTTTAAAAGGCTTTGATGTTATTGTGAATGGGAAGCCGGCCTGTTTTCCCTATGGGCTTCAGATAGCTGGCTGCCACAGGGGTGGAGTGGGTGATAAGTTCTAAAAACCTAGTTAAAACCTTTTCCCCCCCTTCTTAAGATATTTCTTGGCTTCATAAACATTTCTAGCTTCTTCTGTTATGCATGTTTTTCCTCAGTGCCTATAGATAAGAGCAAATTGAATAGCAGTGATTGTGCAAAGCTCTCTGTTTTATGTTGCAAAGGAAGTTTTCGGTGCATCTTTGAAAATTCCCTTCGGTGACAATACGCAGTCAGCATATATCCTTGTGGAAAAAGAAGAAGAAAAGATGAAGGTATTAGCCAATCTGATCTATCTAAATATACCATCAGAACTGAGAAAATAATTTGTCATAAATAATGTATTTTTAAGTCATCATATTTTATTTCTTCCTAGAATTTCTCTCTCTCTCTCTCTTTGGCAATAGATTTAAATGAAGTAGAAACTCTCCAATGAGTGGATAGGTTCTTTGCTGTAGGTTGTCAAAACTTTTAAACATTCGTAACCTTGCTTTCTTGCTTTGGAAAAGGAGTTGCTTTTTTAAAAAAAAATGTTTCGGGTGTTTTTCTTTTTAAAGGAACTACAGTACTACCAACTTCTGAAAATCAAGAACCTTCTTGCAAAGTCGAAGAAATGATTTTGAAAGGCAAAGGCAGAGAAGTTGTGGCCCTTCAGACATTGTTGGATTCCCATCAGCCCCAACCAACATGGCTGATGGTCAGGGATGGTAAGAGTGGTAGTCCAACAGCATCTGGAGGTTCATTGGGTTGCAGTAGCACCAGCTCTTAGGGTCCTAGCCCTTTTGAGATCCCCTATATTTTTGGTGTAGGGGCTGGGCCCCTCCGTGCCTCAAAAGCATGGAGTTGAAGAGTGGAGCTGAGGGTGGCATGCCTCCAGCAGCTGGCTCCTCCTATGGAGGGGAAGGAGGGTCAAAACAGCCTCCCGCCAAGGGCAGTGCCAAGAAGAGGAGGAGGAGCCGCCGGCCATTGAGCCACATGGCCACCATGTTCGGCTCCGCCCCTGGCTCCTCCAGACATCCTGAGGATACATTTGAATTTGCAATTAGGTATAACCGGGACACTACAGATATAGCAACAATTAAAAATGTATAAAAATTAAAACTTAGTCACTAAAATGTAACCTAAAATTATCATTTAAGGCCTTAATCATTATGATAACACTGTTTGTTCCCTAAGTTTTATGGCAATCGCACAGAATTTGGCTACTCTTAACGTGATCTTAGTGTCCTTGTCCTCCACCAGGGATTTTAGACATTGAAGTTTGGATTCATTTAGAGATTTTTGCATTATGAAACAACGTCTGCAACTGCAATGGGACTTCCCATTCCTCTCCTCCCCTAAATCTGCCCTAGGGTTTCCTCTAACCCAACGGAGAACATCTGTAGGTGCTGCAGGCAGCACACAAGGGGAGGAGAGGCAGTTGTGTTGCACTTGTCAAAGTCATTCCATGCACACAATGATTTATTACTACTACTACTATTTATTATATTTATATACCGCCCCTTCATCAAAAGATCTTGGGGCAGTTCACAAGATAAACGTGATTTAGCTGTCTACATCCCATTCTGACTATTATAAAAAGGTAAAGGGACCCCTGACCATTAGGTCCAGTCGTGTCCGACTCTGGGGTTGCGGCGCTCATCTCGCATTATTGGCCGAGGGAGCCAGCATACAGCTTCCAGGTCATGTGGCCAGCATGACTAAGCCGCTTCTGGCGAACCAGAGCAGCGCACGGAAACGCTGTTTACCTTCCCGCCGGAGCGGTACCTATTTATCTACTTGCACTTTGACGTGCTTTGGAACTGCTAGGTTGGCAGGAGCAGGGACCGAGCAACGGGAGCTCACCCCGTTGCAGGGATTCGAACCGCCGACCTTCTGATCGGCAAGCCCTAGGCTCTGTGGTTTAACCCACAGTGCCACCCACATCCCTGTGACTATTATAGTTAACCTCTATTGTCTGTCGATTGTAACCCTTCTCAAACAGCTCCAAAGACAGCTCTTTGTGTTCTGATGAAGTCATGTTTTCTCACATCAGGACACATGCCCTTTCTGGAAAATGTAGCCAATGATCCTGGCTGACATAGACAAAAGCAAGACTTTTAGCACTGCCCTATGTGTTCAGAGCAACATGCATCACTTTTGGGTTTTTAGTTGCTATAACACTCCATCAACGATGTGAGAATGAGGATTCGATTGCCGGTATTCTTAATGCAGGCTTCAAGACGCTCACATTAGAACCAGGTGATGCAGCTGAACTCAGGCACTGAGTCTGCACTGAGGACCATGTGGAAAATATATATGAGAACTGAGGGGGGGACGACAAAATTGCACATCGATAGAAGCCTACACACATTTTACCCACTGACGCTTTCTCCCTTCAAATTTGACAAGTCTTGATTCAACACCTTGCAAATGCTCCTGGAATAGGTGGCAGTGGCTGCTTACACAGTACTGGGTTAGGCAACAGTTGCGTTGTAGACCCCAATCCCGGGGCAGCAATGCTGGGCAGGGTGGCTGGCAGTTGGGGATTCCCCTGTCTGCTTTGGTTGCCGGACTTGCGTGTCTATCTAGTTTTGAATTTCAGATAATTCGGCCAAGTCGGGTGGGCATGTCCTGTCTGTCCCCTGCTGATAAAAGCTGGTTGTGCCTGACTCTGTCATACCTCAGCCCTCCACCAGGAAGAAGAAGAAGAAGAAGAAGAGTTTGGATTTGATATCCCGCTTTATCACTACCCTAAGGAGTCTCAAAGCGGCTAACAATCTCCTTTCCCTTCCTCCCCCACAACAAACACTCTGTGAGGTGAGTGGGGCTGAGAGACTTCAAAGAAGTGTGACTAGCCCAAGGTCACCCAGCAGCTGCATGTGGAGGAGCAGGGAATCGAACCCGGTTCACCAGATTACGAGTCCACTGCTCTTAACCACTGCACCACACTGGCTCTCAGGAAGCTGAGAGGGATATATATACATCCAGTGCCTAAACCAAATCCCACCTACATCTGGAAAAGTTGTGGCCAATTTTTAAACCACAGTGATGTCTTGTCCAGTTTGTTCACCTTTCTTAGGTTACGCCTCGTGGCAGGCCGTGCTGGTCCCTGCAGCATCTCCCAACACCTCGGGCACCAGTGTGGCCTAGTAGAAATCTGGACTTCCCTTTCCAACATCTGACACCATGTAGGCCAGCCTTCTGCTAGACTGTGCCAGCGTGGCCTGCATGGCATTGGAATACGTGTGTGACGTCATGCAACGCCCGATGGCTCCCCCATTCTCGGGGGCAACCCAGTGCCTGTACTGTCTTAAAAGGAAAGCTTTCCCTAGAAGCCCCCAAATCCTGAAGCCAGCATTATTCCTCACCCCCCCATACCTCTGCATTTGCATGTAGGTGAAGTATTGTGGTAGACCTGAATCTACTACTCTTGAGAAATGGCTCAGGTTCGTTGTGTGGTAGTCTCATTGCACCATATATTTCCCCAGTTTTCTTGCAAATGTAAAGATACACTTTCAAATTTCCTTATACTTCATCATATTTTGCACATCCCTCCTTTTTTTTTTAATCCAGCTTTTATAATATCAGCATACTTGGGAATGCATGAAAACCAATTTCCTACCAAGTAACTCAGAAAGATCTTAAAAGCTGATACCGTTTCCAAGTACAAAGATACCATTTGGGTAAATTATCAATGTTTAACACTTAGGAGACACACAAAAATGGCTTGTTTGTATTGAGTTAACATAATCTGCCATATTAATTGTTTTCTCCTTTTTTGTCAAAATGCTGCTAATTGTGATCCACTTATCGCCTTTGTTCAAAGCAAAGAATTTTAATTACCTTTGGAAAATGTAATTAATAATAATTACATTATTATAACTGCACAACATTAATTGCAATTACATTACAATAAAGGAATCGAGCTCCATTTGGAAAATGTACAAGTCACTCTAACGAGCTTAAGGCATGACTGAAAATGGTATTTCGCATCGGAATAAAAAGCTCACATCCCTTGCTTGTGATTCTATCACTGATATTTTTTCACAAAATGCCAAACGGCCTCTGTGTTGCAAGCTAGGGAGAGTTGGGTTAAGTCTGTGCTTGTATGTGCAAAATGGCTTCTTATTAGACTTCGTGCATCGTGTCTCTTTGCAATGAGAAGGGGAAATTGTGCATTTTCTCTGACCACTGGACATAGTGTGTGTGTGTGTGTGTGTGTGTGTGTGTGTGTGTGTGTTTTACCCATTACCATTAACCCAAATAACTTATCAGGGTTGGGGTGGCTAATCTATGACCCTCCATATATCGTTGGACTCCATCAGCCCCAGCTAGCATGGCCACCAGTAGCAGGCAGCATTGTGGAGTGTAGGCACTTACCTGACTTCCTGGCAGGTAAGTCTCTGCTGCTTATGGGGAGGGGCAAAGTGATGGGCAGTGTGGTGTGGTGCAAACACAGCATCAAAGCCAATCCAGCACTTCTGCCAGTGTATTTACACCCCATGCTGCGTGCAAACCTTTGAGTCCTCTTTATCAGATGGTGTATTCAATGCTACGTTGAACAATTGTGGTGGGGAGGCAAAAGCATGTTTCTCATCAGTATTTCAATGTATATATTTGGTTCTGTATGCTTCTCATCCATACAGAAATATGATGTTGATTTAGTTTTGATTTGTTTGAAGGGTGAAATAAACATAATTCAATTTTAATGAAAATGATAAAATTTACTTTCCAGTTGTCTCTTGACTGTCTGTATTTTATAGGAGGAATTCAAGTGTGCACAGGAAATGTCGGTACTGTATGTTCAATTAAAGTGGATATATATATATATGTGTGTGTGTGTGTGTGTGTGTGTGTATACACACACAGGTGAAACTCGAAAAATTAGAATATTGTGGAAAAGTCCATTTATGTAAGCAATTGTTTTCATTAGCTACTGGAGTTTAATATATGAGATAGACTCATGACATGCAAAGCGAGATATGTCAAGCCTTTGTTTGTTATAATTGTGATGATTATGGTGTGCAGCTGATGAGCACCCCAAAGTTGAAATTGTTACTTTGGGGTTCTCATCAGCTGTATGCCATAATCACCACAATTATAACAAATAAAGGCTTGACATATCTTGCTTGGCATGTCATGAGTCTATCTCATATATTCATTTCACCTTTTAAGTTGAATTACTGAAAGAAATGAACCTTTCCACGATATTCTAATTTTTCAAGTTTCACCTGTATATAATTGACTTTTTGCTGTTAGGAAAGTGACAACGAAATGCACCGAGGAGTGTGGGATAAATGAACAATTAATGGGAAGATATATAACCACCATGCAAGCAATTCAGGGTGAATGCTCACTGTCATATAACTTATGCACAAATGATTCAGAAGGAATGCTCAATGAAGACCAGCTATAGGCTAACCTTCTGTAAGCTTTGTGGAAGCAAATTAGGATGAATGCTCAATAAATGGGCAGCCCCATCGTAGAAGAATCAAAACCATGTTGTAAGTGAGAGAAGAATTCAAATGTGAGACAAGAAGATCCTGATACTTGTATTCATGTGGATTAAAAGTGTGTCCAGAAACAAATACTGAATCTTCTTTACACACCTATGTACTTATTGGTTGGCGGGGGGGGGGGGGAATTAGACAATGTAATAGATGCAAGCTAATTGAAATGATTATGAATGGTATGTTCTTTCAGTATCACTAGATTTTGCAACTAATTTAAAATTCAACGGAATAATATGAAGTCTTTTAGTACTTAATTAAACTTTTGTAATGCCTGTTTTACCAAGATGAATAAAATGCATAAATTGCATGAGGTGACATCTAATGCACACAAAAAAGAGAAATGTAAAAAAATGGGGGGGGGGAATGGAACAGTGGGTACATTAAACCGATCCTTAATAATTGAAACCAATTTAATCATTTGAGATTATTTTATTCTAGCTGACGTAATACTGTAGCAGTTTTATTCTAATTATAACCTGTTTCATTTTACTCTGCCTTTCTAGTTAATTATTACAGTCAATTTGTAAAATGACATGGTTCCACATTTGCATAGGTCACTATTAAATAAATGAATAGCTGAAATTACTGTAGCATTGAAGTGTCAACTTTGGTAGAAGTCAAGAGGACTTCAAATGTTCTTCTAACACCCCTTAATGTGTTAATGACCACTATTAAACTGCAATTAAAAGGCCAGGGGAAAAAATGCATGAAACAGTTAATAGAAAAATAGCAGAGACACAATTAAAATGCTTCAGGTTTTTTGGGGGGGGGGGCTGATACAAAATAAAGTGATATGCTCAAAGAAGTATAGTATGAATCTATGCTTAATACATGACAGAGCTGACAGTTTAATGATAACAAATCATAGGCTGCCTTTTTGGGGAGCATTACACGTCAGTTTAACATTAACATCACCGGTAAACAAGACAATGTGGTGATTTTACCTTGTATTTAAATTACTACTTATTATGGCACTAAATAATAGCTTTAAATAACCGGTGTCCAGAGCAATGATATACTGTGTGTGGGTGATAAAGAGAAAGATGATTACTGAAAGCGACATGGAAAGTTTCCGTCGTGCCGAAGAAAGGAGATATGCACATTTCACTCTGCTGTGCAGCTGAAAGGCATTTCCAGACAATTCTCTGGGTCCAGAAAGAGGGCCATATGCACAGCAGCCTTTTCCTGCACTGTAGCAGTTTTATTCTAATTATAACCTGTTTCAGGATGCATCATGCTCCTGAGCCATATTCAGATGACTGGATTTACCTTTCCAGAACTATTCTGAATGGAGCTGTACACCTAAGTGTCTTGGTGTGTGCAGTTTGGAATACTGTACAACTCCCAACATTCCTAGCTCCCCTATGGCCGTCTAAATGTCGGTGAACTCCAAATAATAATAATAATAATAATAATAATAATAATAATAATAATAATAATAATAATTTATTTGTACCCCGCCCATCTGGCTGGGTCTCCCCAGCCACTCTGGGCGGCTTCCAGCAAATATTAAAATACATTAACATGTTATAGATTAAAAACTTCCCTAAACAGGGCTGCCTTCAGGTATTTCCTAAATGTTATGTAGTTGTTGATCCCTTTGACCTCTGATGGGAGGGCGTTCCACAGGGCGGGCGCCACTATCGAGAAGGCCCTCTGCCTGGTTTCCTGTAGCTTTGCTTCTCACAGTGAGGGAACCGCCAGAAGGCCCTTGGCGCTGGACCTCAGTGTCCTGGTTGAACGGTGGGGGTGGAGACATGCCAACATGTTCACGGTCAGGGATGTTGGGAGTTGCACAGTCAAACCTCGGTTCCTGAATGCCTCCGTTATCCTACGTTTTTGGCTCCCGAACGCCGAAAACCCAGAAGTAAATGCTCCAAACGTCCAACCTGACTTCCGCTTGAGTGCAAGAAGCTCTTGCAACCAATCGGAAGCCGTGCCTCAGTTGTTGAATGTTTTGGAAGTCGAACGGTCTTCCAGAATGGATTACGTTCGACAACCCAGGTTTGACTGTAGTTAAACAATATTGCGAGGGTCTCAGGTCCGCCAGCCTTGGAGAACGATGTCTCTCTTCCCCACCACAACCACTGCTGCACAATTCCTGCACATTTTTTGGACACTTTAAAAACTTAAGGTTATGCATTTATTCTCTGAAGTCCCCTGCTATGTCAGATGTTTTCTTCAGGATGCTTCCTTCCATATGAAATAGTTTAATCTGTTTTTTTAAAGGTAGCAAACATTTGTCAATGCTATTCTGTGCTCTGCTACTCCACTATAGGGAAGTTTTAAATGTTTGATGCTTTACTGCGTTTGATTTTTAGTTTGTTGGAAGCTGCCCAGAGTGGCTGGGGCAACCCAGTCAGAGGGAGGCAGGGCGGGGGAAGCGCCATTATGTGGTGCCAAAATGTACTGGGGCAGCCCTGTCCTGTGGACAGGACTACCTGTAATGTTATCTTCTGCACAGGACAGAGAGAACGTTCATCTCCAGAAGGCGTATAGCTGGCTATACCTGGCTGACAGGAGATCCAAATGAAAACATAATTAAATACCAATAAATAAGTACTCAATAAGTAAAACATACTTGCAGATCCTCTAAGTATCCTTACTTTCCAGGGACAATCCTGGATTTACAGAAGCTGTCCCAGTTTCTGATTTGATCCTGCTTAGGACGTCCCTATTTTCATCAAATAAATGTTGGATGGTATGGAATTACGCAATCCCGGAGCCAAGGAGATAAGTAACTATACAACCTTTAGAAGACATCTGAAGGCAGCCCTATATAAGGAAGTTTTTAAAAAAATGTTTAATGTTTTATTATGCTGTTATATATGTTGGAAGTTGCCCAGAGTGGCTGGGGCAACCCAGTCAGATGGGCGGGGTATAAATAATAAAATTATTATTATCATGGAACAGGTCACCCCTATTTTCATTGGATAAATGTTGGAAGGTATGTGTGATTGTTAGTACCTACACCAGTGTGGTGTAGTGGTTAAGAGTGGCAGACTCATAATCTAGTGAACCGGGTTTGCGTCTCAGCTCCTCCACATGCAGCTGCTGGGTGACCTTGGGCTAGTCACACTTCTTTGAAGTCTCTCAGCCCCACTCACCTCACAGAGTGTTTGCTGTGGGGGAGGAAGGGAAAGGAGATTGTTAGCCGCTTTGAGACTCCTTTGGGTAGTGATAAAGCGGGATATCAAATCCAAACTCTTCTTTCATGGGTGGAAGGAGAGAAAACCTCTTTTGGTTAAGGTAGACTATGCCCTATATTATTTAATAACGCCTTATACTGGTTTTGCCAGCATAAAGTTAATTTATTTGAACCAGTCATTTCTTTAATATTTTGGGAGTGACTTTAGGTAGCCATAACTGTTGTGGGGAAGGGACACCCAGAGTGCCGACGCAATCATCATCATAATCGGTGTAAAGTTGAGAAATATGTAGATCTATTTAAAGCAGGGCTGACAGTTGTTGAGCATTGTGATGTATCATCTTGACATGAACTGAATGAGGTAGATTAGTGACTGACACTAGCAATGTCAGAATTTACATTGCCGCACATACAAACTCTATGTAAATCTACTATTAGCCGCACTCCCAGTAAGCAGTGATGAGTAATGAGGTAAAAATTGACAATGTCAATAGTCATAAGCCCTCACAGGCAGGATAATGAACTGTACTCTCTCTCTCTCTCTCTCTCTCTCTCTCTCTCTCTCTCTCTCTCTCTCTGTGTGTGTGTGTGTGTCTGTCTGTCTGTCTGTCTGTTTGTGCGTTTGCACAAGCACACACATTTGTGTGTGGATTATGAAAGTTTAATTGCAGCATCTTTCATTATTGTTCCATTACACACAGCAACAAATATGTGAACTGAGAGGCAATACCATTTTTGTTAAAGTAAGCAGGGCTTGTGATATCTAAATGACTGTGCATATTGAGCACATAGACACACACAGAGATACACCAAATCCACATTTCATTCCATAGAAATTTATATGCTTTACTCAAGGATGGATTTTATAAATTAAGTACATTGGTCTGTGCTTATTTTGTTTCCATGATCCTGTTTGTTTGCTTTTTTCAAACAATGCCCTGCTTCCTGTTCCAGTAGTGGTCAGTCAAATGTTTTTCCCTGCCTGAAATCTATAAGGCAGCTTCCTAAGTTCAGCATACTCTACCTCACAAGGCTGTTGTGCAGATATAGAAGGAAGTATAAAACATCTGATTCCTGCTTGTATCACAGGCATCAAATGTTGGTTTCTTTAACTAGAGCGATGCATCTTTGCACTATAAATGGCTGTGCTTTTCCTTCTGCCCCGGCTCCTTTCAAATTAGTACAGCTCCAAAGCTTCAACCAATCTTAATCTTGCCTGGTTATTGCATGTTTTAGATACATAAATTCCACTTGCATTCAACCAAACTTAGGTGTCTGTGGACAAACGCCAGCTCCCTCGACCTGAAAGTGAGATGAGCGCCACAACCCCATAGTCAGCTTTGATTGGTCTTAGCCGTCCAGGGGTCCTTTACCTTTTTTTAACCTACCTTTACTTAATATTTTCCCCTCCTTTCCTTCCTTTATAAACCAAAGTTTCCAGAACGATTTATACCTCTGGAGCATTTCTTCAAGACTTCCTAATGTAGCAAATTTTAAAAAAATTAAACAGCAAAATGCTTTCCTTTAACCTGCCAGTGATATAATGTGCCACCTTGGATCAATTATCTATATGCTAAATAAAGTTTAATTTTAATTCAATTCTCTTAAATACGTGCAGCACTGGAGTGCACCACAATAGGTGGATTATCTCATTAGTACTAATCTAAATGTTCTCTAGTCTTTGCACATTTTTATGTGTGTGTAGCATATATTTTGCAATTGTTCTTAAATTGTTTAACAAAAGAGAGAGGAAGAGAGAGAAGCCATGCCCGAAAACTCGGCTTGGGCCCTTAAATGTGATTAGTTAAGCTCACCAAACAGCGATTCAGGAAAATCTACTCCAGCAAACACAGGTTGTTTTTTTAAAGACCCCTTTTTGAAATATTTCCCACTGATTTTTATATACTGATCTCTGTTATGATGCCTTTGAGAAGCCATTGACAGGGAATGACTCCTTGTAAGATCATTGCTTCAATCCCGCAGGTGAGTGCCATGCACTTAACAGAGCCTTCCATGCACATTACTAAAGTCGAGATGCTCCTATGCTCTCTTTTTCATTGCGGTGCTCAGCTGAGCCCTGTTGAAGTGATTGGATGTTCCTTATGCAAATGCCAACGTGCTACCAGTTGTTACAGCTGCTGAATTCAAGTCTCATGTCTGAATCGGATGGCTGCCTCCACCATCTCAGCCGCAGATAAGCATTCCCTCAGTACATAATAGCATGTCTTGGGTCCTTCCCAAGTGCCTTGTTCGGTTCTTTGAAGTGGAGATGTTAGGATGGGACCATAGCTCTACAGCAGAGCACATGCTCTGCATGCAGAGTGTTGTGTACCTAGTTCTTCCTCCGCACATGGGTCCGTCTCTTGGCATGACCCGACCAATCACCAAGCGGAGGTGAACATTCCAATTAGAATAAGGTTGAGGTTAGAAGTTTCCCTTTAAGGTTAACTGGGTTTGTGGTGACAGTTAGTGCAGTTTCAGCAGTTGGCCTCAACTGACATGAACTGGGCACAGGCACTTCATCACACATGGGTTCTTCAGAGTACTGTTAGTCTCTGGTGTTTGTTAATAAACAGTATTTGGAAACGGAAGTTGACTCAGCCTCATTAAATGATGTGGATTTAACATTGGCGACGAAGGTGGGATCTAGCCCTTCGGTCTGAGGCTTCAGTCCATACCGCACCTCCCTGCGTTTCGGCCAGCGCCACTTAACTGCCACGCTGGATACCTCAGAGAGCACCAGCGAAGAAGGAAGGCCTGCTGGCCATTCACAATCACTCGCCACCAATCAAGCAACGGTTGCAGGCACGAAAATGGCTACTGGGCAGAGTAGGCCTCCCCCAGACTTTGATATGAGCCACCCGGAGCAATGGCCACAATGGCTCCGCCGGATAAAGAGCTATGTGCGGCTGCAAGGGTTCACCAGAGAAATTGATAAGGTAGACGTACTATTAATGGTGTTGGGGAGCTCTGCCGTCACCTTGTTAGAAGGGTTGATGGCGCCAAAGGATATAGAAGACTGCTCCTTCGATGAGCTAACTAAGGCTATGACGGGGCACCTGGCGCCTCAGCCAACCAAGAACCACCACCGTTACGATTTTGCCCATCGAGAGCAACACTGAAATAGATATCTCTACCAAGAAAAGTTGTCCAGAATAATATCCAGAATGTCGAGCAAAAAATGTGTTGGAGGTTCTTTTGTAGTTCTAGAGTTTAAAAGTGTTTCTATAATCGTCCTTACTTCAGGTAGTGGGACGTTGGTATAGAGAGACTTATTGTGAGTTTGAATCTGTACTTGAGTTTGGAATTATAATTTCTGTTTGATTTGCGATTGTATCTAAGACTGTAATTCTTAACAGAATATATACCCTATTTGATTTTGACTCACGAGTAGATACTATTTCTTTCGTTGAAACCTCCGGCCAGAGTTCTTGGTAGAGATATCTATTTCAGTGTACCTTACATCGAGAGCAACAAGCACAAGAATCAGTGAGCGAGGTTCCATCCTGAGGAGCTGCTGCCAGTCAGAGCTGCCAGTACTGGGAGAGATGGACAGAAAATCTGATCTAGTGTAAGGTAGCTTCCTATGTTCTGAGTGTACTTTGAGCTTCATTGCACAGAGAAATCCCATTCGACAGGGCTGCACTAATGGTAGGGCCGTTCTGCGCATGCATCCCTTAATGCGCAGGTGAATGGGGACCTCTTTGCTGTACACCTGGAAGACACCTCTGGATCAGGGCAAATATGCCAAGTTGTCCCTTTTTATCCCCCTAACTTTATCAAGTCGCTGATTCTCTACACATGTTCCTGGTCTCTCCTGGGCTTGCCTGCAGCCATGTCTGCTCAGGCCAGGTTTCGATCGCTTTAACTGGATACCTTTCCTTTCGGCTTAATGACCACAAATGCTTAGTATGTCATAACAGATTTGTCCTGGCGTGCCAATCACTTTATCATACAGGAATATTTTATCAACAGATATGACATGCTTCGTGGGCCCATTCCCGTGCCACATTTGCACAATGGCAAAGGAGCATAATGCGGCATGATGATAACATCAGACCCACATCTGCTGCCTAGGTGGAAGAAAGAGCTGAACTGTATACCAGCTGGGACTCTGGATATTACAGAGGGCTCAAGTAAATAAGAACAATGCATGCTTGAGTTTCCGTGTTATGTATATCTAGCCTCTAAACCAGTTACGGCGGTGCAAATTTGTGTAACGACAATGCACTGCAACACCTAGAGTGATGTTGTCTCCATATATATTTGATACTGGCCAAGTAGGTGTAAGAAATACGCCGCGGGACAATGATAGGTGCTCAAGTCCTGCGGAAATCAATGGTGCTTAAGTATGCATAACTGTGCCTAGGATTGCGGCCATAAATTGTGCAATTTATGCTGCAGTGCTAAAGTGGTCAATCGGAGCAGGAAGGGAACTGCTTCCTGATAGCTGATCATTGGCACAAATGAATGAGCGAGGTACTGTAAGAAAAAGCAGCCAAGCTATTGCTTCTTTGCAGCGTTGGGAAAGTGCGCGTCTCAGCCACTTTCAGAAATACAAGGGTTTTTCTTTTAAAAACCACCACCTAAGAGTTTGAATGTTCAGATTGTGAACATGCGCAGCTAGACGTGCCATGCCCTCCCCTCCTCATAATGCCAAGATGTGTGATGTGGCATTGCTATGTTCTGTGTTTCACTTAGCAATGCTTCAGTAACTCGGGATATTTGCCCCTCCAGAACCAGTGTGCTGATTGGAACTTAGGTATCCACTTGCATGAATTAAATTGTGATTTTTGCACAGATGGGGGGCAGGAGGGGAAGCAGGTCAATGTGGAAATAGGATAGAATGGAGGTGCAGCCAAACATATGTGAAATAGATACAGATTGTAAATAGACTGATTTGTCCAACCCTAAGAACATAAGATCAGCATCCTGTTCTCACAATGGTCAACCAGAATCTTATGCGAAGCCTGAAGGCAGCACCTGAGCAGAGTAGCACTCAACCCTACTCTAATTTTTCACTTCCAGTCTACTCAAGTTTTTCCACCTTCCTGCCTCGCACAACATTGTGTGGAAGTGGAAAATGGACAACACAGTAATGCCTTGTCTTTCAGTTCTATACATTAAGAGAGAGGGGAGGGGTACAAGAAAGTGTTGCCCTTCTTCAATGGCAGCCTCGTTTTCATCATCCTAGATACTAATCGAGAACGTTTTTCTCCAAGCAGGTGTCAGGCTTCAAGGAATCAGCTTTCTCCCCCGTGGCCGTAAATGAACAGATCAAACGAAAGGGGATTCTTACCAGTTAGTTTCTTTAATTAAACACAGCGAAGAACAAAAGAAAGTGTCTACCCAGAATGGTGGTGCTCCCAATTAAGACTTACACCCCTGTTGTGTATTGATTCAGAGTGTTATCATATCTGTATTACTATTGTCTGTAATCACATTAGGGTAAAGTAACTGCCTTCCTGTCCCAGAAGGAACAGTTACTATTGGTGCATTCAAGTTGCTGCATTTGGATCCTCTGTCTTATTGGTTCCCACCAAAAAGCAGCTGTGTGATTGCTTGAGATTGTTCCCTCCAAAATGTATCTTTTCCTAGTCAGTCTTCTGTCCCTATAAATGTAGCTTCCCTACCCTCAGTTCCCCCAGTCTTGTTTGCCTGAATAAAGAGTTGTTACATGAAGAAGCTGTCTCCTGCCTATGTCAGAAAGCTGAAATCACTTGCTGAAATCATTAACTCACGCTACAACAACCCCCTCCGTCCCTATTAATCCACGTCACTCCTACGTCTTGTAATCTGAGTTTGGAGCCACTGTGTTTTCCATTCTGACACTTTCTGAGCTCTTCAAGACTTTGGGGAAGGGGGGGGGTGGATGCTTTCCAGAGACTGTGAATCTGTTAACTCTCTATCTCTCTCTTCTAGTGTTTCTTCTAGCTGTTCCCCATCCAGTATTTCCCAGCTTCTGCCTTCTGAACTATGCCCCTCTGCAAACCACTGCTCTAAATCTACGCTATCCTCCTGCTCCTGGGAAGATTCAGGAGCAGGAGGAGGGGGTGGCTCCCACCATTCCTCCTCAGTGCAGCCCTCCTCAGTACAGTCCCTGACAGCAGGGGTGGTGCGTTCAGTTTCACCTCCTGAGGCAAAACAGGGAAGTGCCACCACGCCCTGCCTCGTGGAGTGCACAATATCTTGCAAGGTTTCTGCGAGACCTCAGAGTATCTCGCTGGAAGCCACTGCCACTGCTGATGGTGGGGGTGCCTGTGGAGGCACCGCCTCTTGGGCTTCTGCTGCCCAAGGTGGCCTACCTCATGGGGGAACAGGCCCTGTCCCCAAGTCTGAGTCATTATGTAGCCAAAGCAGCAGCATCCAAAAATGAGGTATCAGCAGGTATGGGGGAACCCCACAATTTGCAGAGATGTGAATGGCCAGTAGGAAAAATCCCAAAGTGAGGAACACCCCCCAAAAAAAGTCCAGGGAGGACTGAGTATGCTCACTGGCCATGAAAGGGTGGTTGTCTGTGGGGTTGGCAGAAAGAGGGAGAGAATGAAATGGAGGAACCTGAAAGAAATAATGACTGGCTGGCTGGCTGGGAGGGACCCTCCACAGCAGCCAGTGTGGTATAGTGGTTAAGAGTGGTAGACTCGTAATCTGGGGAACTGGATTCGCTTTCCCGCTCCTCCACATGCAGCTGCTGGGTGACCTTGGGCTAGTCACACTTCTCTGAAGTCTCTCCGCCTCACTCACCTCACAGAGTGTTTGTTGTGGGGGAGGAAGGGAAAGGAGAATGTTAGCCGCTTTGAGACTCCTTAGGGTAGTGATAAAGCGGGATATCAAATCCAAACTCTTCTTCCTTCTGCAGCATTCAGTTGTCGCATTTGATCTGCTCCCTTGAAATCTCAAGAGGGCCATGTATCAGTGGTTATGTTGCTGGGTTCCTCACATGAAGAAAGGCTGCAGGTCTAGACTGTAGGGTTTTCAATGCAATAATAAATCTACAAATAATTTCTGTTGTCAATAAAACAACCTAAGCCAATTAGACTTTCCCTCCTCTGCATGCGCCTTCTTTCTCTTTTGCCAACAGGAGCCTCAGGATATCCAACTGAAATAGCTGTTGTTTTTATCCGCTCCATTTTTGTTTATAAAGCCTAAATTTATTCTGTACATGAACATGACACGATTTAGTTATATCTTCAGGCATGAGGCTGGCAATCTGGATATTATTATTTTTTTTACCTTCGATGTAAATATAAATAAGAAAAGGGGCAGACTTAAGTGCAGATGCTCCCATGCTTTGTGGATTCGGCTGAGGTGGCACTGCAATAGCATGGTGGGTCTGCAGTGTAAACTCCTCATCTCCACCACAACATGCCCCCAAAGGGAATCAGGCCCACCAAATGAACGTCCAATGGCTGGCCTGCATGATGGTCTCTCCAGAGGAAGATCACACAAACTAGACCTTCATGTAACTTGGCCCCCATATGTTGGCTACATACGGACGTACTAGCCTAAGTCCATGTTGTGTCAGTTTCACCAACACTCGTCGCTCGCTGTGTGTCAGCACTCAGTCATAGGTCAATTCCACCCCATTTTGTTTCACAGACGTTCCAAAAAAGCACACCCAAAACCTGCACGTAAATTGAATGCATTTAGTATGTCCTTCTCCCATAAACACCCATTGGCCAATGCTCTTCCGTGCATTTCCCTCTAAAATAAAACTTTTGAATGCATCTTTTATGTAAAATTCTTTCTGCACACAGTTTGAGACCAAAACCATGCCACAAAATCCAGAGAAGTGCATAATTTGACTGATCCACCAACATGTTCAGGAATGTCAATTCAGGTTGCAGACCCTCCTAGTGTCCCTATTTTCCAGAGACAGTTCCAGATTTACAGAAGCCATCCTAGTTTCTGATTTGATCCCTGAATGTCCAGCTTTTCCTTTTGACGTCCCTATTTTCATTGGAGAAATGTTGGAGGGTATGAGGTTGGTACACTGCAAAGCCCAACTGGAATACTGTATAGGATCAGTTCGCCCTGGACGTCCTGTCTGAGGACTAGGAAAAGGGCTAGTACAGTGGTACCTTGGGTTAAGTACTTAATTCGTTCCGGAGGTCCGTTCTTAACCTGAAGCACCACTTTAGCTAATAGGACCTCCTGCTGCCGCTGCACCGCCAGAGCACGATTTCTGTTCTTAGCGGAGTTCTTAACCTGAAGCGTACTTAACCCAAGGTACCACTGTACTGCTATTCTGCTAAATTATTGCAGCACCATCATAACTGAACTGGGAGTGCTCCCGCTTCTCTTAAAACCTTATGAGCAATTCTCTTTCTTTCTTTCTTTCTTTCTTTCTTTCTTTCAAGATTTTCTTGATTTACAAAGGTGTGTGCAATGTCTCTCTTGTATCTTTTCCATGTAACATTTTTGCAGATCAGTTTCATTTGTTGAGACATTAGGAAGAAAAGGGGGAAGGAGGTGGGTGGGGTGGGGTGACGATGTTTCTATTTTACTTGATATATGTAGGGTTTGGTGTCAGCGTTGTTTGTGTAGCTTTTCTGTTGTTCGCTTGTGTTCCTTTGGTGGTGAGAGAGGTTGGGGTTGGCATAGGGTGTGATTGTTCATTTGTGGTTGGCTGTTGTGATCTTTGGTTTCCTGTGTGAGTGGGGTGGGTGGGTGTTTCTGGTCAGGTTAGCCGTATTGTTTTGTATGCCTTCGGTAGATTTTTGTCATTGTTTTGTTGGGCAATTCTGAAGGCTCTCTTGTAGCAATTAGGTATGAATACATAAACATCACATCTATCCTAATAAGATACAATAGTCTCCAAGTGGTAGCTTATTTGCCAATGGAATCTTGTCAGTATTTGCCGTAATCACTCACTCATAAGCTTTATTCATTTATATTTATTTATTTATTTAAAAAACTATGTAGATTCCACTGTATCATAAAAGAATATATCACAGCAAGTTACAACAATATGAACACATCGAATTAATGATGCTTGCTGTATGCGATGAAAGCCTCTTCCATTTATTGCAAATAAATGAGCCGTATTCATTTATTACAAATAAATGAAGAGATTTGTTAAAATATACCTTTGTACTCAACACTACTGTATTTTCCGGCATATAAGACGACTGGGCGTATAAGACGACCCCCAACTTTTCCAGTTAAAATATAGAGTTTGGGATATACTCGCCGTATAAGAAATACGACCCGGCGTATAAGACGACCCCCGACTTTTGAGAAGATTTTCCTGGGTTAAAAAGTAGTCTTATATGCAGGAAAATACTGTATTTATTTCCCTTCCAACTACAATTCTATGATTCTGTGAATCTGATAGGCAAAAATGATGTGATTGTCTTAGTGTGAGTAAACAAAATGCCCAGGGAGTGCTATGGAGGAACATTTATTTTTTGTCTTCAAAGTCTCTATTGCAGTCTCAAATGGTACAGCCCAACAACAGGTTTCCTACACCAGTGAGAGTCAAGTTGTTCTCTTCCCTATGCAGTTTATAATGAATTATCCAAGTAATATAGATCATTTTTTGCCCTTCCAACTTATTTTGAAAAAAATCCCCACTGTACCATGTCAATTTTAATTTTTTGTAAAAGTACTTGCCCAACAGAAGCTGGTTGGTTAGTCATACCTTTTTGCATGCTCATATAATTTTATGTTCTGTTACATACACTTTTGTACAAGTAGACTAATGATGGCCCGGTATACTACCAGCTAGACACGAGAAGCTAATCCTGTGCATTTAGGATCTAGCCCCATGGAGAAATGTCTTCAGTTGGTAGTTTCTAATATTAAAAGCTTTCCCTAAAGTTAAGTATCCCTTTGATGATCAGGAATACATTCTAAAGCAGCATTACCACTCCTTTAACAGCACAGGGAAACCAATAATGGCAGCCAAATCCTATAATAAAATGCCCTGAATTATCCTTAATCTCTCTCTCTCTTGAAACAAACTGGTAAAATCTAATTTTATGGTGTATTTGGTCAACCTGCATGGTTTATCAAAGCAGGTAATCACACTATCCATCATGGCTGAATAATAACAACAACAATTTAAAAGAAAAACAAGCCAGCTGATTATATGGCCATTAGTAGAATCCCTATTCACATTGCATCTAATCAAATCTCACACTTCAAAAGATAGAAAGAGATTGCTGTGGGGTTAGGAAAAAATATCTCCACACCTCCTTCCTTTAGCTATAGACACTATAATAACCACAGTTGACTCCTCAATGTGATGGTCTGGCAATGTTATTTATTGTGACAAATCCAATATTACAGCACACTTCCAATTGATTTTTATGTTTCTTCTCCACTAGGTCTTGGTTACGATAATTTCTTGCTTTATTCTCTTACTAACCCTCTCCTTTCAATCTTCTCTCTCTCAAAATTAAGAACAAACAAAACCATCTTTCTTTCTTTTTCCTGTTGACCCCATTCTGAAAATCGTGTCCTCCATCACGGAGAGCCACGTGTTGTGGTGAGATCACATAAACTGCCTCCTTGTTGCTGGGAAGGGCCCGTTTGGATGGCCTCTGCACCCCATTGGTTGCCCCTCTGTGGCTGGGGTAGAAAATTTGGCTCTTTGGGCTTTGATTGGTACAGAGGGGCTATTTAAAGGACTGCACGATGGGAGGAGCTTTCTCTTTCGCATCGTGCAGCGGATCTCGCGCCCTCCCGCCCTTTATTTTAGGGCAGTGTTTTTGACCTTGCTATGCCTGTTTAGGGGTTGTCTGCTTTTGGAGCGGGTACCGGTAGGAATTTTGCCACTTGGCTGATTGGCTCGTGCCGTTTGTTTTTTGCTTAAAAGTAAAGGTAAAGGGATGACTCTGGGGTTGCAGCGCTCATCTCGCTTTACTGGCTGAGGGAGCCAATGTACAGCTTCCAGGTCATGTGGCCAGCATGACTAAGCCACTTCTGGCGAACCAGAGCAGCACATGGAAACGCCATTTACCTTCCAGCCGGAGTGGTACCTATTTATCTACTTGCACTTTGACATGCTTTTGAACTGCTAGGTTGGCAGGAGCAGGGACCGAGCAATGGGAGCTCACCCTGTCACGTGGATTTGAACCGCCGACCTTCTGAGGGCCCACCACCAAGAAGGCCCTTTCTCTTGTTGCCACCCTCCAAATTTCAGCAGGAGGGGGCACTCTGAATAGGGCTACCCTTGCCTGATGCCCCCCAACAGCTGATTAGGCAATGTCTCAGCAGTATTGCAACTGGGCCTTTTGTGTGATGGCACCCACTCCTTCCTAGTACATATCAGACAGGTGCTGCCTCTATAGCCTTTTCAGTGCCCATTGAAGATCTTCCTTTATCAACTAACCTTTTAAGTGGATGTCTTTATCACAGTCTGTTTTGAACTTGCTTTTGCATATGGAACTTTTTATAGGGAGATTTTAAAAAATCATTTGTATATTAGACATTGCTTTCCTGCATTAAACCTTTTGTTTTTGCACGTGGAATTGTTTTTAATTGTTGATGTTTTTACTGCAAAATCACTTAAAGGGAAAGCAAGTCATAAATGGAATGAAATAAAGAGCAGCTACCGGTATGT
The DNA here is from genome assembly GCA_034641385.1 of Darevskia mixta. NCBI lineage: Eukaryota > Metazoa > Chordata > Lepidosauria > Squamata > Lacertidae > Darevskia > Darevskia mixta. The sequence continues at coordinate 10,129,297 of JAWWNH010000105.1, forward strand.
TAGCAAAATGAAAAAGAGTTGTGGGGCTTGGAGGCTAGTTGATATACTGAGCGTTGGACGGCCACAACCTGCACATGGAAACAACGCCCACCCCCACCCGCCATGCCCAGGTTTTGTGAACATGTTCCCAGATGAAAGGCACTATTCACAGTTACTCAATAGCTGTCATTCTGCCCAAATGAACCTTCGGAGACTGTGTGATTGGAGGAAAGAGACTTGGAAATATCTGTCAGGGCGAGCTGTTCAGTGCACCTTTCTTATCGCAGAATGGGAGTTGCCGATGAAGAAATAGACATTCCCTTTTAATGTGCAGGCATTTTAGCGGACCAGTAGGCGCTGTGTGTGTGTGTGTGTGTGTGTGTGTGTGAGAGAGAGAGAGAGAGAGAGAGAGAGAGAGAGAGAGAGAGATCCAATGCTACCACTGGTGGCTTCATTGCAATTTGGGCTCTATGACAACATAATTGGAAATCCATCTGTTGAGCTTGGTGGTGAAACACTCATTGATGAGAATGGGGTCAGGATTCACACTTAGGGGATAATGAAGGAAGGAGTCATTGCAAGGGTGTTACATTGCAAAAGGAAAAGGAAGAGGGAAAGGATTTGGCTGATGAGATAATCAAGTATAAGTGGGTGAAGGAAAAGCCTACAGGCTTCCTCAGCCCAAATACGTATTATTGTAAAGAAGGAATGAAAGGGAAAAGTAA
>JAWWNH010000105.1:10135000-10145000 GCA_034641385.1 Darevskia mixta
TGCTGCTTCTGAATGCACAATTTCCCTCTTTAGTGTCTCTTTGACCACACCCAGCTTACCATGGTTCATGGATCTTACATTCCAGGTTCCTTTCACTTCCAGGCACATCTGCAACTGAGCTTCATCAGCTCTGAATCTACTTGTACTTGTCGTCCGCTCTTCCTCAGTAGCATGTTGGATGCCTTCCGACCTGAGGGGCTCATCTTCCAGCGTCATAACTTTTATATGCCTGTTGTTTTTGTCCATGGATTTTTCTGGGCAGGGATACTGGAGTGGCTTGCTGGTTCCTGCTCCAGGTGGATTACGTTTAGTCAAAACTCTTCACTATGACCTGTCCGTCTTGGGTGGCCCTGCATGGCATAGCTCATAGCTTCTCTGAGTTATTCAAGCCCCTTCGCCACGACTAGGCAGTGATCCATGAAGACAGGAGTGCCTGGCGTACTCTGGTCCATGGGGTCACGGAGAGTAGGACACAGCTAAATGACTAAACAACAACAACAACAGTGTCTCTTTAGTCTTTATAGCTAATGGGAACACAGGGATCTGCCCTAAACTGAGTCAGACCATTCATCTAGCTCAGTATTGTTTACACCCAAACTTGGGTCTCCAATTGCTTTTGGACTACAGCTCTCATAATCTCTAGCTAGCAAGACCAGTGGTCTGGGATGATGGGAATTGTAGTACAAAATCAGCTAGAGATCCAGGTTTGGGAAACACTGGTCTACACTGACAGGGAGTGTCTCATCGGGAATTCAGGCAGGAGTCTCTCCCAGCTCTACCTGGAGATGCTGGGGATTGAACCTGCGACCTTCTGCATGCAAAACAGGTGCTCTACCACTGAGCTATTATCAATCCCAAATTGTCCTGGCCCAGCTTCTTGAACCCTTTTATATGAGTTGCATTGCTAGAATCAAACATGCACAAATCCCAGCAGTATGAAAAAGAAGTAGAAGAGGAGGAGGAGGAGGAGGAGGAGGAGTTTGGATTTGATATCCCGCTTTATCACTAACTGAAGGAGTCTCAAAGCGGCTGACATTCTGCTTTCCCTTCCTCCCCCACAATAAACACTCTGTGAGGTGAATGGGGCTGAGAGACTTCAAAGAAGTGTGACTAGCTCAAGGTCACCCAGCAGCTGCATGTGGAGGAGCGGGGAAGCAAACCCGGTTCACCAGATTACGAGTCTACCGCTCTTAACCACTACACCACACTGGCTCCCAGGGTGAAGAGGGTGAGCCTGGAGAGCTTGTCAAAGAGGTGGAAGGGGAAGTGAGGTTTGGGCAGTCATGATTCTTGCTTTTACTTGTTTATTAAATTTGTATGCCTCCCTTCATCTGAAGATCACAGGGTGGCTCACAACATAAGAATTCAAAATGAGAGCGCAAAATGCGTAATAAAACAAATACATAATAAAACAAAAACTAACCACCTCCAGCCTCAGTGGAGGTCAGAGTATAGATCTGGGGAGGAAACACATGGCAGTATCTTCTCTCATCTCTTCTGCACCAGTTGAATTAGAAAGATCAGCTGGAGATAGGCATCCCACTGAGCCAACCAGTGGAAGCCTGGTTGGTTTTTCAGTTGCACATTGGCATCCTCAGGGAAATGGACAACTCGCCTCAAAAGAGATTTATGTTCAGCTAAGTGTTACTGGCTGAACGCTACTGTCTATATTTAAAACAAATGTATGATGGTTAAAAATACATATAGGGATATAAGGTAAATTAAAATGATGCAAAAATTACAGGCTACAACCTAAAGCTATATGATCCCAGGCAAACTATAAATAATAGCGGACAGGACCTGTATATCCCATAGAAAAGACATATATTACAGAGGCCTGTAACCTTTTGGGGCCTGGGAAGGAAATCAAGAAGCTGATGTGAGTACCGCAAAACACCTATTTCCCAGAACAAAAACAGTCAATGCTCAGAAATCAGCCACCCAAAACAAGCAAAAAAATCCCAGCATCCTCTTCTACATCAAGAACAAGGGGGAGGAGACAAGCAGTGCCTCCTATTTGCCAAGTGCCACTGTAGAGGCAATGGGAGGTAGGTTCCCTAGAAGGCAGCATATCCGGCCTTCAAGGAGCATGTTGCAGCTGTTACTACCGCTATGGCAGTGACAACAGCAGCAAGCAATGCATTCCTTGGAGGCCAGATCTGCTGCCCCTGTGGATCCTGCCACCTGAGGCGGCTGCCTAACCTTGCCTCATGGGTGGGCTGACCCTGATAGTATACATGTTCTTATTAAGCAAGCCACAAGTTTGTATAAACCTTTGGAACTGATCTTTGGTTTTCTGGTCGGTTTGTAAACGAAATAAATCTCCTCCATTCTCCTGCAAAGGTATCTTTGTGCTTTGTCTATCTTGCTAGTCTTACTTTGAGAGTCAATTTTTCTGTAAGGGTGATACACCATACTCTCTTGTACCACGAAGTCCTCCCCCCCCCTGTAAGGGCAACACACCATATTCTCTTGCACCAGGCATTCAGTTTCACAACTTTTAAGCCCTTCTAGAATGTGACTATAACCATGCAGCCACTAAGAGAAACCCAATTAGTACCGGTAGTGTATTCACCCAACACTGATTCTCATTTAAATACAGACCCAGTAATGCACGTTCTGAAGACCTGGTGACATGCTGATGGATAATTTTACATATCTCATTAAAGACTTGTTCTGAACAAATTGCCACCTTTGGGCATGTCCACCACAAGTGCCTATAGCTGCCCCTGTCCTGACGTTTTGTCGGAATCGCCTTTATTGTAACTTGACACCATTGGTTTGAGTCTTACACCCTGGAGCAGGAGAAAACAAGCTTGTTCCATCTTCCATGTGACAGACCTTTAGATATTTGAAGATGGCTATCGTATCTTCTCTCAGTTTCCTCTTTACCAGGCTAAACATACCCAGTTCCCTTATCCAGTCCTCATAAGGCTTGTTGCCAGTCTCTTCATCAAATGGGTTGCGCTCCTCTGCCCATGTTCCACCTTTTCAAAAACCTTCTTAAATTGTGGTGCCCAGAACTAGGCATAGTCATTTGCATGACACCGACATGGGAATGAATGTTCAGGTTATAGCTCTGCATTTCAAGTTAAAATACAACTACAAACTTGAATCCACTCTGTACTTTTTCAATGGGATCAGGAATGATGTATAACACACGGCAGTGTGCCAGTATTTACCACACCAAATCTTTGCATGTATATTAATAACCTGATTCATTTGAAATTCATTCACCAGCTCAACTACGACACCTGTCTTTAAGGGGGGGGGGGTAGGGATAGTTTATTGGGGCCTCTCAAATATTGTGCCATACTTGGGCTCTGCTAAAGTAAATCTATAATCAGAGGGGTGTGGTTTTTCAGTATAGAATCAGTCCTGGCTAGGAGTGTCTAATAATGTTGTTTTGCTATTTCAGTGTCATTATATGGTCATTAAAATAATATTAATTAAGATCACATGCTTTTTGTTTTTGGAGTCATTTGTGACAGTGAGCAGCTTCATCCTAGTGGCTGCCATTTTATTTCTTCAGAGTACCCCTGATCATTCTAGGACATCCGTAGAAAAAATGATGGTAACTGCAATGCAACATCTGGGGGCACATTAGAATAAAGTTGTTGTTGTTGTTGTTGTTGTTGTTGTTGTTGTTGTTGTTGTTGTTGCATTTTTCATTCCTTTCAGAATGAATGCACACCCAGTCTACACAAACATCTCACATCAGAGTAAAAACGTTCGTGGAATGTGCCATTTCTGTCTGCAGATGAAGGATCCTGTGGTTGGATGCTTACTCCCCAAGAAGTGCTCTAACCTCCCTGACATACTAGTTTTCACACACACACACACACACACACACACGGAACAGTCATATGCAGTTCCCCACCTGCAGTCTGGTGTAATAAACTCCAGCTTACAATGCAGTCAACTGGTTTGTCTAAGCTAAGCCCTAGTCTGCAAGCCCTTTTAATGCAGTGAGAGATCATGTGACTGTTAGATTTTGAACAATGTCTTGCCCAGTATTGGTGCTTATGGTGAATGCAAGGGGTGACAATAGTAGTAGCAGTTAGATACTAGCAGTAAGAAATGCTAACGGTGCATTTATTGCGCACATAAAAAGATAAAGTAAACCATTAGGTCCAGTCATGACCGACTCTGGGGTTGCGGCGCTCATCTTGCTTTATTGGCCGAGGGAGCCGGTGTACAGCTTCCGGGTCATGTGGCCAGCACGACAAAGCCGCTTCTGGCGAACCAGAGCAGCACACGGAAACGGCAAACTGTATACAATACTTTAAAGGTGAAGGTACCGCTGACCGTAAGGTCCAGTCGCGAACGACTCTGGGGTTGCGCGCTCATCTCACTCTATAGGTCGAGGGAGCCGGCGTTTGTCCGCAGACAGCTTCCGGGTCATATGGCCAGCAGGACTAAGTCGCTCCTGGCAAACCAGAGCAGTGCACGGAAACGCTGTTTACCTTCCCGCCGGAGCGGTACCTATTTATCTACTTGCACTTTTGACGTGCTTTCGAACTGCTAGGTGGGCAGGAGCAGGGACCGAGCAATGGGAGCTCACCCCGTCGCGGGGATTCGAACCGCCGACCTTCTGATCAGCAAGCCCTAGGCTCTGTGGTTTAACCCACAGTGCCACCTATGGACCTAAATTAGTAATTTTCTGCCACATGTTGCTACAGCTCAATTGACTGCTGATAGCATCCGCTTGTTTTATTGACCCAAATAATGTTATGAAGGTTGCGCACCAACCCTAATCTCTGCTGAGCGGCAGCCACATTCCAGGGGGTTCCAGATGCTCACCTAGGGTTGTGTTTCTGTTGGGAAAATTGAGGCACAGAGGAAGCTGGTATCTTTAAGAAATATGGTTTATTGTACACATATTTACACCTGGAGCCTTCTATGGAGGGGGTGCAGAACATTATATCCCTCTCATAGCTTCAGCAAGCTTGAAACCAAAGTAGCAACCAGTCATGGCTCCCGGTCTCTCAGAGCAGCCGGCACCAAGATAGTTCTGCCCTTCAGTCCTTGCATGGAGTGCTACCTACTTCCTTTCTTATTCCCAGAAACCCCTGCTCCAAGCAACTCTTCCCCTCCGTCTGTTATCCCAAACCTAGTTTTAAAAAGGCACATTTTTCCTGTGAGCACGGCTTGCCCCCTCCCCTGTTTTCAGTCCTAAACCTTTCTCCACCTGTGGTAACCATGACAACTCTGTTTTGCACAGACCCAAGGATTTCTCTGTGATGGGCCATCAATGCCTTTTGTCTTGTTAATGGTCTCTATCCCAGGTGAGGCCCTGGCTTGGACAGGAAGCTTAGCCTGTATTTTTCCACTGGCCTGAAATCTTCCCTTCAATACTCCAAATATTATCTAAATACTACCATTTACTAATTTCTACCATTCACTAACAGACTTTGGTACCCTAGATCTATGTCAATAATTTGAACGGAGGTTTTGCGTCAGAGCAGGCATGAATGAGAAAAAGAGTTTGTGCCCCAATAACCATTGGAATGAAATTATCCTTCATTTCAGATAACAGGTACCGGTAATAGAACATGTTGTGCTGCATTTTACAGTTAACAACAACAACAACAACAACAACAACAACAACAACAACAACAACAACAACATTTTATTATCTGAATCCCCCCACCCCATCTGACTGAGTTGCCCCACTGCCCAGCCTCTCTGAGCAGCTTCCAACAAAATATAAAAACACAGTAAGTCATACACCAAACATTAAAAACTTCCCTATACAGGGTGACCTTCAGATGTCTTCTAAAGGTTGTATAGTTCTTTATCTCCTGGACATCTGATGGGAGGACGTTCCACAGGGCGGGTGCCACTACCAAGAAGGCCCTCTGCCTGATTCCCTGTAACTTCACTTCTTGCGGTGAGGAAACCCTCAGAAGACCCTCAGAGGTGGACCTCAGCGTCAGGGCTGAATGATGGAGGTGGAGACGAAACAGCATCAACAACCTCAATAAAGATTGGTTGATTGGAGGTGGAGACGCTCCTTCTGGTATACAGGGCTGAGGCCATTTAGGGCTTTAAAGGTGAGCACCAACACTTTGAATTGTGCTCGGGAATATACTGGGAGCCAATGTAGATCCTTTAGGTCCTGGAGAAAGTTCTAAGGGCCAAAGAACGAAGCCTAGAGGGCCACATTTGGCTCCCAGGCCTGCAGTTCCATATGTAGGTGGAGCAAATTTTATTCACATGATCTGTACTGCTCTTGCAAACAAACATTCTTATTGTTGTCATTTCCACATTGCCATAAAACAGGAACTCCAGTTGAAGATTATTAATCTTCAGTGCACTTTACAGGAATAAGAGAAAGCTAGAGCATCATTATCATGCAGGACAATGTTCAGGGGAAACCTTTCTGTTGCTTCTTGGCTGTGTCAAGATATATTTTTCGTGGCCAGGCTGGATTCGTTTCACAGATGTAAGCATGCCAATTTGGGTGTATGCATTTATAAGTGATGATGGATAGCGAGATGCTCCCTGACTTGGAACATGACAGCTTTGTACATAATCCTGGGGTTTTGTCTTTTGCATTTCCCCTCCAACAGCAATCAGTGTGACTTGCCAAACGGATTTTTATACTTGGAGGAAGAGGGGCTTTAAGCAGCCGCTTGAGAGTGCGGTGCCAGGAGGAGGGGGGGGGGAAGCAATGGAGTCGACGCTCAGCACCTCTCGATTCTAGTTAGGTAAATGCCTGCTACAGTGGCTCAAATGCAAACGGATGAGCTTCTGACACGCACTGCGAACTCCACATAGGAAAGATCCGCAAGCCCCATTCTTAAGTTCAACACCAGAGAATCTGCTGACACAGGACAGAATGGGGTTGCCCTGGCCTGTACACGCATACTGAGGAAAGCCCACAGAGCTTTGGATCACAGCCATTGTGTACAAGTTGCCTGGTCAAACAAGAGAAAAAGCAGCCAAGTAATTCAAAGGTGCACTTTGGATCTTACGCTAAGCAGTGCAGCAAAATTAAAGCTCTAGAGCCACCTTCTGACTGCAATGATACTGCTGCAATCTGATAATGGGCACTGTGTTAATAGGTTTAGTGGACGGGTGGGTTTTGTATCCTATTCAGTGCTTCACACAATACTTCCTCGTACTGGTTTAAATGGGTTGGGGGGGGGGACAACGACAGAATGCTGCTATTATTTATAGCAGTGGGTTTGTTTGTTTTTGCCTTTTAAAAATTATTTATAGCAGTTTTCCCTCTTGATTTCCCCGTGCCCAGTTTAAAGCATCTTCGTAATGTCATAGTTTTGTGGGATTTTGCAAAAAGGAAAGCTTTGGTTTTGCTATTTACCGTTTCAAGCAAACATCGTCGGTGGTTTACAGCGGGGGGTGGGGTGGGGGAAGAGGTCAGGGAGCCCTCCGAAGCATTTCTAAATAGGTAAATATTGATAAGAAGTTTCACTTTCCTGTTCTTTTCTGACTCTGAGCACAATAGCTCTCGGCCAGTTGTAGTCGAGAGTTTATCAGCGTACTAAACCATCTCCTTTACATTTGCTCATTTGACATCTTACCTGAGATCACCAATCACCAGCTATTGGGTATGGCGGGAGATCCTCAGCCCATTTCTCCACCCGTCAAAGAAGTTGTCCACATTGTCAGAATGACACTGCTAATGCAGTGGTGTGCTTGCATGTGTGAGCGCACACATGCAACCCTACATTTCCCATCACTTCTAGAATCCAATCCGTCCTGGGAATTTGCTTCCGTACACATATCCCCTTTCCTGGATTGGGGTGGTTGGTTACAATATATCACACCGTTAAACACACTTCATATCCCTTTGGTTATGTTTGCCTGCGTAGACATGCCCTTGACCATGGCTACTATACGTTGAGCTGGTTTCAACGAAATACGCTTCCTCAGAATAGCCCCAAGCCAGTAGGCGTGGGGCAAAAGAACAGCCACAATCAGTACTTGTGTGCCCACTGATTCCTGCTGAATCTTGTGGCCAATAACCAAGTGAAGAGTCTGGTTAGCTATGATGTCATCAGTCCAATGGCTTTTGGTGGAGCAGGACCTGATTCTTCCTCCCATTCTCATAATGTGGATCTTCTGGGCAGGGCGAGATCCTTGTGTCCACCTCTGTACCCCTCAGGTACAGGTGGAGTTCTCTGGATTGAAGTTACATTTAAGACCCCACATTGCTATCTCGATCTACCTTTTGTTATCATTGTTATCACATTTCTATCCCACCTTTGCTCCAAGGAGATCAAAGTGAGGCACGTGGCTCTCGCTACTTCCCATTTCATCCTCACAACAACCCTATAGGGTAGGCTAAGCTAAGAAACAGTGACTGGCCCAAGGACCCCCAGTGAACTTTATAACTGAGTGGGGATTTGAACCCTGGTTTCTCAGGTCCTAGTCCAACATGCTAACCGCTGCACTGCACTGGCTGTAGCTGTAGAACAGGCATCCCCAACCTTCGACCCTCCTGATGTTTTGGACTACAATTCCCATCATCCCTGACTGGTCCTGTTAGCTAGGGATCATGGGAGTTGTAGGCCAAAACATCTGGAGGGTTGCCTCCTGTAGGACCTGGGGTTGCCTGCTGTAGGACCTCACAGAATGGAAGAACAAGAGAAACAAAATGAGATGTGATTAGTTTTAAGCCATAATAATGTTGTCATAAGACATGTTGATACCGTTCTTTACTTAGTAAAATTACGCAGTCTATGAAGTGGCTCTTCCCAAATTAGCAAAATGGACAGGACTTTATTCCATGTGTGTGTGTGATTGTTGCATTGACTTGCAGTGTATGTCAGTGTTCTAAGAATGCCACCAACAATTTATGCCGCTAATATTTTTTTTTGCATTTTCACATATAAAATTTGGGTATAAAATATACCTACCTACCTACATACCTACATACATACAGCACACACATGTAGCAGAGAGAGAAAATGTATTAGCTTTAGTTCTAGAAGTATGAGACAATTCCATCATACCGTATGTATTGGATAAGTGTTAAGTGTTAAATGAATTACTTTAAAAGCAGGTAACACTGTAAGTTCTCTGGAATTCACTTTGTAATATTTCAGTGAGATTTACAATTTGACATCACCGGCACACAAGACACTCATTCGTGGGTGAGGGGGCCAGATTAAACCTTTGGTTTTCAGTTTTGAAAATAGTGTCTCACAAGTCATTGCTTTCCGTCATATGACCAGAAACTGCAAAACTACATATGACCGTCATATGACCAGGAACTACTGTTTAGAAACTACAGAAACTTGTGTAGTTTTTGTAGCTTCCAAATGGGACACAAGGTATTTTGAAACATTTAGAAACCATTTCACTGAAAACAGAAGTGGCCATTTTGCTGAACAGTGTGATTTATAGCCTTTTAACTGCAGATTTATAGTTCAGCAGTGGGACAACCTGTGGCCCTTCAAATGGCAAATGGACTCCAACTCTCTTCAGCCCCAGCCAATATGGCCAAAGGCGCTGTAGAGAAACAATATTTGGAGGGCCACAAATTTTCCACTCTCTGCTATGTGTACCATGGAAAAAAATACGATTTTTAATTATTATTATTTTTAAAAAACGTCCATGTGCAATTCCTTTTCTCTGAATGTTTCTCTGATTCTGCCATCAAGGTTGCTGGGGGAAGAACACGCATTTTAAACTCTGGTGTAGATTTGTGGAAAGGTTTTAACTTTCTATCCATAAACTTGGGAGGGGAGGGGAGGGGGGCAGTTTGGGATGGAAGGGGCTGTACCGCTCAGTCGGGGTGCTTAGAGGTGGGAAAGAATACAATCCTATATAATTTCCTTTTTTCCCCTTAAAAAAAATGCAGTTATGTTTGAGGAAATAAAATAAAAAACAGCTGAAACTCAATTAACAAACAGAGTGGGGGGAAAAATAACATCCCCTAAAATTTTATAGAATGTAAATTTATCACCATCTGGCCATAAATTGCTGATGCTGATGAGTAGCAAGTGAAGTTTGTATGCACAGAGAG